>CM060677.1:174724140-174743632 GCA_030686995.1 Artemisia argyi | reverse complement strand
AATTAAGAGAGAACTGCAAAATACATCCCCGTGGTTTACAGGTTTTGCCATCTTACATCCCTGTCAGAAACTCTTGGCAAGATACATCCCCCGTGGTTTACAGGTTTTGCCATCAGTTTTTTTTTACGTTTTTATCTGTTTTTGTACATTTTATCCGTTTTTTGTCAGTCTTTTTCTGTTTTTATACGTTTTATAGGTTTTTTTTTTTTACGTTTTTATCCGTTTTTTGTCAGTTTTTACCTTTTTTTTAACGTTTTATCAGTTTTTTTTACGTTTTTATCCGTAAAACGTACAAAAAGGGGAAAAAACGGATAAAACGTACAAAACTGATAAAAACGTAAAAAAAACTTATTAAAACGTATAAAAAATGAAAAAAAATGATAAAACGTACAAAAAAAAAGGAAAAAACGGACAAAAAACGGATAAAACTTACAAAAAACGGATAAAAACGTAAAAAAAAGGGAAAAAAAAACTGACAAAAAACGGATAAATTATACAAAAAACGGATAAAAACGTAAAAAAACTGATAAAACTGACAAAAAAATGATAAAACGTACAAAAAATGGATAAAAACGTAAAAAAAACTAATAAAACGTACAAAAAAGGAAAAAAATGACAAAAAACGGATAAAACGTACAAAAAACGGATGAAAACGTATAAAAACGGGAAAAAACTGACAAAAAACGGATAAAATGTACAAAAAATGGATAAAAACATAAAAAAAAAACTGATAAAACGTACAAAAAAAGGGTAAAAACTGACAAAAAACGGATAAAACGTACAAAAAACGTAAAAAAAAAAACTGATAAAACGTATAAAAAAGAGGAAAAAACTGACAAAAACGGATAAAACGTACAAAAAAACGAATAAAAACGTAAAAAACTGATAAAACGTACAAAAAACGGATAAAAACGTAAAAAAAAAACCGATAAAATGTACAAAAAGGGGAAAAAACTGACAAAAAACGGATAAAACGTAAAAAACGGATAAAAACGTTAAAAAAAACTGATAAAACGTATAAAAAAAGGGAAAAAAATTGATAAAAAACGGATAAAACGTAAAAAACGGAAAAAACTCAAAATGAGGACTAACGGAGCAAACATTTGACTAACGAAGGCTAACGGTGTAATATTTTCTGTCTCGTTAAGAGATAACGGAGAAAAAAATTGCACCGTTAGTCCTCATTGTAAACGAGGGATGTATAGCGGCAAACGTTTGCCTAACGGGGGATGTATCTTGCCAAAAGTTCCTGACAGGAATGTAAAATAGCAAAACCTGTAAACTACAAGGATGTATTTTGCAGTTCTCTCTCTTTTTAATTCGCAAAACTTGAGACACAGGAGCAATGAATTATACAATTTGATTTCAACAATATGTGAAAATCTGTAAAATTACTGAATGAATGGAGTACTAAATACTACGCATATCGTATTTGATTAAAAGTATAATTACATGTGGTTTAAAAAAAAGTTTGTTAGGGATTTTAAACAAAACTCAATTATATTACAAGTACTCGATTAATCATTGATTTGGGAACCTTGACATCCACCCTATGTCACATGTAAACATGTTGCCTGGAAAATTTAAAATAGTTTGTACCTACTATAAAATTACTCACTTATATCATTTTACAAGTAAGAGCACTTGAATACTTATCTATATTAATATATAATGTATTTGAGACTATTCTATAATTAGAAATGCTTAAAAATTCATATTTTTACTTACTAATTATGGAAACAACAACCCCTAACAATCACCTACAACAATTTATAATCACTTCAACAACCACCCCCAACAATTTACAACCACCTCAACAACCACTTTCCACCACCCCACCTCCCTCCTCTTCACCTCAACAATCCGCCCCGCATCGTGCGGGCACCTTTCTATTTATTTTCCAAAGACTCATAGACAAGTTGACCACTTATAAACAAGGTACTCTCTCTCTCTCTCTCTCTCTCTCTCTCTCTATATATATATATATATATATATATATATATATATATATATATATATATATATATATATATATATATAGAGAGAGAGAGAGAGGATCATGTGCGGATTAATGTGGACCACATATTTCTAGATTTTGTAAAAAAAGTCAGGATCTAGTGCTATCTTCACGGTACCAATTGACCACGAAAATGATTTTTTTTTTTTTTTTTTTTTTTTTTTTTTTTTTTTTTTTTTTTTTTAGCTTTTTTTTTTCCCTTTTGAGGAATCCTTACTATTGTTATCTTCATTCATTTTTTTTTTTTTTTTTTTTTTTTTTTTTTTTTTTCAGATTTTTCCGAGCATATTTTTTTGTTATTATGAGTCCTACCGTAATATTAACGATATTATGAAAATGTGATATTATAAAATGGCGATTTATAAAACCAACCTCGATATTAAGCTTTTTTTACATGTAAAATGAACCGTGATATTAAAAACCCATGATAATATTAAATTTTTCAAAAAAAAAAAATCATAATAATTACTTTGATATATATAAAAAAAATGTTTTACATGTAAAAAAGAATTGTGATATTAATAATTTTATTGAAAAAGTTACTTTGATATTTGTTAAAAACTTAATATCATTGATTTTTTTATTGCGATATTAAAAAAACTTACGGTGATATTAAAAAAATTCAAAAAAAAAAAAGTTAAAGTGTTAGAGTGATATTAAAAAAAACTATAGTATCATAATACCTTTTAATCATGCATGCATGCATGCATGTATGTATGTATGTATGTATGTATGTATTGACACATTTGCTGAGAATTCGTAAACTCAATTAAAAAAATTAAACTGAAACATCTTATGATATCTTCTGAACAAGTTTGGTCTTAAGTTTTTGCTACCCTGGGCGAGCTGTTTGAAAGATGCCCCTTGAAACAAATGACTCATTATCTAACGAGGGTTTAGAACATGGTAATGCTAGATGACACATCCCCACATCGTTATTATCTAATAATTAAATTGTTACCATATGAGGAGGAGATTAACTCAAATCTAAACTATAATAGTTGATATTTGCTAAAAGATTTTACCGAGTCATTGAAAATTTGTCATGATTGACTATACGAGAAGCATATCTTGTTGATCAAATAGGATAAATGGATAATCAACATATCTTTAAAATATGACAAGTTTTAAAAGCTTATAAAAAAACATGTTTAGCTAATATAGAGTTTATAACACAAAGTAGCAACTTGTATAAAGTAGAGGGTAGATATTGTAAATAGTCAAAGTTAGTTAAACTGTATTTCCCTCTTTTAATATTTGTATAAAAAGAGATTAAGGCTATGTTTGATAGCCTCTTAGTAGTACAATTCAGCACTCAACACTGAATCGGTCAATGGTGGGATTGTTTGGTTGAAAAACAAAAGGTTCTGAATTGGCCGGATGGGTTCTGAATGGGCCGCCTTCATGGGATTGCCCAGTGATTCAGTGGCTTTTATATTCTCCTAAATACCCTTTTTTCACATGCCACTCTCTTAACCACCTCATAAGTCTCTCGTTGAATCTGCTTCTCTTGATCCCATTGTCTAGAATCATGAAGTTAATGTTATATTTTATTACCTCGATAACAGTAACAACAAGTTCACATGAATCTTTGAATGTAAAGGAATGTTTATCCTCAGGATAATTAAAAACCATTTCAAACTCCAAATCATCATTATTAGATTTCAAAAAAGGTTCATGAGAAGATACTGAAATCGGGTTTCGAGAACTTTGATGTAATTCATAGTAAGTTAGTTGACGTTTACGTTGCGAGAAATGATTTAGCTTGTGTTTATAAAGTGCCAACAATCAACTTGTAACTTGTACGATAACAAGGATTGGTTTGAGGAAGAAATGAGTAAAAAGACGTGGTGAAAATGAAATATCTTGACATTTTTATGCGGTTAAAAAGGTGTCAACTTTTGTAAGCAGCCATGTGACTTCATGAACTTGGCTGTTTCGTGTCATGTTTTAAGGCTTCCATGTGGTACTTGTGTTGTACGTGTCTTTTGTTCAATTGATTTAACGGAGGTTTAATATCGTGAATTAGATAAAAGAAAATTATTCTCAAGGATTTCTAGTAAAAATAGATCCTCTAAACTCAAATGGTTTGATAGGATTTGTGATCCCATATATTTTTTTATATTAATATGTCATTAATCATTGTTTGTATTTTATTTTTTTCTAACATGTTGTTAGTTCGTTGGCAAAATGCCAAAAAGAAATAGATTAATTATTTTTAGAGAGTGATGCAAACATCATGTTTGCTACTAAAGAACAAGGTGAAAGAAATGGGGGACAAGGCATGGACGACACACAACGGGGTCCCCAAGTCAATGAATATATGGCTAATCTCCGTAATCACATTGCTAATGAGTTATTTTTAAATGTTTCAAACTAAGATTAATTCACAATTTATATTTTTTATGATCTTTTGATAAGACTATTTACAATTTTTTTATTCCAACATTACATTCTTTATATTATATTTTTATTCGAGTTAATAATTGTTTTCTCAAATGGTATATTTTCTTCAATACAAAATCAGACTGAAGGTTAAATTGGTAATTTCAGACAATTCAGATTGCTCATTTAGAAAAAATATCAAACAATCATTTTCACTCAGAATCATGTTCACTCAGCATCTTGAAATCATTCAGCACATTTGATTCATTCAGCGCTAAATCATAATTTTTATCAAACAGCCCCTAAGGCTATGTTTGATAGCCTCTTAGTAGTACAATTCAGCACTCAACACTGAATCGGTCAATGGTGGGATTGTTTGGTTGAAAAACAAAAGGTTCTGAATTGGCCGGATGGGTTCTGAATGGGCCGCCTTCATGGGATTGCCCAGTGATTCAGTGGCTTTTATATTCTCCTAAATACCCTTTTTTCACATGCCACTCTCTTAACCACCTCATAAGTCTCTCGTTGAATCTGCTTCTCTTGATCCCATTGTCTAGAATCATGAAGTTAATGTTATATTTTATTACCTCGATAACAGTAACAACAAGTTCACATGAATCTTTGAATGTAAAGGAATGTTTATCCTCAGGATAATTAAAAACCATTTCAAACTCCAAATCATCATTATTAGATTTCAAAAAAGGTTCATGAGAAGATACTGAAATCGGGTTTCGAGAACTTTGATGTAATTCATAGTAAGTTAGTTGACGTTTACGTTGCGAGAAATGATTTAGCTTGTGTTTATAAAGTGCCAACAATCAACTTGTAACTTGTACGATAACAAGGATTGGTTTGAGGAAGAAATGAGTAAAAAGACGTGGTGAAAATGAAATATCTTGACATTTTTATGCGGTTAAAAAGGTGTCAACTTTTGTAAGCAGCCATGTGACTTCATGAACTTGGCTGTTTCGTGTCATGTTTTAAGGCTTCCATGTGGTACTTGTGTTGTACGTGTCTTTTGTTCAATTGATTTAACGGAGGTTTAATATCGTGAATTAGATAAAAGAAAATTATTCTCAAGGATTTCTAGTAAAAATAGATCCTCTAAACTCAAATGGTTTGATAGGATTTGTGATCCCATATATTTTTTTATATTAATATGTCATTAATCATTGTTTGTATTTTATTTTTTTCTAACATGTTGTTAGTTCGTTGGCAAAATGCCAAAAAGAAATAGATTAATTATTTTTAGAGAGTGATGCAAACATCATGTTTACTACTAAAGAACAAGGTGAAAGAAATGGGGGACAAGGCATGGACGACACACAACGGGGTCCCCAAGTCAATGAATATATGGCTAATCTCCGTAATCACATTGCTAATGAGTTATTTTTAAATGTTTCAACCTAAGATTAATTCACAATTTATATTTTTTATGATCTTTTGATAAGACTATTTACAATTTTTTTATTCCAACATTACATTCTTTATATTATATTTTTATTCGAGTTAATAATTGTTTTCTCAAATGGTATATTTTCTTCAATACAAAATCAGACTGAAGGTTAAATTGGTAATTTCAGACAATTCAGATTGCTCATTCAGAAAAAATATCAAACAATCATTTTCACTCAGAATCATGTTCACTCAGCATCTTGAAATCATTCAGCACATTTGATTCATTCAGCGCTAAATCATAATTTTTATCAAACAGCCCCTAACTCTCCTCATTTCACAATTAATGCAATAACATCATTTCTTCCCTAATTTTCACTTCCGTTTGATATGGTATCAGAGCAGTGAGCTCGATTATGTTACCTAACCGTTTTCTAACAGCTTTCTAACAGTTTTAACTGTTTGTTCTTGATTCGTTCATCTTCATCTTCATCTTCTTCGATCTGTAATCATTGCTTCGATTAACAGTTATCTAAGTACTTTAATGGTGAATCTGAACACTAATCTTCATTCAACCACCAGTAATTCATCAAACCCATTCAATTCTAACCAAAACACCATGAATAATCAAGATTCAAGCTCCCAAAACATGGCTAATGATCCATTGTACCTTGCAAGTTTTGATCACCTTGGCATGATGTTAACTAACACGGCGTTCAATGGTGGAAACTTTCTTTGGTGGACCCGTACAATCAAAATGGCGTTAGGGGCGAAATTGAAGTTAGGGTTTATAGATGGATCATCACCTAAACCACCACTTACTGATGTGAATCATCAAAGATGGGTAAGGTGTGATTACATGGTGACGTGTTGGATCTTGAATTCAATGATTGCTGAGTTGACCGATTCATTTCTTTATGCTCAATCAGCTTATGATCATTGGAAAGAGCTTGAAGAAAGATATAGACAGAGTAATGGCCCTCTTATCTACCACATTGAAAGGGAGTTAAGCAAGGTATCTCAAGGAAATCTTTCTGTTGCAGCTTATTTTAACAAATTAAAGAGGTTTTGGGATGAGTTGCATAGTGCCTGTTTGTTCTTGTGGGAAGATGAGGGAATGTTCATGTGGTATAACTGATAAGTTCTTAGAAATTGATAGTAGGTCAAAGTTGATGCAATTTCTAATGAAACTGAATGATGAATGTGAGTTTGTGAGGAATCAAATTCTGTATATGGATCCATTGCCAAATCTAAACAAAGCCTATTATATTGTTCAACAAGTGGAAAAGCAAAAGCAAGTCATACATCAAGTTGGTGATCCTACAGCTTTCTTTGCTAATTTCAAGAATGGTCAAAGAAGTAATTAGGGTACTAATTTCAGAAGAGATAACAGAACTGAGAACAAGAAAGTGTGTACTTTTTGTAACCAGGAAGGTCACTTGGTTAAGCAGTGTTTTGAGAAGATAGGATATCCTGATTGGTATAAGGGTAAGAAAGGTGGAGGAAAAGTGGCTAATCAAGTTTCTAGTGACTTTGAGCAGTTTGTGCAGAAAGAGACTCCTTTTGCAATGGACTATGAGAATCAAGTGAGTGGTGAACAGTTGGATTTAGATCAGAAGTTGGTTAATACAGTTTGCCAGGAAATGATGAAAATGTTCAAAGGAAAGGGAATTGATTGCAACAGTTATAGGGCAAGTTCATCACAGTCACATGCAGGTATTCTTTTTTATGGCAAACTTATTCCAACTGGTCTATCTTTTCATGCCTTGGTTAAGTTCATGATTGACAAAGCTGGTCTTAATATTGTTATTGATTGGGTTGTGGACACTGGTGCTTCAGATCATATGTCACCACACCTGCACATGTTTGAGTCCATTAGAATCTTAAAGGAGTCTATTAGGATTAAATTGCTTGATGGAACTTATAAATGGGTTACCAAAGTAGGCAAAATAAGAATAAATGATACCCTCACTCTTTCTGATGTTCTCTATGTACCTGATTTCCAAGTCAATTTGTTGTCAGTTGGCAAGCTTCTTAATCCTCAGCATCTCATTGCTGTTTTCTTTCCTAAATGGTTTGTTTTCCAGGACCCTTCAACTAGACAAGTTCTAGATGCTGGAGAAGGGTTCAACAATCTCTACATTTGTAGACCCACTGTCAAGGCTATTACTCAAGATTCTTATCCTGTTTTGTCTTCCTTTGTTAACCAAGTTGTTCAAAACAAACCAAATAATGTGTCTGTTGATTTGTTTCATTCTAGACTTCGACATAGCTCTGTGTCAAAGTTGATTCATGTTCATGATTGTAACAAAATCAATGTATCTCATTTCTTTTTGTGACACTTGTATGCTTGCTAAACATCATAGATTACCTTTCCCTCTGAGTCATACAAGGTCAAAACTACCTCTTGATTTGATTCATTTTGATTTGTGGGGACCCTATAAGTCTGCAGCTTTGAATGGTGCTCATTATTTTTTCACCATAGTTGATGATCATACTAGGTGCACTTGGACTTATTTGATTCACACAAAAGATCAAATATGTAACACCTTGTCATGTTTTCTGGCTTACATTGGTAACCATTACAAAGACAAACCTAGGTTTCTGAGGTCAGATAATGGGACTGAAATTGTGAACAAATCTTGCTTGGATCTTTTGAATTCATTTGGTATTGTACATCAGAAGTCTATGGTGTATACACCTCAATAAAATGGGGTAGTGGAAAGGAAGCATAGACACCTTTTAGACACAACTAGAGCACTTAAGATACATGCCAATTTGCCAAATAAGTTTTGGGGAGATTGCATTTTGGCTGCCAAATACTTGATCAATAAGATGCCAATGAAGATTTTAGATTGGAAAAGCCCTTTTGAAGTTCTACATGGTACAACTCCTTCTTATGATAACCTTAGAACCATAGGTTGTCTTTGCTATGCTGCTGTGACCAAACCTCACAAAGACAAGTTTGAGGCAAGGGGAATTAGATGTGTGTTGATTGGCTATCCACCAGGACAGAAAGGGTACAAGCTTTATGATTTGCAAACAAGAGAAGACTTCTACAGCAGAGATGTTATTTTTAAAGAAGAATGTTTCCCATTCAAGGAGCCTGTTTCTACTTCTTCTCATTCTTCTTCATTTAATCAATTTTCTCCTCTAAGTGAAGATGATTTTGAAGCTCAAAACATTCCTCTTCCAACTGCTTCAGTACCTGAAACTCATGTTAAACCTACTGATTCAGTACCTGAAACTCATGTTGCACCTGAACCAGTACCTGAGCCTGCACATATTAATCCTCCACCAACTGCTAATCCTAGAAGATCTACTAGACCCTCAAGTAGACCAGTTTGGTTGAAGGATTTTGTAACACCAAAGGCTGCAATGGCTTGTTTTGAACCTAAAGCCAAACAACATGTTTATCCACTTTTTCACACACAAGACTTTGAAAGTTTTCCAAAGGACTATGTAGCTTTTTTAGCACATGTTTGAATGCTACTGAACCTGTTACTTATAGTCAAGCTGCTTCAGAAAGTCATTGGGTGAAAGCAATGGATTCAGAATTACATGCTTTGGAAGAGAATGATACATGGGAGTTAACAACACTCCCTGATGGAAAAAAGGCTATATACCTACACATGAGATTGACTGCCATCTCACAAGAGACAAAGTCCAAGAAGGTTTTCTTCAGAATGCTTATATACCTACACATTTGCAACTTGCAGATATCATGACCAAAGCTATGTGTCAAGAACAACACTCATCTCTCAGTTCCAAGTTGGGTTTTACAGACCTTCCAACTTGAAGGGGGATATAGAGTTTATAACACAAAGTAGCAACTTGTATAAAGTAGAGGGTAGATATTGTAAATCGTCAAAGTTAGTTAAACTGTATTTCCCTCTTTTAATCTTTGTATAAAAGAATATTAACTCTCCTCATTTCACAATTAATGCAATAACATCATTTCTTCCCTAATTTTCACTTCCGTTTGATAGCTAACTACAAAAAATGTTATATAACTAGGGGAGGTGCCTGCCGCGTTGCAGCGGGTGTGTTTGCCAGTTTTTTTAAGCGTCTTATGAAAGCGTACACTTACATTAGGGCAAGAAAGCAGTAAGTTACATTATGACTGCTGTTGCTTACAAAAAGTGCATGATTTAAGCCAACTCGACAAAACGTCACGTCCTTTGTGTAGAAAGAAAGAGCATGCCAGCAATCACACATGTTGTAGTGTATAAGTAGCATTGAGAAGCCTGCAACAGTTTCTCGCCCTCTTTGATACCAAAGCTGCATTTCCTACATCATTTGCAGGATCATCACACAAATCAATTCACAATTCACACTACAGTTAAACATGTTTGCAAGTTGAGGCAAAAACAATCAGTTAGGAACATTTAGATAAACATAAATGTAGTCCTCATTTTTCACTAAGTACGATCCCTATATCATGATAAACTTTGTCAACATTCAAGATTATCAAATTCGATAGAGGTAACACATTGTATAAAGTTAATTTCAGCAGCAAAAGTGAGTTTCGAGGAGGTACGGGTTGTAACGACCATAAAGGGAAATTATAAGCTTAAAACTGATTGGAAGGACAATAACCTCATACTTTATATATTTAATGGTCAAAAAAGTGTATGACCTCATTTATGCAATTTAATGCACATGGTGGTATATATATATATTATAGAACCTTGCTGTTCTAACATGGAAAGACTTTTGAATAGTGTTTTTCACAAAAAGACTTTGTAACTACTTACAAATTTGCCCTGCTCAAATGAAAGTTGTGCCGCAACATCGATAGCCACTGCAGGAAAGCTGTCTTGCAAACCAATAACAGGAATTTTATTCCCATCAACCTTGATTGCAGCCAAAAAGTTATGTGTTCCAAGTAGCTTGAACCGTGCGGCAGCGTGTCATGTCTAGCATATCAAAATAGTGATTAGTAACCTACACGTATGGCAATTCACCGCTAATTAAATTAAAACAAAATTGATGTAGAGTTTCAAATTTTGAACCTTTTACTTACGATGGATTAATTTGGGATATATGTCAAATAGGCATACATAAAACAGATACTTGAAAGCAAACAGGTTGAATGTCGAAAGTCACCCAAAGTAGGCTCAGCTATGATTTAAAAAGCGTTAAATAGATTTTTTAGACACTTTTTTCAGGTCATTCCAGCCCCTGCTTTTACCAGTGACATGCCCATCGGCCACCCCTAACTCGTTTTTTCTTAATAGAAGATCATGAAACGTACCTGGTTCGATGATCATAAGCTTTCAATCTCTCATGGTTCTAACACCGTCTCTCCCTTCAATGCAACCATAAGAAACAATGTTCTCAGGAACAAAAGCCTCAACCTGAAAATCAACAATCCAAAATAACAGCATTACCAAATTGGTGTTCAGTATTATCACATAGCAATCCGTACAGAAAGGCTGCAAACTATGTTCTATTCTGACTTTCACTTTAAGGTAGTGAAATGGCTACCTTGCATTTGGTACCCTGCTGTACACCATGACGGCTACCTTGTTGTTGGCTCGTTGTAAAACTCCTGCAAAAAGCCATTTTCACCAAACTTATCCACTGTGGACCTTTGAAGCATGTAAAAGACAATATTGATGTTAGCAAGCATTTGGCGTTACTGAATTTTCGTAAAACAATTAGAAAAGGAGGTGTTTCGGATTAATCAGTTCTGCTTATCAATAAAGTATAAGCAGTCTGGGTGAAACAAAAAAAAAATGAATTTTTTAAAGTCCTATTTAAAAATGATGTTATAATTACCTTTAATTCCCATAAACTTGATGGGGTTGGAAATAACTCCAACAATATTTATTCAAGCCGTTTAGCTAACTAAAGCATGATGTAAATTACTTTTACCTCTTTGTCATTGTATAGGAGAGAAATGTTTTTTGATTGTAGTTGACACTTGACATACTTATGATTTTCACAATTTCTATACGGCTAATAGGCACTCTTGTTAATCGGCTATTACAGCTGCTATTACACCTCATAATACTACATCAGAACACCAATTAAAAAAGACTCCAAAAAATACCATGAAATAACATGGTACCTGCTATTACACCTCCAAATGTGTTTTTGCCTTTGAGGAGCTTCATAAATTCTCGAACTTCCTTCTCAAAACACGATCAACTATATCAGATACCTGTATACTGGTGCTAGTTACATATATTGGTAGCATAAACAAATCCGACTTTCATACACGTTCAAGAAAATTGAACACATATAACCCATTACATTATCGTAACAAAATCACAAAAACATATACCTTAGGATCCCTGAAGGACGCGTGGTTGTGTAAGTCAGCACTGCATTCAGGAAATGAAACTGCTTTCACCTAAATCTGGCGTAAATCAGTTTACAAAAGGAGAATTTATCCGGATATAAAGTGCAGCAAAAGGTGTTACTCTTTCAAATGCATAGAAGTTCATAGTGCAAACCATGACCTGAAACGTATTGTGAACAAATCCATATAAATATAAAGGCGTGAAACACATATTACCGACAAATGAATAAAAATAGCCAAGATTTGAGAACTTCATACAGTGTGAAACAAATTAGCATACCTTTAATTCTTAATCTTCTGTAAGTGAAACCTAGTATGTTGGTTAATCATAATTTCAGAAACCCCAAAGAAAACAGACCTAACAAATGGCTAGGGTTTACAAATATCCACGAAAATCAGTACAACCCCCATGAAATCGATACCCAAACTATTAACCACAGGCGAGGCAGCAGTCGTAAGGAGGAAGAAAAAGGAAGATTATGATATTGAACTATTAATCACAACTGAGGCAGACAATCGTATGGATTTGAATGTCGGCAAGCCAAAGGCGGTGGTATAATCTAGTGGCAACGTCTACTGTGTGGATGAATCTGGAATAACAAAAGAAATATACCAAGAGGCGGTGGAAAAAATGACTAACAAATTACAGGCCAAATAACGAATATTTTATTCAAGGATTATAATAATGTCCCAAAAATAAGAGTTTAATGGTTCGGGGGGAAATGATATATATAGTAATTTATTAGTTCTCGGAATATGGTCCATCCTGAATTGTATTATAGAGATAAGAGTAAATTACACCGTTCGTCCCTATGGTTTGCTCCAAATCACTACCGTAGTTCCTGATCTAATTTTTTTGCTTTTTTGATCCTTATGGTTTACATATTGCATGCTGTCAGTCCTTATCGCTGACTGTCGTTATATTCTCCGTTAGGAGACAATCGTCAAGAGGCAACGTTAGTCCATTAACCAAACGATCATTTGCAACGTTAGTCCTTTATACTAACGACCATTACTAATTAACTCAAATTTTGGTTTTCTTAAAAAAATTCTTTTCTATGCGGTTTTTATCGTTTTCGCCCGTTTTCATGCATTTTCTTAATTTTCGTCCGTTTTTATACGTTTTCATCCGTCTTTATACGTTTTCATATGTTTTTCTTACGTTTTCATTCATTTTTATACGTTTTCTTACGTTGTAATACTGTTTTATCCATCTTTATACGTTTTTGTCTGTTTTTTCCCGTTTCATGCTTTTTCGTGTGTTTTCGTCCGTTTTTATACGTTTTTGTCCATTTTTATACTTTTTTGTCAGTCTTTATATGTTTTCATCTGTTTTTCTTACGTTTTCATGCGTTTTATCCGTTTTTATACGTTGTCATATGGTTTTATCCGTTTTTCTATGTTTTTTTATTTATACGTTTTCCTCCGTTTTTTACGTTTTTCTCCGTATTTCTTACGTTTTCATATGTTTTCATCCGTTGTTATATGGTTTCATCCGTTTTCATACGTTTTCGCTCATTCACTTACGTTTTCACCCGTTTTCTTATGTTTCTATACGTTTTTGTCCATTTTTATACATTTTTGTCCGTTTGTATATGTATAAAAACAGATGAAAACGTATAAAAATGGATGAAAATGTATAAAAAGATATGAAAACAGATAAAAACGAATAAAACGTAAGAAAACTTATAAAACAGATGAAAACGTATATAAAAGGATAAAAACGTATACAAATGGATGAAAGCGTATACAAACAGATGAAAAAGTAAGTAAAACGGACAAAAGTGTAAAAATAGGAGGAACACGTATAGAAACAGATACAAACGGATAAAACCGTATGAAAATGTAAGAAAAGGTATAAAAACGGATAAAACCGTATGAAAACGTAAGAAAAACAGACGAAAACGTATAAAGAGGGACGGAAACGTTTAAAAACGTATGAAAACGTAAGAAAAACAGATGAAAACGTATAAAGATAGACAAAAAAGTATAAAAATTGACAAAAACGTATAAAAACGGACGAAAACGTAAGAAACGCATGAAACGGGGAAAAAACAGACAAAAACGTATAAAGACAGATAAAACAGTATGACAACGTAAGAAAACATATAAAACGAATGAAAACGTAAGAAAAACAGATGAAAACGTATAAAGATTGATGAAAACGTATAAAAATTGACGAAAACTAAGAAAATGCATGAAAACGGGCGAAAACGTTAAAAACCGCGTAGAAAAGAATTTTTTTAAGAAAACCAAAATTTGAGTTAATTAGTAATGGTCGTTAGTATAAAGGACTAACGTTGCAAACGATCGTTTGGTTAATGGACTAACGTTGCCACTTGACGATTGTCTCCTAACGGAGAATATAACGACCGTTAGCGATAAAGACTGACAGCATGCAATATGTAAACCGTAAGGATCAAAAAAGTAAAAAAAAAAAAAAAAAGATCAGGGACTACGGTAGTGATTTGGAGCAAACCACAGGGACGAACGGTGTAATTTACTCTAGAGATAATATACATAGCTGCAAATAGTTGGTTTTTATTGTATAAGTGGAGAAACAAATAATATTTTTAAAGTGAGAAACAAGAAACAAAAAGTAAGAATTTGACTGCAATTATTTTTACTTTTTGAAGTAAAACTTTATTTGGTTTAATTCAGACCAACTAATGTGGCATCAATTTGATGGCTGCAGATAGGGACTCACTTATTTTACAACTTATCAGAATCATGTCACATGTTTTTAGGTTTACTATTAGGCCTACAATTATGTCCATGTATCATTTCTCATACATTAATTGAGTTTTAGACTCCTCTCTTCATAAAGCATCATCTTCTTCATTGAGTTTTAGACTCCATGAAAAGTTTTCAAATTTAGTATACCCATTTTCTTTCTATGCTAATACAATGTACCTAAAATTTGATGCCCTTTAAATTTTGCTGCCCTGGGCGTCGCTCATCTCGACCGATACAGACCCGGCCATGCTTCTGAATAATATGTGAAATGAAAAAACTGAAACAATAAAAAGTAATATCAATAAATGGCTACAACTATTGTTCATGTGCCATAATGAACCATGAATTACTAGCAAGGTATCCATGCATTGCGGTGGCGGGTACCCTGTGACGATTAATCGGATAAATAGATCTTGATGTGGCCTGATTCACCCGTTTGTATCGGTTCCAACTGGTCTTCTTCGGTTCGTTTTTGGATGGCTTTTATTGGCTAGCCGAATCGGTGGCGACGCCGATTCCCGGTTGAACCTGTTGGTCCGGTCCAGTTTTCAAAACTAATGTACTATCAACTTGTTAGCTTGTATGAAATTTTGTGTGTTTTATTAGTTTGCAATGTGCATTATAATATGTACTTTTAATTTTAAAGATGTTTTAAAAATAACATTAATTAATGTGTTTAATTAGTTTATATACTTTGGATTATGTTGTAGCTTGTTTAGATTGTACATTGTAAAAATATTATTGTACTTTTTAGTAAAGAGGTGTTTTAATTTGTTGTATTTGATTTGATAGATATATTTTAATTGGTATATAATGTGAATACATTATTGTATTTTTAAGTAATAAAGTGTTTTAATAAGAGTATTAATTATGTGTTAATTTAATATCTTAGTGCATTAAAAAGTTAGTGTTTTAATGTTTCAATTTTAGATATTTGTAATGTCTTAATGTTTAATTTAGGGGAGGTGATTTGCACACTCCCAAAAATTATTTTATTGCATCAATTAATGCAATCACCTTATGAAACCTTAACAAAAAATCATTTTGTATTCAATATCTGACAAAAGAATGAATTAGTGTTTAATTTAGTTGTAAATTTTGCTTTTTTAGTGCCACTGAAATAAATGTCTAACATGTGAGCACCGGCATTTTCTTAAGAAACCTGGAAGACTTTTTGTAGTTTTATAAAAACTGGAAGCTATTTCGAAAAGTCAATGAAATATTATTATTATTATTATTATTATTATTATTATTATTATTATTATTATTATTTGTTACTTGTATTTAGAAATAAATTGCAGTCTATTTAGAGCATTAACAGCAACAGCAAGATTAAAGTCGAATAGTATTCGATTCCGAAAGAGAAACTATGTAAGGTTAGTAGTTTCGGTGTTTTTGCGTATTCTTCATTGTTTTGTTAGTATATCTCAGAATACTAAACTATACTGATTTTCTTTTTGATAAAAAATTTGTATAATTGCATGTGTTTCAGAGATTAATTTAGCAGCAGAGGAAGAAAATGGCAGATTATGATGCGGATGCTAATGCGGATAGGGATAGCATCTATCTCAGCATCGACAAGCTTATTCAAAAACAAAAAGCACAAAGAAAGAAAGGCAAACAGCTTACACCTTCAATATACAGAGTTCCAGATATCCTTAGAAATGTCAACAAGTTGTCTTACGACCCTCGTGTCCTCTCAATTGGTCCTTTTCACAAAGAAAAGGAAAATTTAAAGAGGCTTGAAGCTAACAAAGTGAGTTATGTGCACAATCTATTTCGTCGGCTAAATAAACCACGAGAGGAAGCAATGAAAAAATGCATAAAAAAGGTGCTTAATAGAATAGATCAAATTAAGTCATGTTATGAAGGGGGAGTGGAGGACTATGAAAATGACGAATTATTGGCAGAAGTGATGGTTATTGATGGTTGTTTCATACTAGAAGTCATTTATGCCTCATATAAGAAGTATGACAGTCATTCATTTTTCGACGTCTACTTGGTCTCCCTTTATGTTAAGCATGATTTGGTCCTGCTAGAGAACCAAATCCCCTTTTTTGTTCTTGAAGATCTATTTAGGTGCACCATTAGTTTGATTGAACGCAACCTGTCTCTTGTCAAACTTGTCCTTGAATTTCTAGAAGACATCAATCCATTTTCTGATAAACTGGTTGCCAACATTCCTACTGCTGACACAGATCATGATCATATCCTTGGGCTGCTGCAGAGATGTTACCATCCCATGGATGCCGCAGGAACAAGTCTTCCTGATCACGAAGGTCTTCGAGAATCAGATGTGACTTCAAGGTCATATTCTGCTGCTGATTTGTCACGGGCTGGAGTGAAATTTGAACCGAATAAAAATGAAAAATCGATACTAACCATGGAATTTGAAGTGTCTAGGTTATCATTTCATTGCTTTGCGATGGGTAAGCCTACTTTTTTTATGCCGGTGCTGACAATTGAAGATTACACCGAGTCCTTTTTTAGAAATCTCATTGCATACGAGCAGTTGACTCCTGCCACTAATAAGCACATTACATCATATGCTTTTGCCATGGATTGTCTATTAGATAGTAAAGAGGACGTTCACAAGGTAATAGATTCAAAAGTATTTATCAACAATTTGGGTTCTACGAAAGAGGCTTCGGATTTATTTAACAGCATATGTAAAGAAGTCACTGTAAAAGATTTTTCCTATCAGAGACAGTGGGAGCAAGTCCATAACTATTACATGGGTTACTGGCCTAAAAATTTAGCATTTTTGAGGCGTACTTATTTCAGTAACCCATGGAGTGTCATAGGGCTACTTGCAGCAATCCTTCTCTTTGCTCTTACTGTTGCTCAAACCTATTTCACTATCTACCCTCGTTCTTAATTATCCAATTTGCATCAGGTTTCTTGAAGTCTCAGATTACCTTTTCGTATTTCACTTACTCATCCTTGTTCACTAATAAATTGTTATGTTTTCTTCTTTCACCTATTCGTCCTTGTTCACTAATAAATTGTTGTTATGTTTTCTTATTTCACTTAAATGTTATATTGTTCTATCTTCAAATATTTATAATAGATCTTTGAGCCACATGTACGGTATTAGTAAAATTTCCTTTTCCTGACACGTTAATTAAGTTTTAATCTTTATAGTTGGCTAACTTAAGTTGCGGCTTAACTATACAGTAAATCATTATTCTTAAGTTGTTTAAGTTATGCGTAAATCAAAGGCTTGGGAAATTGTCGTAGAGGGGATGAAGAATTTAGCTTCAAAGTGACAAATTCCTTGAGTCAATCATCTGTCGCTCATTGTAAGTTGGATGCAAAAATAGAAGATCGGTCAAGGTCATTTCTCAGCAAAAGTAGAATAAGTTAAAAGTAATTTTTATACGGATGCTAGTAGTAGATTTAGAGGCAGTTTTGAAAGCATCTCAAGTCATCATCCATCCTTCTGAGCAAGTCTCAAGTATGTAATTGCATCATCTTTCTTGCTATAGCCAGCATTTTTTAAGGCTAAGTTGCTGTTATTAAGTTTCGTCTATGTATTTAGCAGTTTGAATTGTATGTAAGTATGCATGCTTTTTTATGTATGCCATCATTCAAGATGTATTTTTGGTACAGTTATTCTATACTTATGCGATAGAGTTAATTACATAAATCGTTCATGTGGTTTAACCCAATTACACCTTTCGTCCACTGTGTTCTCAAGTTTGAGTTTGGGAAGAAATGAAAGCAAAGAATGATGAAGTAAAGAAAGTGAGTGGAGAAGGATGTTCTTGGTAAATTATAAGGTGTTAAGAAATGAAAGTGAAGAATGATGAAGTAAAGAAAGTGAATGGAGAAGAAGGATTTCTAGGTAAATTATAAGAGCAAAGGGTATAATAACCTCGAGTTAAAGTCTAACACACTGCCAAGTCAGCGCCACATCAGCTTTAACCTTTTCACCTTAACTCACCAAAAAAACACATGGTACAATAACTCACCTTAACTCAACACTCTTTTTCAATTTACAAATTAACCCCTTAACTATTTCATTCATTTAACAACCTAATATTTTATTAATAAACTTAAAAATTACAATACAAAATAAAAAAAACGTTACGATTTTTTCTTTTAAAAAAAGAAAAAGATAAAGATAAAGATAACTTACCACATAAAAAAACTAAATTAAAATGTTAAAAAAAAAAAAAAAAAAAAAAAAAAAAAAAAAAAAAAAAACAAACAAACAAACCTACTTAAACACAGGATGTAAAATGTAAACACCACAATACCACAAGGACTAAACTGCAAATTGGAACATACATCATCTTCCCCATCGTGCTTAACCTGTACACACACACACACACTAAAAACGCACACAAACACACTCACAAAAACATACACATACACAAATACAAATACAAACACAAACACAAACACAAACACAAACACAAACACAAACAAAACACACAAACAATCATGGGGGGCGGAAGTGTAAATTACAAACACCCTTTAACGTTGCGTCAATCCTTTGACATGCCACGTTAACGTCAAGTTAACACACAAGGACGGTATGGGTAACGTATGTTAACACAGGTTAATGCGCCTGACGTGGAAGGCTTAACGTGTGTGTGTGTGTGGTATGGGGGGGGGGGGGGGGGGTTGTTACCCTACCGAAT
>CM060677.1:174158394-174723640 GCA_030686995.1 Artemisia argyi | reverse complement strand
ACTCTAGCATACTCCGTATATGATAACGTAACATGAGAAAGTACGTTGCTATTTTATAGCCAAAACCATAAAGAGAACAAATGGATACATGCATTCATTTAAATATTTAATACACCGTATTTATTGATAATTAAAGTGTAACAGAGGCAAGTCGTTATCATTTGCAATATATTAAATATCTTCTCAAATTCAAACCTGGCCACAAAATTCAAAATTATAGTTTCAAGAGATGAAATGTAATCGACCTGTATTGGTTAAAGTCAGAAGTGATGGCAGTGACCGCAGCGGCCTTGATATGTTCGGGTGCGGGAAAATCAGGGAAGCCTTCGGCGAGGTTAACGGCGTTAGTACGTTGAGCTAGATATGATAATTGCTGTATTGGTGATGGTTTTAGTGTCTTGGCTACAGATGATAGCTTTGATGAATCCATTTTCTATCTCGTCAATGTTTTGTTGTCCTGTTGTTGTTATAGACAAGAAGATAACATTAGTCAGTTTTGACTTTGTTTGACAAATTTTTGGAACAAAAACAAAAAAAAAAAAAAAAACAAAACAAAACTTTATAGTACTACTTTTCAAAAAAAAAAAAACTTTATAGTACTATTTGGTGTCACTTATTAAATTGGTTTATTGCACGGGTATCTCTAACCCGCACGCACACTTATGATTTATTTCTTGCTTGTTACCCGTATGTGGGTACAAAATTTTGCACATGCCCATGCCCGAGAGTAAACCCGTGGGTTGTGAAACGTAACATTTACACACTTGCTTCCGAATGTTTTGAAAATAAAACTTGATTAGAAGGTGCTTAAGTTATGACATGTTGATAAATATGCTCGTCATTAGTCAACATTCAGCTAATTACTATATATATTAAATAGCATGTAATACGACGTCGTCTATGCTTCTGGGCTGCCACACGTTTTTCTGGCCTGTTTTTTCGGCCCAATCTCTCCCCCCTTTTTTTCACCTTTTGTTCTTTGAAGATAAGTATAATAGAAACCACCAAATTCCAGAATCATCTACACATCTTCTCCAATGTCATTCAACGCACAAAAGGTCAAATCAATACATGAAAACGGAGGTGTTAGGGTTTGATTGTTAGGGGTTTTTTTGTGCTTTGAGATTAAGTCAAAAGCTAGGGTTTTGACTCTTTTATGTATTTGGTGCCGGAATATTACTCCGACGACAAAATCGCTTTCCGGCAAGGCTTGGAGCGCTGTTTTCATTATAGATAACTTACTATTTCATTTTTTTTTTTCTTTTGCAATAAGGTTATTGCTTTTGGATTAAGTTTTCGTATTTTGATTTTGCAGGTTTGCCGTCATATTCATATAGGTTAATGACAGGATTTTGACAAATCCCAATGCGCGATTATAGGTTTTTGTTTCTTTTAAATGTTGCACTTTTTAGACTTTTTTTTGTGTCTTTGATTATTGATATGATTCTTGGGTTTTTTTAATGATTTGTGGGAAAAAAAAGGGATGAAATTATTTGATTCGTGGGTTTTTGCAGACTTGCTTATTCATTAGGCCTAGAAAAAGAAGATTCATTTATCTGAGTTATCTTGGGTATTCTCGAACCTGCATCTGGTGTAACATCTACATACGATCGTGCTGGTGAGTGTCATTTGTTTTGGTGGGCTCGATTCATGTATTGTTGCTTTATGTGAGTTATGTTTTCCCATGTTTCTCTTTACCTGTGAACATGCAGGAAAGAACTAGACGAAAACCTTCCGCATTGGCAATGCCAAGAGTCACCTGGGCAACAGGTAGGGGATTATAGGTAATGAGTAATGACTAATTCCTTATACACCGCAACCTAAAATATTATATAAACTATTCCAATTGATAAGTAAACTGACACAACTAACTACATATGCCACTTACAGCTATTGTTTCAAGGCAATCATAAATGATGAGGTGGGAATCACGCCACTAACATGCTTCAGCCCTGAGTTAGACAGCTGGCTCGGTCACTGCCAAAAGATGCTCTCAGAGGCCGGAAAAAAAAGGACGACAGGGTCATACCAGCAGCATCGAAAGCTCAACAAGATATAAAGCATGTTAATATGATGATGTTGATGCTTGCTAATGAAAAAAATGATCCGCTATCATGCCAGCTCTAATGTTACAGAACAGGTAAGTTTATGTTTTTGGCAAATTCGGTTCACATTTCTTTTTATTTAAGGGGGTACGTGTTTGTTTTAGTGTCCTCACGCCTTATGAGCTTATGTATATTTGAAAAATATCAAAAGCCACTTTTTCAGCGTATGAGTTTATCAAGATCAGCTTATGACAAAATCATTAGTTCAACTTGGTAGGCTCATACGCCCAAAAAATGGTCTTATCAGCTATTTTCAAATATATATAAGCCCAGTAAATAAGCTAGCACAAACACCCCCTGTAAAGTGCAATATATGGTCACCAGGCTGCTGATTCAGTTGTTGTTGTTGTTTTGCAGGCAATCGCTGAACAATTATTTTTTACAAGGCCAGTAGGACACTACAGCTAGCGCATAAATCCCATTCCAGTATAGCTGAAAGCGATTTTCACGATGCAGGATATAGTAGGCGAGAAAGGAGAATTTTTAAAAGAAAGGAAACCTCGAATTTTGCAAAACTTGGTTCCACGATGCAGCTAGATAATCAGTGAGGCTACAATTTACATGAACGAAGTGACGGGCCCTTTTAGAGTTCTGAACCGTAACTTGGGGGGGGGGGGGGGGGGCAATGACCGGATGGCGTTATAGCATATTTGCAATGGCATCTCACAACGGGGCAATGAGAGGATGGCGTCATAGCAGGGCAATGGCCGGGTTGGGTAATGAGCCAATAAATGTGCATCTCACAACGGGTCAGGTACACGTTCTTTATCTATACATGTAACTGATGCCGTCTGTTGCTACTGACATGACTTTCTATTACTTTGTAGAATTAAGTGGATATGTTTGTGTGGTATTAGTTTTAAAAGTATTGTTTTAGTGTTTTTATCAGATGACTATGGCCTTTGTTATTAGTTATTTTACTGCTATGAAGTGAGTATATAAGTTGAAATTACTATTAAGGTTTATACTTCGATTTTAGCTTAGGGTGTTGTGCATATGAAGAATGAAGGAAGTTAGAAGTAACTTAAGAGTTTGACAGCCCGTGTTTCGCTTTGGTTGCTTGACTTGCTTCACTAGGTAATAAGATTTATGTAGAGTCCTAAAGATATCCAAAATAGGATCAAGTACTAAGTGAAATGGAAACTAGGTGGCTTTTTACAACAACATATTACTCACTAGCGACAAACAATTCAAGGTTAAAATACAGTTGTGGTCACTATTCTTGCTGCTCAGTTACAGAAAGCTGCATCAGCTCAATCATAGTCCATCAGACCATGGATGACTAAAGAGGTACCATTCTGCTATTTGATTTTTGTTAGTAAGAGGTCAGTTTTGTCTTTCATAGTGACTTCATTTGCTTGAAAGTTAAAATATAAAGCTTTCTTCTCATATTCTAGGAGTCCGAATCCACTAAACTAATTATGCAGATAATCTACTAATCCTAAATCAATTTGTCAAAAATATTAATACAAGTTTAATCAGCCACGTCGTTTTTTGCACGTCTTGACAGTGTATAGCTACAAACCATGTTCATTTTGATTAAGAATTCATTAACAGAGACAATTTAAAAAAAAAAATTGCTGACAAGATTGGAGTCTTAAAAAAAGTTGTACACATACGTTATATTTGATATTTATTTCATGAATTGATAGCTATGATGAAGTTGCTGCAAACTTGACGTTGGACGCCGCGGATAGACTAGATGAGTGCCGGGAGTACCTACCAATGAGATTACGTGAGTTTGATATCTATTTTATGGATTCTCGGTTGACCGACTGGATAAGATTGTTTGATTGTGTCGGATAAAATATTTAATTTTTGGTAGAAATATTATGTGAAACTAATGTTTCTATTGGTATGAGAAGATTTGCTACTATCTATATTGCATGTTTCTTATATAGAAAGCAATTTGCAGTTGCCATTCATAAAATTTGTGTCCTCATGTTTGAGGTCTAAAGCAATCATTGGTTTGCACGCTTTTTAATGATATATTGGATTTCAAAAAACTATGAATTGATCAACAACGTGAAACGTCCTGCTCCTACGAGGTACCAAAAACTTGCCAACTTCGACGCTCCGCCGCAACGCGGCGGACCGACGCCCTACTAGTTACTAGTATATATTAGTACTAACTACATTAATACATACAAAAAGAAAAATACTACTTTAATAACTCATGGATTCTTGCCTAAGTGTAACATCCCAAATTTGAAGTTTTAGTCATAGACATTTAATGGTATTTAATTATCTATACTACATATAATGCATTAAGCACTCTCTCTTCAAAATTTTCAGATATACAAGAAATAATGCATGTTTTACAACACTTTAATGCGCCCAATTTTCAAAATTACAACAAAGTAAGCATATTATACAACAAAAAACAGCGTAGTGTCATTTTAAGACCAAAATTCTATCAAACAACATTAATACTATTAAAAACACCTTTCACCAAAAATTACAACCATTTAAGCACAATGTACAATAGCTTTTAAGTAAATACAAGTCATGAAACACAAAGCACAAGTATGTAAAACACAATGATTTTAAGGTCAACAATTTATTCAACACATATAATTAATACACTAATTAATTTACCCCTTCACAAAAATATACAATCATTTAACCATAATGTATAAGCTAATCAAGCTACTAAGCCAAGTACTTAAAAATAAAGCCATTAGGTTGGGCATAGTGATCGGTCGACCGGACCGGTCGCCCCTGCACTGACCGAGTCGCCGCCACTGCAACCACAAGATCGATGAAGGTCGGACGGCTCCAAAATTCACAAACTAGTCACCCCCTCGACCGATTAATGCATTCCACAAAAGAAAAAAAAAAATTTGTACCGTTACATATGAAAACAAAAATGAAGATGAAACGAAAGAAGAAAAGAACAATCATCAATGAAGCCAAAACAACATCAAACTTATTTCATCTATGGTCCATGAACAGAAAATATACAGCAACAATAAAACCTAACATCTACATCTACCTCAGTTCTAACCCCATCTCGAAACCACCATCACGGTCAACACCATAAAACCTTAGAAAGAGTTTTCGTTTCATATTCAAGAAAAGGGTCTGATTTTCTTGTAAACATAGATTGTTGGTTATGTTCGGTTATCAAGATAAGAAAGAAAGGAAGAGTATGTGATGTTTTGTGGCTGCAAATCATGGCTGCTTATTTTTGTAAAGGGAATTAGGGCAGGAATGAGGTAATTTAGTTTTTGTAAACATATTTATAAGTCCTAACATTTGGGTTATATACCGGTTTGGTTGTTAATTTGGCTGGCCAAATGATATCACAAATTGTTTGGTAGTATTATCATGGGCCTTAATAGATATTGATGATTAAAGTTTGTTTAGGCTGAAAATGGTTTTAGACTAATTACCTTGGTAATTGGGTCGTATATTATTTGTATGGTATAGCTAATTTTGGGCTAATTTTGATATTTAGTTCATGTTAATAGTGTATATTAAAAATGAAATTGTATGGGATATATATAGTGTAAAAAAGATAGAATTTTTTGAAATATAAATAAAAATATAAATGTCGGTCGCCTTACTATGCCTAAAAGGTCGCATGTAGGTCAGAAAATTTAAAGGTGATTGTGCTGAAGGAAAGAATCAGGATTTCTGTTTGTGGTAGCTTTGGTAGCTTCGGTTAACAGTAACTGAAATTATACTACTGTTTTTTTATGTGTCCCAATACCGTATTCCACGATGTATGGGGAGGTTGAGATGTATACAGCTTTACCACTACCTAAGGTAGAGAGGTGATGCGTAGGGATTGCACCAGGCTTTACCTCTCGAGGGATCTCGAGAAGCTTACAACCCCCACCAGGCAGTGTACCTGATCGTTGTAGTATAGTATAGTGACAAGTACCGAGGGATTGATCGCTCAGCTAGGAATAGTGTCGCTAGGATTAGAAAACTTAAAGACTAAACTAAATTAAACTAGTGGTGTGAGCAATATATGGGAGAATTGTGTTTACTTAGATTTCACTACTCCCTAGATATCTTTTACAGGTTAATTACTTGTTACAGTTGCGTGGATGTCGGATTATATTCCTTAATACCATTCATGGGGTCGCGTACTTACTTCCCCAATCCTATAAGCGCCTACTTCACTCCTATGTCGAGCCGGCTAAGAAGCTCCTAACATGGGATCACTAGAATTTGCTCATGCATTAAATACAACCAATAAAACCTAGTACACATCGGTTCATATTTCTTAAGACGTTCAAGCATGTTACACAATGGAGATCTGCCAGTTTTCTTAAGCCTAACATTGAAATCATTCATCCATTACAACTATAAACAAGCAATCAACCTATAATTAACATCTAGGTTTCATTACATCTAAGCAAACACATGAAAGATCTATCCTAGCATGTTAAAATCAAGACAAGCATAAGATATATTCAAACAACACATAGACATATTGAATGAATTGTAAGAGGACTTATCTCAAGTGAACATGAAAGGTTTCAAGAGGTGAAAACCATTGAAAATACTGTTACAAACGACCTAGGGTTTATTAGGTTCGACCCTAGTATTCTCCACACAAGTTCCTCTCTTAATGAATGAAAAATAGAAAAGTATATATAGATTTTGTGAAGTGACGGCGTCAAGAACAAATGTCTGACGCCGTCATCTCGCCGCCAAATAAATTCTCGGACTGCCTAGATATGGGTTTGATACCGTCACGTGTATTCCTTTTGTAAGCCGTCACAAAAATTACTCTTGACGCCTTCAGGTTTTCTCTGGGTCGTCATGGATTTTACTCCTGACGCCGTCAAAATTTCCTTCTTGACGCCGTCAGGTACTGTTCTCAGCATGGAAAATTAAGTCTTTGCCGTTTTCTTCACTTTAATGCTCCAAAAACGTCCAAAATGCTTCCTTTTCCAGAATTCACTCCCAAAGTACCTAAAATCACAAAATGAACGATTTAAAGCAATATTTGATCAAATAAATTCAATTCCGGGCTTAAATGACCCCCTAAAAACGGTTCATTTTTCGCCTCATCAAGAGGCTCCTTCCAGTTTTATCTAAGATAGGAAAGGACCTCCAGCCTTTTGTAAGGAGTGAGGATCGAACCATTGACTTCTAGGTTAAGATGCAAAGTGTTTTCCAACTAATCCAACCCTAAATTTATTGTTATTTGTAAATTAATCGTTAAAAAAATATGGCCGCATAACATCACATTACCAGAAAATATAGTCACAGGGTACCCACCGTCGCATCGCGCGGGTACCCTGCTAGTTTATACAATTTAATAAGGCATTGAAGTTAGTATTTAACGGAATAAGGACCTATCATGTAAAATAGTTAACCAAAAAAGGACCTTTGATGTAACGAAATTAACGACAGTTACTAACGGTGCAAAGTAAGGATTTAAGTGTATAATTACATAATTACATAATTATGCTTAAGGCTTATAACCTCAAAATCTCAATGATTTCACCCTCATTCCACACGTGTCTATGTACGTGTATGTGTTAGAAAAATAGGAGGAAAAACATTAGCATGGCTGGTGCCAAAAGGCACCCGGGGTAATGGTGTTCCCGCCAATTCACACGTTTTTGTGAACTTAATCAAGAACATCACCAAGAGATTAAATTAAGAGGATTTGGGAGTTTTGAGAATGATTGTGTCTACCTAAGAAGCTTTAAGTGATAGTAATCAATTCTTCATCCAAGGTAAGCTATTGAATTCATCAATTTTATGATAAATTATAAGAGATTAAATTGGGGGTTCGTGGAGTTTATGCTTGTTTAGTATTTCATGATGAATTTATGATTTAAAATGATGATAAGATTATGAGGTTCATGAGTTTAGTATTGTTTAGGTGGTATAGATAGATTTGTGTATGATTATTTATGATGTTGATATGGGTCATAAGTTAAAATGACCATTACGATGATGAGACCATGTTATAATGTTTTTATGATTATTATATAATAACCTCATGTATAAAAATTGATTAGAATCAAATTAGTAGGATTTATGTATGAGAATTGATATGAAAGAATTAGTAGGATTCATGATACATATATATGATGATGCTTAGTTCATGATTGTAAAGGGAATGTTTGGCATAAGGATTCAAAAAGGCAAAACTTAGTAGTTCAAGATGAAGTTTATATGCATTAGATGAATTATTGGATTCTAATGATGTTAGTATGGTTATTATGTGTTTAGGTGATCACGGAAAGCAAAAGGAACGCGTATAGCAAGATTAAGTAACGTGAGTAATGGATAGCATAGTACGTTTAGTAATATAGTTATATGTCGTGTATGCTTATGGTTAATGACTAAGTAATACTCCCGATATAGTATGATCAAGTATATGAATAGGACGATAGTCAGGTATAAACATGTATATGAACAGGATGACAGTCAAGCATAAACAAGAATACGAACAGGATGACAGTCAGGTATGAACAGGTATACGAACAGGATAATAGCATTTGGGCATATTTATCCTCTAATAGTGGTTACCTATGTTTTAAAATCACAAGTTTAAGAATGGACAAACTTGGCTTGAGAATTGAAATATTAAATATGTATTTGATATTTTGATGATTCATATTCTTCTTATAGTCTTGAAACTCAAAATGGACGATTATTATGCTTTGTTTTTAATAGTTTTAGGTGATTATTAAATTAATCTACTAATAACTTCACACATATATACGTAATATAATAAAGTTAAGTTTAATAAGAAAATGGGTTCACGGATATTGTATGGGGGAATTTGTGGGTATTTCAAAACGGGTGTGACGGGTTCACTCATGACAGGTATACATTACTCGTCACGCGCCACTACTCGATGATTGGTTCATTTTTCACCCACGACCCACCCGTGTGTGAAATGAGTTACCCACCTATCATGGTGCTACCCACAGTTTATGATTTTTTTCTCGCCCGATGTCATCTCTTTTTGAAACTCTAAATGAATATAATGCCACATGCATCCGGATGCAATAAAGCTTATTGGCTAAATGCTCGATGCCAAATCATCGAGAAAAAATAAAGATAATGATGTAGTCATTATTAGTGCCTTAATACTTAGTAGACATACTATAAAATGATTGGTAACTCATGATGCGGTTTTTTATTGGAACAAAATAAAGTAGTCAATGATTGTATATTAGTGTAGTTGTATAAATATAATTTTTGGAGACAAAAGGTGTGAACAAACACATATAGTGAGGATTTGGTGTCGCCTATTACCAACCATTATTTCATGCCCCATTGCCCCGGGTATTTGTCGTTCCCGCCAACTATTTTCTCTTTTGTCAACATTATGGCGGGAGGATTGAAATATTTTAATAGAAAGACATGTTAAAAAGGACAAAAGGGTGTTTTAGGATTTGTTATTTCGGACAATTTATTTGTCTTAGAGAATCACTCCGTGAAGTTTAATACTGTAATAAATTGCTAAGATGATTGCAAAAAGAATATATTTATGCAAACGGTTCGTATATAGAAAAACGATCTAAAACTTAGGAGCGGCAATAGAGTAGTGTTTGAGTTGATCTATTTAGGTTCGCAGGTTAATATAACATCTACCCAAACATAATTTTTTTATTAATCGTGTCAAGACACTCAACGCTAACTCTATATTGCATAAGACATGTAACCCCTTTATAACTCATTTAACATGTTTAAGTAAAAAGTTTAAGTGGTTAATAAGGCTTGTGACTTGTCGATTCAACTAGTTTAAATAAAAATAAAAAATGATATAACGATCTAAACAATTATAAAAATAACATACAAATAAATATACGGAAATTTCAATTGTCTGAGTGTGTTTACATGTATCTGCCTTCAGGTTTTCGGGATTCTCGATATCCTAATCATGCAGGTGCGGAGGAGATAGGGTATCTAGCAGGTGCTAGGCCCCCCTAAGCAACTCATTGAGCCCAAAATAATATAACCCATGATCCGTGATTTTTAGGATAATAAATATTCAGCCCCTTCCAACAAGTATATACACAAACGCTTTTCAGTTTTAACATTAAAAAGGTAATTGCAATTATCTCATAGTCATCCGATTAAATTCACAAAACACAATTTTGAGGTATTTGAATGATTTTTATTACTACCTCCGTCCTAAAATAATTGTTCTCATTTGACTTTTTAAAGTCTTAATTTCTCAACTTTGATCTTAAATATTTTTGTATGTGTTATATAATACTTGATGAAAATTATACTAATGAAAAAAGTATTTAAAAACCAATCAATTCATATATTTTGCATCAATTAATATAACATAAACAAAATTATTAAATATCAAAGTTGAAAATTTAAGACTTTAAAAAGTCAAATGAGGACAATTATTTAGGTACGTAGGGAGTACTAGTATTTAGTTTTCATTAATGATCACATTTACTTCTTTGTGTTTTGTATGATTGAATTGCATGAGGGTTTTGTTAAAATATTTAATAATCACTTGATAACTATTAATTGCTTTATTAATTGCTTGTATATTTAATATTTATTATGTTCTTATTCACTAATTGCAAAAAATTAATTGTATAAATTTCAACCAAGAGTTTTTGTAGTAGAATTGTAAAACATTAATGAGTAGTTAAATAGTTTATTAATGACTAGCAGGGTACTCGCGCGTTGCAGCGGCGGGTACCTTGAAATTAAATTTTCAAGTGAATAATGTATTTTAGTTTATTATGTTATTTTTGATAATAAATTTACGGATATTAAGAATTTCGTTTAGCCCGTGCCTATTCGGGCTCGAACCCGTTTAGCCCGCACCCGTTCGGGCTCAAGCCCATTTCACCCGTTGCCCGTGCGGGCTTGAATCTATACTACCTTATAATGTATTTAGGACATCTATATTTAGAAGTCTTAAAATGTTTAAGACCAAAAACATTGCTTTAATAAGAAAGATGCATACACATATAATTAAAAGCCTAGAAATTTAACTGTCTTTAAAAAGACTGGGTTGTTACAAGTATAGCCTTGAATGCTTGTAATTTTTCAAGACTTACAAGAAAAGAAGCATAGCGTACACCACTTTAATGCACATAATTTTCAGACTTACAAAACAAGAAAACATATTGTATACCACTTTTATGCACATATTTAAAAAAAAAAAAAAAAAAAAAAAAAAAAAAAAAAAAAAAAAAAAAAAACATTAATACTTTTTAATGTTGTCAATTAATTAACTGGTCAATAAATACAATTAATACAAAAAACATCCCTTACATAAGAAATACAAATTATCAAGCATATTGTACAACCAAATTAAACACAATTCCTACATTAAATGTAACTAATACAAATAATAAAATACATTATACAAATATTCAAGCCCGAACGGGCAACGGGCCAAATGGGCTTGAGCCCGAATGGGTGCGGGTCAAACGGGCTCGAGCCCGAACGGGCACGAGTCAACAGGCTCGAGCCCGAATGCGAACGGGCTAATCGAAATTCTTGATATCCGTAAATTTGTTATCAAAAATAACATAAAAACTAAAATACATGATTCATCGAAAAATTTATTTCAAGGTACCCGCCGCTGCAACGCGCTGGTACCTTGCTAGTATTTGTATAATGTGTTTTATTATTTGTATTAGTGACATTTAATGTAGGAATTGTGTTTAATTTGGTTGTACAATATTTGATAATTTGTATTTCTTATGTAAAGGGTGTTTTAATAACTGTATTAATTGTATTTATTGACCATTTAATTAATTGAAATATATTAAATAGCATTAATGTTTTTTTTAATATGTGCATTAAAGTGGTGTACACTATGCTTTTTATCTTGTAAGTCTGAAAATTATGTGCATTAAAGTGGTGTACACTATACTTCTTTTCTTGTAAGTCTTAAAAGATTACAAGCATTGAAAGCTATACTTGTAACAACCTAAACTTTTTAAAGACACTTAAATTTCTAAGTTTTTAATTATTTGTGTATGCATCTTTCCTATTAAAAAAATATTTTTGGTCTTAAACATTTTAAAACTTCTAAATATAAATGTCTTAAATACATTATAAAGTAGTATAGATAATTCTAAGTTGGCAAATTAAGATTTCAATGTTTTATTATTAACTTGTATTTTACTTTTGTTACCAAAAATTTATGATTTAGGTTCACTAAGGAGTCATGAGTAAAAAGAGAACCATTGATTCTTTTTACAAGCGAGTACAGGATTTTGTTCAGGACCCCAAAATTCAAACACAAACACAAACTGAGACTGAAATTGAAACTCAAACTCCAGATCAAACCAATGGTGATAATATTGTGGAAGAGTCACCTGAAGTTCAAGTTGAACCTGAAACAAATGCTACATTTAATTCCAATGAGGTCAAATTAGACTCTTTGATTCGTGATCCAGGTTTACGGCCCCCAATATCGAGTTATTCTGTAAACCAACAAGATGAGATTAAATGAACTTATATTAGACTCGGACCTTATCAACTTGCTTAGTTATTTAAAACAATAACTAAAACCGTTGACTAGTTATTTGTTAATATCTCTAAATGGTTAGCTAACGAACTTTGAAGAGATAAATTGACCTTATAGTTGTATAATGTTCGCGTAAGCTAAACGAATAAAATTGTTTTTCGTTATTCACTTGCCAATATACAAGGGTGATCCTTCCTTTTAGATCTTTGTTTAGGATTTATAGTAAGGTCATAGATTGTGATAAATGAATGAGATCATGGCAATTATGTTTTCGTCATTAAAAAAAATCAAGAATTACATATATCTGTTTTTTTTGTTGAAGGACTAAACAATGGTGACACTTGTAAGTTCAAATGATCGTGTATCTAGTATGTATCACGACAATGTATGTAGTGTATGTACCACAATCATCATGATGTTTCATTGTGAAATAACACGTATCCAATATGGGCATAATGCATCCGACAACTTCTAAAGATTCCTTAGATATATGGCTCTCTAGGTATATACGTATATAGGAAAGGTCCATGCGCGTGATGTCCATTTAATTACACTCGAGGGTGATTATATTGACATGTATCGTAAATAGTTCACGTGAGACTTATCCACTAATTCAGTAACCTTTTAAGGACATAAATCAACTTTGATTGAGTTCTGAGCCTGTAGGGCCCAACATGCTTCCCGCCCGAAAGAACCACACACAAGCTAGCAATGTTATTCACGTGTCAATATACGAGGACGATCCTTGTTTTTAGAGCTTCGATTAGGGTTTATACAAAGGTCATGGATTGTAATAAATGAGGGTTATCATGACAGTTATAATGATGTTGTTAAAAGAAACACGAATTACACGTGTGAGTTTTTTCTTGGCGAATGACAGAAAGGAGTGACATTTGTATGTTCAAATGATTGTATATCTAGAATACGTATCACGACAATGTATGTACCACGATTATTACGATGTTTCATTATGAGATGGCACGTATCCAATGTACAACGGTCATAATGTATGAGCAAATGGTATTTGATTGCGCCCGAATCTATCAACTAACTTCTAAAAGATTTTGTACATATATGTCTCTTCAGGATTAAACATATATGGGAATGGTAATACGATTCTTAATTAATTATACTCGAGGGCGATAATATTAACCCGTATCATAACTAGGTCACGTGAGACTACTCCATTAAAAAAGTGACCTTTTTAGGACATAAATAAACTTTGATCGAGTTATCAGCTTGTAGCGGCCGATCTGCTTCCCACCCAAAAGAACCACTTACCAGCTAGCCATACTAATGGGGGCATATCTGGAGACATACTGAAAATCGTGCCTTTCAAACTAAACGCAAAACCCATCTTCAAAATCAAAAGAAAAAGGGGGAAGTAAGATGCAGTGCAGCCTTTAAAGCACGTGCAACGCACAATCAGATTACTCACGCAAAAAATCTATTTTTTAATATATTTTATTGTAGAAAATTGCATACTTGTAAAAATTGCTCTGACTTATCGGTATCATTACATCATTGTATGTGATTTCACATTCAGTTTTTAGTTACTATGTTAGCCATTTCGTGTAACATATTTATTGACATTTATCTACCAGGATAAACTATTTTATTTATCAATATTAGTTAGTAGTATACTGTATGTTTTAAACATCATATCTAAAAGGGATTGTCTAACCAATGCCCTGAGGGCATTGGTTAAGAAGGAATGGACAATTATAAATAAGCTCAGGGGCTCACACATAAAATACACTTTTTAAATTAAAAAATATTTTTTTAATTTTTTTTTGTGGGTCCGTACCCTCCTTAACCAATGCCCTTAGGGCATTAGTTAGACAATCCCTATCTAAAAGCACTTAAAAATGGACTTCACCAAAATTCTTTTTCCATGTTTAGAAAATGGAATTCGCCAAAATTTAAACAACTGCCAGTTTGTACGAAAATATTCAAATAAAAACAAGAAAGTTTGAAAAAATTGAAACGAGGGGTAGCATGGTAAATAACCTCAAAATTTAAGCATTGCTAGGGTTAAGTGTCCCGCCGACCAGCGCCACCCACTCACTCATTTTCCCTCTTCCCAAAAACCTATTTTTTATTACTATTTAAACACACTGGTCTCCAGCAGTCAAAGTCATAACCCAAAGGCTGCAAATATATAAACAACGGCCACTCCCCTCTCTCTCTCACTCTCATCATTTCTAAACTGAAAAACAATCATACATACATTTTGATTGTTTTTTTTCATCGTTCTCATCATGGATCTGCAAGATAAGGTACATTAGACTAGTTTGTTTCTTTCTTTTTTATTGTTTTATAAAAAAGAGCAATGATACATCCACGTAAAAGTATTTAAAAAACAATCTAGTCGCTGAGGTGGTGAGTTTTTTGTGGGATGTGGATCCCACAAAAACCAATTACCCGCTGAACTCAGCGAGTGGATTGGTTTTTGGATACTTCTACGTGGGTGTAGCAAATTTCTATAAAAAAATGTATGAATTTGAATGAGATGTTTTTTTTTACAGAGATCAAGTGGTGAAAGTGAAGAGGAAATGAAAGAAAGCAGCGGTCATTCAAGAAGCTGTATGGATTGTAAGACAACTTTAACTCCTCTCTGGCGAGGCGGTCCTGATGGTCCTAAGGTACACTTTCTTTTTAAACCTGATTTCATTTTTATTTTGTTTTTGATTGAAATTTAATGTTGTTATGTGTATGATTATTTATTTATTTTTATTTTTTTAAAACTTGATGTCACATGTGGATAAAATCAGGTTTTTGATCATAAACAATCATTTGATCGGTTTTTTTATGATCATGCCTGATAATCAAAAACTCTGTTTTGATTTGTTTGATCCGGGCCATGAAATTTCATTTGATCGATTTTTTTTTATGATCACTGTTAAAATCATGCATTTTATTTTTATTATTCTATTCTATTATTTATTTATTTATTTATTTTAATGCTAAATTTTATGAGGTGTTTTTGAGTAAATTTTTATGTATTCATGTGTTACTTTTCAAACGAATAATATTTTCATTTTAGATTATTTATTTATGAAAATGATTTTTTGATTTGAAAACAATGATTGTTGAGAATTTGAATAGATAAAATGGTAATACATTTGTCAAATAATTTATGAATTACTTGCTCAAAATATATATATATATATATATATATATATATATATATATATATATATATATATATATATATATATATATATATATATATATATATATATATATATATATATATAATAAAAATAAAAAATTATGGATTAGGCATGTAATTAATTCATAACTCAATCAAGTTTATTTATGTGGGCGGGAAGAATTTATACTTTTGATTCTATCATAAGTTACTTTGCGTATATAGTTATAGATTTGTTTGAGCTGATTGATGTATGATGATTTTTGTTTGATTGAAATTTTGAAATGATACAACTGGTTTGTTGTATCTATTCTGATTCCTTTTCTGTTATATTTGTGTGAAGACACTTTGCAATGCATGTGGCATCAAGTACAACAAGAAACGAAGAGCACAACTCAGAGGATTGGATCCAAAGGGTAAAAGAATCGCAAAGAGTGCGGTGAAACCAAACAGTGATCTGAAGTTGAAAGTGAGATTGATGGCAGCGGATCAGAAACCACAACAACAGCAACAACAAGAAAAGCTGCAACAACAACGACGGCATGTCAAACTTCAACAACAACGAGAAGCATTGCAACAACAACAACGTCAACAAGAACAAGAACAACAAAAACAAAAACAAAAACAACAAGAACAACCACCAAGAAAGAGATCAACATATGAAAGAGGGAAGCCATGGTGGAACAAGCTGGGGGAAGAAGAGCAAGCTGCTATTCTGTTAATGGCTATCTCTTGTGGCGGATCAAAGTATTGATAAATTGAAACCTTAACTAACCTTATCACCAGCGTTGCCCAAATCTAGTAAAAAGAAGGGGCAAAATTTTTCATTTTGTTGTGCTTTGTTGACTAACTATCTTGAATTGTGGATTATTTTCATTGCAATCTAGCTAACAATGGTTATTTTTTGGGTCAATTTTGACATCCTTTTAAATGCATTTTTTGTTTAGCTTTATTTATTTTTAATATTAAGTGCCATAAGTTATTAAAGGGGTATTTAAAGATGAGGGATGCTACATCCACTTACAATACGACACAAAACATCCACACGCTGAGGTGTCAGCCATTGATCGGTGGGAAGAGAGAGAAGTATATCTCATTCCACCAATCAGTGGCTGACAACTCAGCGTGTGGATGTTTTGTGTAGGATTTGTGAGTGGATATAGCATTTTCTTTTAAAGATAGACTATGAAGCTAACTTTACAATGCAGGTTGACAAAAGGAAAGCTAACATGACTAGACAGCACTCAACCAAGTGTGGTACTTAGTTTTTCCATTTACATTCGCTACTTGCTAAAAATAATAGTGTATTTCTAGATTTTGTAACATCTTTGGGTATGTGCGTTTTCTTAACTTCAAACGATTAGTGTTCTGCATATGTAACAATTACAGGTCTTGATAAAGAAACAGAACTACTTCGGTTATGGTAACCTTTACTTAGAAATGTTGGGGGCTGGTTTAGCGGTGGTGGCTTTGGAATTTTGTGTCGAAACTCAAGTTTAATCAATGCACGCGGGGTCAATGCAAACTTAGTTGATTTTGGAGTGGAAAGTTTTCCAATATAGTATTGTATCTTATTATGCGTTGATACTATACTCCTGGGACGTTAGTTAGTCTTACGCATAATCTTAAACTTAGTTTCCGTTTCACATATTGTGCTTCTGACGTGTCCGCATTGGAGGAGGATATTTTAAAGTAACTTTAGTGAAGTTGTGGAAGTGTGAGCCATTGGATTTGATCCAATGGCTCAAATCAAAAGAAGTTATTTTGAATTGAGCCACGGGATCAAATCCAATGGTTCACACTTCCCCAACTTCACTAAAATTGTTTTTTCAACTTTAGAGAATCCTCCTCTCTGTACACATTACCAATTATCAACATTTTTTTTAATGATAAAGTTCATGTTATCACAAAGAGGTATAAATTGTAGGAAATGTGAAGATATTAGTTTAGATGATCATGTTAACCGTTGATGTGGTAGTACTGAATAAGACGTAAGAAAAAAAGGATAACAGTTCGATCATTGATTAATTTAGGGCGTTAATTATTAGTTAACACAATTTACAGAACTGAATTATACGAACAAGACAATTGTAATTTGGTGTACATGCTTTTGATACGTTACTGTCATTTCATTTTTAAAAGCTTTAAAGCCTGCATATATAATTGACATCCAACAAAGTGGGAGGACATTTTGATTCCTTTTTTCAAGTCAACTATATTAACAGTTGTTTTTTTTACATGGGATAAACGTGAAAGAGTGTCTAAATTAAAATTTTGTAGCTAATGGGTATTGTTTTTCTAAACTGTGTTTGAGGTTTTATGAAATCGTGCATACAAATAATTAACATTGTTACTCGAAATAAAAAGAGCATAGTGTGCGATAACGCCACCTCCAGCATTATGCTGAGGTGGCAGGCGTTACTGCGACGTTATTACACCGTGTAAGGGCGTTATGGTGCTGCGTTGATGCCCACGTTGCCATGACAACGTGCGTTATGCAAGGTTTCAATAAAAACGAAATCACCTCCTGGACATTTGATGTTGTTGCTGGTATCGATGGTGTATGTGTACATACTATTTTGGAATGAGTTGATTGTATGTGTGCTAGAGAAGAAAGCCTTTTTTTTTTTGGGTAGTGAATGGGCTGATGGGCTTTGGTACTTAAATATTGGAATATGTATTTCTCATAATCTTACATTAGTCCAGTCAATGCAATTAGCACATGCTAATACTTAAGTTTATTTTTTAAAGTTAAGATTTTTTTAAATTATTATTATTATTATTATTATTATTATTATTATTATTATTATTATTATTATTATTTTTTATTTTTTTTTAGTTTTGTATTTTTTTTAAATGTTATGTTGTTTATTGAATGAATTATTAGTTTAGAGGTTGAATTTGTAATTTATTATTTTATTTTTATTTATTTATTTATTTATTTTAAAAAAGTGGGCCTAAAATGTGGTGTTATGAATTATGATAAAGGGTGTTTTTTGATGTTAAGGTTGAAATGTTAATTCTGATGTGGCGCTGACGTGCCACGGTTTTATGTATTAACTCAAGTTACGGTACCCAAGGGCGGAGCTATTAAGGGACTGGAAGGGTCCCGGCCCACTAGGCCTAAGCTGGCTAATGCATTTTTTTGCGATTTCATTTTTTTTCCTCATCTCGGCCTTTCCATCTGATGTTCTTCGGGAAGAATAGTTGTTTCGGCCCTCCCAAAATATTTTTTCTTGATTCGCCACTGACGGTATCCATGCTCTAACAATAACATTGTATCCAAGAAAAACCTGGTCCATGTAGCATCGACCCAAGTTTGGTCAGGACTCTTTTACTATCTCACTCTTCAGACCTTTTCGCTAGTGTTTGTGCACATTAGCAGAAAAGGTATATATATTTTTTTGGAACGGCGGATTTTATTAAAACTAGCAAGAAGCTAGAACTAAAAGAAATTACATAAAATTTAACATTGGGCTTTGAAGCCAACTAACTCAGCTAAACTTTCTCTTGACTCTAAAAGATATATATGGATTTAGTAGATCCAGCTAGAAACACCCCTTCTTCAACTCGTTTTGATTGTTCGCCTTTTAGAGAATTGTCTTTCCTATGACCCGAATGAAAGATGTTCAATTGCAAGGTACTTAACTAATTGCTTCTTTCAATTTTCATACACGAGATTTTGCAATTGTTACATCTCATTTTCTTTACTTTAACTAACAGGTAGCAACATATTTGAGGGACATTGTGGTGGCAATCAAAGACCATTAATTCTAGTGACACTTGATATACATGGATGGTAATCGTTTCAAAGATACGTATAGGATGTGTTCATGTAAACTTGTTAATGATCATGAGATCACCAATAATTAAGTTTCAACTCCAAGAGCATGCACTTAAGATCATTGTTTATGCAATGGAATATTCATATCATATGGTTCTTCAAGTTCACTGGTAGTTACCTCTAATTCCACCATCCATATGTGTTCATGTATACTTATATAGTTTATGCTGGTTGTTCTCAATATGAAGTCCGAAAAAAATATCTCAATATGAAGTCCGAAAAAAATATCTCTGCCTAAAGAGCGTGAAAAGTCTTTACAATCAAAATGCAGCAAACTGGATTATAATTCTATAGATAAAGTGACCAAGGCTTCGCCTATTTACAGGGAGGGTTGTAAGCATTATACACAAAACAGGATAAAAAGATGGAAACAGATAAGGCAGTACATATAGAAAAGTATCCGTGAGCTAGTTAGACAATCTTGATTATATGAGGAATAAAGGATGTGTACCCATTTGAAAAAAGTAAATATCTTTTACCCTTTTAATCACATGAGGAATAAGAGCAGCTAATCTTAAAAATAGCTTAAGGCCTTAAGCAGTTTGTTCCAAATGGTTGACAAATGAATTTTGACATGGTTATTTGTTTAGTACAGTCACACTCCAATACTCAGAATTTTCTCATAGATAGACTTATCCTATATATAATACAAAAAGTATTACTCCGTTACAATTTGCTTATGATTGCTTTAATTAATCCTTTAATTGAAAAAGAAAACAACTAGTACTTTTATGACCCACTAAGATAGAAGTTTATTACTCCAAGCATGCAGTAAGTGAAATGTAAAAAGGTAAAAAAAGAGTTACTTGTTGCCTTTGATTTTGAACCAAGTATCAGCACAATGTTGATGAGCAAGAGCTAAATCATCTTTACAGCAACAACCCAATTGGATCAATTCATCTTGTTCATCATTATCAATAAGACTACTGAGTTGGCAAATCCTGCAATCTCTGATGTCATCATCAGCTACTGCTAGAATACTAACAACATTCTTCATCTTCTCATTTAGCTGGACAGAACAATCAGAGTCAGGAGGAGGAAGAAAGTCTGCCAGTAATTTCATCATTGTCATTTGAGTTGTAAAACTGAGAATAACATGACCCAACTTGCTCTTCTTCTTCGTTTTCTTTGTCTTCTTCTTGGGAATAATAACAAGATTGATCAGATGTCTGATGATGATGAATACCACCACCACATTCCAAATCAATTATCATCATCGACTCAGAAGCCTTGTTTCTTTTAGATGAATTATTTGGGCTTAGTGGCTTTGCATTAGCAAAAGCAAAGACCCCCTAGTGCATTCCTAACATAAATTACAATCTTCACAATAAACACTGATCGATAATGAATCAACCATACATATGGCTCAATTCATCCACACACATTACACCAATTCAGCAACAAAAAACTAAGCTAGTAACAAATCCAATTCTAGATAAGCTAACAAAATATACATTCAAAAGCTAAATAAGACTTGCAAGCTTTTCAAAAGCTAAATAAACCAATAAGCCACATATCCCTAACACGATAAATATCAATAAGTAATCAGCCATACATATGGCTTAATTCATCCAAACACATAACCTAGTATAACATTTTCATAAACTATAGCAAAACAATTAAACAAAGACATTATCATAATAGTAATAATAATAATCCTGATAACATAAAGAGTCATAACATAAGATCCCAAAATCCATTAAACCAAACTATAAAAAACAACATTAAAAAACAAACTACCAAACATCTGAAATTATTCAATCTTGAGGAATGACAACTTCACCATCAGCAATCTCCTGTTGCAAATCCTTAGGATCCTTCCCATCAACAGTACACCCAACACTAACACAAGTCCCCAAAATCTCCTTAACAGTCCCTTGAAGCTCCTTAGCCATAGACCTAGGAGCCATGATCTTAGCAATCTCAATAACATCATCCAAGCTTATGTTCCCAGAGTGCTTAATGTTCTTCACCTTCTTCCTATCCCTCTCAGGCTCCTTCAAGGCCTTGATGACCAAAGCTGCTGCTGATGGGACTACCGAGACTTTGGCTTGACGGTTCTGAACTGTGAGCTTGACTGTGACACGGAGACCCTTCCAGTCTTTGGCTGTTTCCTTGGCGATGTCTTCTCCGATTTTCTTGGGGGAGAGACCCAGTGGCCCGATCTTGGGAGCCAGGGAGGAGGCTGCTCCGACTTCTCCACCGGTGACACGGACGTAAACGTCCACAACCTGAGATGGGTCGAACTTTGGAGGCATTTTTGGTGTGTGAGGCTGCTAGGGTTTTGGTGTGAAGGTGATGAAAATGAGGGTGTGTGGGTGGGATGGATATATATGTTAGGGTTTGGGGAAATGGGTTTGATGAGTTTGGGCTTTTTGTGGGCTTTTTCTTGGAGAGGGCTTAATTGTTAAGACATTCGGCTTCTAAAGTTTACTTCTAAAAAGTAAAAAGTAAAAACAATTCAATCCCAAATATTTAACTAGCTTATTTTTCATAAGGTATGTTTGTCAAAAAATAAGCATAATCCAATCTCAATTCGGCTTCTAAAGTCAAACAAAACTTGTGTCAAACATACCGTTTTATCTCTATTTGCAGCTAGATCTCCAGTTCCATGCAACGGTTACTTTTGCCAAAAACCAACTGACTTAGCTCAGTTGGCCACCTGAGTTCTTTCTGGAGCTTGGGGAGGGGTTTTACCCGGGTTCGAGTCTCGCAAGTGACAAAGAAAATCTGGATTTTTCTCTTAGTGCAAGGCCGTAAGTTCTAGGGGTTTCCCTTCGCGGATCTCTCCTAGTAGTTCGGGTCCCAAGGCCTGCCTGCTTGAATGGTTTAACTCGGGGGTCGGATTTCAAGTGTGATGCCATTCTCTAAAAAAATAAAAAGTAAAAAATAAAATAATAACTTTTGCCAAACATGCCCTTTGATTATCTTGTTTAAGGGGGTGTTTTAGTGTTTGTATTAGCTTATTCTTTCTGATTCTAAGCTTATTCTTATTCATTTTATGAGCTAATGCAGTTAGCCAGTCTTATGACTTATTTGAGGTATTTAAAAACTACATAAGCTAGTAAGCCTCGCAAATACGGCAACACGAGCACCGCCCGATCTACGAATTCAACTTATAGAGCTTGTAAGGCAGAACAAATGTTATGCTTATGAAACTATTCAATTATCAAATTGGCGTATAAGTCAACTGAATCACGCTAACCCAAACACCATCCTAAGCATCAAATGTAAAATGACAATAAATGAGGTAGTTTGCACTTGTATACTACATTAACTATAATTACTAATATTATTGTACGATATGTATTTTCACACGCAATGAGGAGCCTGTTCTAATAAAATTTAATCAAAAGATGAATTAAACCCATTAATTATTTTTCACAAAATAGTTATTGACCGGTCAATTGAACATTTACGATGATGTAGTGATACAAACGCGGCAATACCCTACCGGTGCTTTCTTTATTTTTTATTTTATTTTATTTAAAAGGAAAATATACACACTCTAAACTAATGTCACAGTTTTGTTCAATTAAAACTTGAATGCATAAAATTGTTGTTGGTGTTAGACTGATGCATTACATGGTTAAAGAATTTTAATTAGTTAAAGTACTAATAGACCAATGGGTTAATGGCCCAACAAAACTATAACTCATCATCATATCCAGATAGTAAAACAATAACGATGGCCTAGCCTAAGTTTATTAGAGATGTCGGCTATGTTTGGCGCAGAGCTTTTTGGGGCGATGAGCGGTGAGCAATGAGCTTTTTGATTTTTAGTGTTCGTTTGGCAAAAGAGCGGTGAGCTTTGCTATTTTTTAGGAAAGCTCATTTTTCCAATGTTTCTTTAAGAAGCTGTGAGCGGTGAGTAATGAGCTGTGGCTACAGCTCACAACTACTGCTCACTGCTACTCCTCACAGGCCACAACTACTTTTGCCAAACATAGCCGTAGAATAAAACTAGTATTGATTGATTAATGACTTTTGTGACTTGTAATTAGCTTTTAGAGCACCCAATGTTGTCATTGACCTTGTGGAGGCTTCGATCCCTTATGGTGTTTACACACCCACACTCGGGAATTTAAGATACATGTGACATGTCATATGACATGAAATAGGTGCCTTAACTCGTATTCTTCACATCCAAATGTCTAAACATCAACCAACAAAATCTATATATAAAAAGAGAGATGGAGAGCTCTCATCGGATACAAGTGCATGCTCTATTGATGAGTGTTTAGTTCAAACACAAGATGATATAACTTCAAGTATAAACCATGATATGTTTTTCTGCATTGTCTGGTCAACATGTGTGAAGACTATTAGGTTAGCGTAAGTTGTTAATTTCCAATTAAATCATATTCTGAACAACGCATTGGTTGTATGGAAGCTTAGATTCTTGTGCCAACAATCTGATTCAGGAACCCTGCCACTTTTCTTCATGCATACACTTGTGTTCCCCTTCCTTATGCAACAAGGCAAGTTGTTGGTTCGATATTGCAGGATGTTGCTGATTCAGGTGTTCTCTTTGCGATGCTGATGTGTAGAAACAAGGTTATTTCAATAGCCATTAATCTTTTATCTCAAGTCCTTAACTTTCTATTTGGTAGTCTTTTTGATACGTAAACGGTTTTCTTTTCATCTGGTTTGTGGATAGCATTTTTTAAAATTGACTTTAAAATGCAGGTGGTGAGTCTTGTAGGTGCACATAAAACATCACTTCATCCTGACGATATGTTTCTCCTTGCTAACTTTGTCATGTCATCTGAATCTTTTAGGCAAGTGCATTTTGCCATTTTTGGGAATTGTAGAAATAGTATATGCGAAATATAATGGGTTCTGAGTCACTTCTGACACTGCAATGTTATCTATTTGATGTAGGACATCAGAATCATTCTCGCCCATATGCTTGCCAAGATACAACCCCATGGCCTTTCTACATGCTTATGTTCCTTTTATCGACGTGAGTGAATTACAATTCGAAAAAGTTATGCACAAAAAACTTGGCCGGTTTTCAAGAATTTTTTTGGTTCTATAACGACATATGTAATACATAATTGTTATGTAATTAGTCTTCATATTAGCTTATAACTAAGTCTAGGGGTTAGAGTGTTAATTAGTCTTCATCCGAACTCAAGAACCTTCAAGATGATCGAACCTAGCTCTTGTTTAGTCTCCAACCGAGCTCTTGATACCACTTGTTGGTATTTTGTCGCAACCAACAACCCAAGAACTAGAAGCGGAATCGATCGACTTCTTGAAGAATATCGACACACAAAGACAACAATAATAATGTGACAGAAAGATGGAAGCTTTGCACAAGTAAGTATCCCTAATCGTTTGTTTGATTAGTAATTGAAAGAATGCGTACCAAATCCGTCCCCCCCCCCCCACCTCCTTTTATAGAGATGAGGGGGAGGGTAAACCGACTCTAACAAGAGTCCTAAGTCGGCTATTACAATGACACGGGTTGGGCTTGGGACACAAGCCAACCTACCCGACTCCTACTTGACTAATAATAAGTTTAAGCTTAACACTCTAACCCCTAGACTTAGTTATAAGCTAACATGAAGACTAATTACATAACAATTTCCACCTTAGGCTTCATATTGGCCTATACCGACCTTCAACAACTCCAAGCAATGTTGTAACTTCCGTCCAGGTACTACCTTCGTCAAGGCATCCGCAGCATTGTGTTCAGTACCCACCTTCAGAACTTCAACCGTCTTTGCTTCCAAGACCTCTCTGATAAAGTGGTAACGCACATTGATGTGCTTAGTCCTTTCATGAAAAACATGATTCCACGATAAGTGAATCGCGCCCTGATTATCACAATTAACTGCCACAGTGTTAAGCTCCACGCCCAACTCTTCTAAGAGTCCCCTTAGCCAAATATCTTCCTTCACAGCCTCCGTAAGGGCCATATACTGCGCCTCTGTAGTTGAAAGAGCCACCACGTGTTGTAGCGTTGCCTTCCAGCTTACAACACATCCCTGTACTAAAAACGCGTAACTTGTGATTGACCTACCTTTATCCGGATCCTTAGCGTAGTCTGAATCAACAAAACCTGTTACGTCCACATGGTTGCTACAATCTGTCCTATACACCAAACCCACGTTTGCAGTACCCCGCAAATATTTCAAAATCCGCTTCACTCCTTCCCAATGCTTTTTACTTGGATTCGCCAAATATCTGCTAACAACACTTACCGCATATGCTATGTCTGGGCTTGTGCATACCATCAAGTACATTAAGCTCCCAACCGCATTTGCATATGGCACCCTACTCATCCTTTCAACATCACAATCCCTAACCGGATAATCCTTCAACGACAGCTTGAAGTGCCCACTCAATGGCATCTTAACCGATTTCCCATTGTCTATTTTATAATTATTTAAAATCTTAGAAACGTACCCGGATTGTGACACCCTCAGAATCTTGCGACTCCGATCCCTGATGATCTCCATGCCAAGAATCTTCTTTGCTTCCCCGAGCTCTTTCATGTCAAACTCCTTTTTAAGCAAAGACTTGATAGACCCAATCTCAGCCTTGCTTTTACAAGCAATCAGCATATCGTCTACATATAACAGTAGATAGATATACTCACCTGGTGCATAAATCCTGTAATATACGCAGCTGTCGTAACTGCTACGCTTGAACCCGTTGCTCAGCATGTACTCATCAAACCTCTTATACCATTGCCTAGGTGACTGCTTCAAACCATAAAGGGACTTCTTTAACAAACATACCTTGTTACCTTATTCATAACCCGGTGGCTGCCTCATGTAGATCACTTCTTCAAGATTCCCATGTAAAAATGCCTTCTTTACATCAAGCTGCTCCAGCTCATAATCTCTACATGCAGTTAATGCAAGTATAACCCGAATAGATGTGTGTCGAACTACCGGCGAAAATACTTCATTATAGTCAATACCTGCCCTTTGTGTGAATCCACGAGCCACCAACCTTTTGTCGTAACACCTCGACAACACAAATCGAGCTTCAAGAACCCTAACTGTCGACGGCAACCTGCTGCTCCATCTTGTAATTCTGATCCGAACTCAAGAACCTTCAAGATGATCGAACCTAGCTCTTGTTTAGTCTCCAACCGAGCTCTTGATACCACTTGTTGGTATTTTGTCGCAACCAACAATAATTCAAATCTATGTGGCAGGTTGATACATACCTAGTGTTGCTGACATCGAGTTCGGATGCCTCATTTCATCTAAAAGAATGTCGGTACATGCAATTTTATTTGTGATTTTAGCCATTTCTAACACTTATTTTTAAGATGTATTATTTTTTTCAAGGATACTTATCGAGAAAGTCCTTTTGAAGTCTAATGTTCTAAGTGAAGTTCAAAGATCTTTGTTAAAAGGTGGCATGCGAGTCGAAGACCTACCTGTCTGTTAGTTATGCATTTGATTTATACAAAAGCATATCATGTAGACCTTACAACACTTATTCATGTGAGCTGGTTGAATGATTCCCCTTTTTAAAAGTATACATACACTAATCGTTTTTCCAAATGAGTCACTCGGTTAGTTGGTTGCACAATTCATAAAAGGAAATTTTCCCGAAAACTTCTGCACCAAGCGTTTTCCAAATGAGAACAGTTATTCACAATTTCACATGATTCAGGTAAGCTATTCATATTGTTCACCTACGAGATTCCCCTATTAAATGAATATCTACGCCTATCATTTTTCTTTATGAGTCAATTGGTTGCTTAATTCATGAAAGAAAATCTTTCTGAGAACTTCTACACCAAGCATTAATAGCCGAATGACATTATATTGCTGTTCTCTTTATACATTGTGTCAAAGATCACATTACAATATTGTACCAAAAGGTTTTTGGTCAATTGTTATATGGATATTAGAATGTCCTTACCAGTCAATAGCATGCCAATTGAAACCAACTTACCAAGCGTGTGAGTCAACATTTGGGCATGTGGTTAACCAAGGCCTTTAAAAGGATTGTTTTCGGATTTGGGCTTTGTTGACACAGGTGGCCTGGTTGCGTGTAGTATAATTTATTTTTGTTTATTTCCCTAAAAGTTGCATTCTTTTGAAAATATATAAGCATATAACTAAGAAATGATATTGATACTGTCTCTTAACTTGATAAAGCACTCCGTAACTAAAGTTCACATCGAACGTTGTGAATTATGTGTAGACTTTTTGTAGTAGTTAACATCACACATGAGTAAGGTGGTGTAAACTGTAAAGAGTTAATGAGTGAGTAAGTTCATATAAGAAAGTTAGAGAGTAAAAGATGTATTTATATTAATGAATTAACGAGCTTCGTGAGCCCAAATCACCTAAGTTTATGTGAGGTTAACATCACAATTATCTATTTATATAAAGGAGAAACAAAACGACACCGTTTTAGGTGCCATTTTCCCGCCAAAACTGAGGCCCGTTTTCTCAGCCTATTTTCCTGGCCCAACCCGCTCTCTTTAGCCCTGCTCCAATTTTTTATATACAGATAGATCGCTAGAATTTTCGGGGGTCGTCTTTCACATACACACAGAGATCATCACCAACAATAGATTGTTACATCCTGATTCTTTTTTGGGTTTCTTTTGGCCTTCAAGATTCACTAACAGCTCATCACATGGGTATAGATACTTAATCCAGAACATTCTCGCTCACCAGATGATCGGAACATGAGAGTTAGGGTTCCAATTTTGGGGCTTTTGCTTGCCGGATATGCAAAGGTATGTAACCTTTTAATTATAACATTCAATTAGATTTGTTGTTTATGAGCTTATTTGATTTTGCAGTTAAGCTGGTATGCTCGGTGGGGTTCTTGGTGGCAATCGGTAAGTGACACCCGCGTATCAATTTATAGAACTTTTTCCTTTCAGTTTACGGCAACTCTAATATCTGCAAAATTTCTTATGCATCTCAAAACTTGAAGGGAGACCACAGTCCCGCGTTCACGGATTTGAACCCACTGGTTAATGCATTATGAGAATGCAGGTAAGCTGGTTTCAGATTCTTGGATGCTAAAACTTATTTATGTTCTGGGCCAAACATTTTTGCTCGGCTGACCTTATTTGCTATCTGTATGTGTGTATGTCAAGATTGGTATGAGAGTGAGGCATTGTATTTGAGGTTTTATCAGCTGCATAGTGACAATTAAGTTATTGCCATCTATCTTATGAAAATACGCCACAAAAAGGAGCTTATGAAACATAAACCCAAAACCAAATAAGTCATAAGCCGAAACAAACACCCCCTAGGCGATGATGTCTGGGACACAAGTCCACCGCTTGGCATAACTCTTTTGTTTAGGACTACAGTAGCTATACCCTTGGCTAAAAGATCAATATCTAGGTAACTAACTATGTGATGAAATTCTAAAAACAAGCTAATACATGTCGTGAAGATACTAGATGGAGGATAACAGGTTGGCTGTATGGTTTTTGCATGATCAACCTGTTAGTTAACTATTAGTAAATGCTCTAACTTATTAACTGTATTCACTCTATTGTATCGATGTTTTATTAATACAACTTTCTACATGTAAATGAAGAATTATCAGAAATTAAGATCGATTGTAACAAATAATGGCAAACTATCACTTTGTGTACAAGGACGTTGAAGGAGCATCAACGCAATGTGATGATATTCAGAGAAAGCTCGGAAATTTGCCTCCGAAAGCCCCTGTATTCAAACCCGACCCGATTACTCCTGCAAAACATGAAGATTCCAGACCTAAAGACAAGAATTGGATCGATCACAAGACCGAAGAGGAACTCGAAGATCTAGAGGATGATCTTGATGATGATCGCTTCCTCCAAGAATACAGGTATATTGAAATGATACAGTTCTGAGTGTAGTTTCCATAATTTCTGTATTTCATTGTGTCAGCTTCTCAAGTAGAATTAAATATTCAGGCGCATTTATACCAAAATCAATCATTTAGGTGAAAAATCGAAGTATTGGATTACGGGTTTAAATAATACTGTTTTTATTTTCCATTGGTGTTTATTGAAGGAGAAAGAGGTTAGCAGAGATGAAGCAAGTTGTGAAAATTACTAAGTTTGGGTCAATCATACCGATTTCTGGGTCAGCTTTTGTGCGTGATGTATCACAAGCTCCATCAGATGTTTGGGTGGTTGTTATTTTGTATAACGATGGGTACTAATTCTAGATCTTTTTCGCTATTAGGAATTGATTTTTATTAGATTCTCGAGTGGTATGTGTATGTGTGTTGATAAGTTGTGGTCTTAAAATAGGTACCCTGAATGTGGAATGCTAATGCAATGTATGGAAGAACTCGCAACAATGTATTCTGCAACAAAGTTTGTTAAAATATTATCGACGGATTGTATTCCTAATTATCCAGATTAGAATCTCCCAACCGTATTAGTATACAATAATGGTGTTGTCAAGGCCAATTATGCGGGTTTACATACTTTTGGTCGAAGATGCACTCCAGAAGGTGCATTTTTTCTTACAATTTATATCTCTAATTGTTGCTGCTTTTTAATTTGTTTTAAGTAAATCATTAGGTTGCCTGTCATCTAGGGCCATCTATGTATGAATGGATTCATATGGGTTTTGTACTTCTGTACATACCTATTGCACTGCTTCTGTCGAGTATCTTTCACCACAAAATCATACGCTAGATCCCTTTTCTCTGCTACAATTAATAGAGCATTCTAATCACCCATGCCCAGTTATTAACCTCATAACATCTACTATAATATCGGCATCTTTCCTGACTTCTAGAAATCCTCACTATCTAAAGCAACGATCAGCTCAACAACACCCTCCAAACCCGTTCCTTCATCCACACACGCAACCCAGAGGAAAGTTGTTATATACTTTTCGTGGCTTACTGAAATGTATATTTCCGTATCTTTTTATTTATTCTGAATGTTTGAAAAAACAAATAAATAGAATACAATCCTAGGTATATAGAAATGAGATTACATATAGCAAACATGTTGTTACAGATAGCAAACAACAATTAGAAATGGAATCCGTCTCCTCATGTGCCAATGTTACAGATAGCAAACAACAATTACAAAAGCGTCACAACCAGTATGATGCAACATGCTCTATGTTGTCGGTAACCCTATTTCACAACCCAAAAAACCAATCATAAACCGACATCATCAATGTGGTGAGAGTTCATGGTATGGTGTGACTCATTTAATCCTATCAATGAGCTATTAATATATATTGAGAATTTTTATTGTTGTTGATTATATGATGATGACTAGCAGCAGGTAAGGCATGTTAAACATTATTGAACTTGCAAACACAGTTAACTAATTTTCTGAATTTTGTTATCATTTTAGGCGTTGCCATGCGAACTGCAACAGGTGCTAGCACGTTACATAAGTAAAGACCTGCCATATCCCAGAACAAGAGTACTAAAAGGTATTCGCTGTAGGGACCCAAAGAGAAACATAGCTTGATGTAGGGCTTGTTTTGGATAAATTATACCTCTTTCAAAAGGATTCATATAGTAATAACATTTTCACGTGGTCTCGGTTTCACTACATATTGAATGGTTCATTTTTCTTTTGGCTTATAGGGATGTGAAACTAGAAAATGACATGTGTCGGGTGTGATCCACGTATCGCAACAAAGTTATTCAAGAACATAGGTCAATTATCAGGGTGATTCTGCTATGCAAATTTATCCGGAAAGAGGAGAAGGAAATTGCTATCTAAAGCTAATGTGATGCAACCGGCAGGTTCTACATTAGCCGTTCTTTGGAATTCTTGAATTGTAATTCTAGATATACCGACATCTTCAAACATTTTGTAAGTAACCTTATTTTTAAAATCAGATTAGAAACATTCCATTCCACATGTCTCATGCCTATATTGATGCTGCATTTGCATTTACGAATCCGACTATAATACAACGAAAAAAAACAGGCACGCCCGCAACGCGGCGACCATCGCCATTCTCGTTTATCTTAAATCCCCTACTATCTGCACTCGCACTATGGCTACCACAAACCCATGTTTAAAAATTCGTAATATAGTAAGCAAAAGTGTTTTGATCTATACCGTAAATTTGTTGTATCACATATGGCGTAGTACTTACTGTAATTTCTACTGTATAATCATCTTGAAGTAATGCTATGAAGTGGAGGGCAATAGATTGTTGAAAACGCCAATGTGCCATGTGCCTAAAGGTCCAAAAATTCCCAAAAAATGGATTCTAGATGAGTAACTATATATGCCTTCGCTTTTGTTCTTACACAAAAAGAGAAAAAGCAGTTAGATGATCAAATAAACGATGCTTCTACTCAATCATAGTCCTTCACCATCCTCTACTCCGGTCCCGCTTTGTTTTCTGTCTTTCTTCCCTACAAAAACTGATTTTTCTTTTGAGAAATGAGGACAAGTGTTCAATTAATAGACTTATATGAAACTTTAAAACAGTGACAGAACCAGAAAAATAGCTTGTGGGGCTTTTATTATATTTTTTTTATTTTTTAGTTTTTTAACAATAGCAAAAAAATGCGAAAGAAAAAAATTATGATCGAAATAATAAATCGAGTATTGTTACATAGAGATGAAAGATTTATAAGGTTTCAAAGTGGTGAATGCTGGGTTTTAGTATGTGAATAGGGGGGGGGGGGGGGGGGGGGGGGGGGGGGGGCAATTTGAGTTTTGAGTAGGGGCAATTTCTAAAAAATGTCAAAATTAAAAAAAAAAAATTACACTAAAAATCTTAACTTTTTCGATGAGACATGGGGGCATCGGCCCCCATAGTTATACCATGGATCCGTCCCTGCCTAAAAAGTTATAAAAAAACTTGGGTTTTAGTGTCTTAGACTCGATGAATCTTATGATGTAGGAAGTAAGGTTGGTCTGAGGGACATTTGAAAGTTACAATAAATCTTAGGTGCCGTTTAGTTGTAGAAATTTTTTTTTGTTTTTCTGTTTCTAAATTTCTTTGGAAGAGAATGATTTTTCTTCTCTAGAGAATAGTTGAGAATTTTGAAAACCCGTTTAGTTGAAGTTATATTTTTCTATTTAAAAAAGAATGAAGTTGGAGTTATAACGGTGTGCGGTGGCGGCAACGGTGCGCGATAGAAGATGACACGAGAGATCAGGGTTAGAATGATGTATGTTTTATGTTGAACAGATCCAATAATATTTTATTTAGAAATAAATGAGAAAGAAAAAAGTGAAAAGAGTAGAATCAGCTTTTTAATTTTTTAGTTAAAATTTAGAAAATGAAAATTTTACTACTTTTGAAAATTATTGGAAAAAAGTGCGACTAAATAGGTTTTCAGTTTTTTTATTTTCAAATGAAAAATTTTATGAAAAAATTAAAGTAATTCTCTCAAACTAAACGCACACAAAATAAAACCATTTGGACAATTGTTAAAAGTAAAAACCAATTACTTTAATTGGCTATAAATAAATTTACACATCATTTTATATATAAGCATTTCTGTAAAAACCAATTACTTTAATTGGCTATAAATAAATTTACACATCATTTTATATATAAGCATTTCTTTTACTTTTCGTCCGATGTGGGATACGGTCGGTAGGTTTACATTCAACAATTTTATACAAGTTAAAAAGCATAAATGAAACTCAAGTAGAAATCTCTTCAGTGACCAACAGGCCTCTGGTCTAGCGGTATGAAAGTTTTACCCTCCTAAGCAAGGTCTCAAGTTCGAGTCTTATCTAGGGCGATAGTGGTTTCCTCCCACGTGCATAAAGGGAAGGGTATCATTGCCTTCTGGGCTGAACCCAATTGCCGTTCAAAAAATAATAATAATAATAATAATAATAATAATAAAAAAAAAAAAAAAAAAAATCTCTTTAGTGTGACTTCAATTCATTATGTTAGTAGCTCATTTTTCACCTTAACACAAATGAGTCGTTAGTTCGTTACCAGTCGATAAAGGTGACCATTTGCATCCCAACATGCAAGTGTCTTTCTCATATGACTGTTATTATGATACGCCTGAGCCGAGTCCACGGCCTATTATTTAGGTCTTAGGGTTTTACCCTACTTTGTCTTATAAATACTCTTGTAAACCTTTATTATAATCATTCAATCAAAGTTTAAGATAAACAAATCTCTAGTTCTTTCCTACTATTTTCTGACGGAGCCAGCACATGCTTGAAGTGGTGCCTTATCCCGATACAACCCCTAACCGGGTCGTATCAATTGGTGCTTTCATTAAGAGCCCACAGCCTATTATTTAGGTCTTAGGGTTTTACCCTACTTTGTCTTATAAATACTCTTGTAAACCTTTATTATAATCATTCAATCAAAGTTTAAGATAAACAAATCTCTAGTTCTTTCCTTCTATTTTCTGACGGAGCCAGCACACGCTTGAAGTGGTGCCTTATCCCGATACAACCCCTAACTGGACTACTATTCATCGTTACTGTTCATTGGTACTGTTCATCAGTTTTTTTTTTTTTTTTTTTTTTTTTTTTTTTTTTTTTTTTTTTTTTTTTTCTGTTATCGAGTTAATGTTCATGGCATCGAGCGGATATGATCGGGACGCGGAATATGCACTATTTAAGCTTTTGCAAATGGGTACGGTGGCCGAATACGAGAATGATTTTAAGATTCTTATAAATCAAGTAACGGGGATCTCAGAATCTTTATTTAAATCGATTTATATCTCGGGACTTAAACCGCTTCTACAATGTGCACTCTTAAGGTTAGCGCCTACAACTTTAGGAGAAGCCTGTTCCATGGCCCGTATGATGGAGCCTCGTTTTGAGATAATTGCAGGGAAAAAGCTGAACATTGAAGAGAAAATAGATATCGTTCTATCATGGCCAAGTGAAGAAGCTCCATGTGTGATGAAAGAGTCCTTAGATGCTAATGAAGATATTGGTGATGTTGAGGTTAGTAGCGTGATAAACGATATTTTTGATATTGGTGAGAGTAATGTGGAAAGCATGGAAGTTCGTAGTGAGTTTAGCGAATTTTCAGAAAATAAAGAAAGTGCGGAAGATGTTGTTGTGGGTAGTGGTGAAGCGTGTAGGGTTGACGAAGATGAGTCGAATACAGTGATATCGCTACTTAAGGATGGAGGTGGTATATCTGATGGTAGTATAGATGAAATAAATTTGGGTTTAATCAAGGAGTTTGTGAGTAAGATGTTAGAGGGTAGAGATGTTCCCGGTGAGAGTTTGGTTGTTTGTTTGAAGTGGGTATATCGCAAGAAGGGTCATCGCGTAGCAAAATATGGCAGAATGGTGTTGTGTTATGTCCAAGGCAAAGGAATAAGAAAGAAGAAAAAGGCGAAGGTTGCAATTCAAAGAAGATTATGGGATCCCGGATTACGCCAATGTTGCAAGAGGACGGACTGTCCAAATGACTCAAGAAGTCTAAACGTATGGCATAAAGATTATGTCATATAATCTATCTTTATTTACATGTCTTTGTTTAGGATCGTTTTCATGTTTATTTAGGAAAGTCAATTAAGAATGTTTTAAAACAACACCTTGAGGGCAAGGTGGTTTTGAAAGAGTGAGAAATGATACGCCTGAACCGAGCTTACGGCCTATTATTTAGGTCTTAGGGTTTTACCTTACTTTGTCTTATAAATACTCTTGTAAACCTTTATTATAATCATTCAATCAAAGTTTAAGATAAACAAATCTCTAGTTTTTTCCTTTTATTTTCTGACGGAGCCAGCACACGCTTGAAGTGGTGCCTTATCCCGATACAACCCCTAACCGGGTCGTATCATATTATTCACGTATCCTCTATACACAATCACTCAAATGATATCCACGGTATGTTATCAACTTATTTTCTCAACAATAAGCTTCAAAATTGCTATTCAAATCAATCAACAATCAAATTGTATGTAAGTATGTAACATTGCTTTCAAAGTTTCTAAAAAGAAAGGCAACTGAAACAAACTAATTTTCGAAGTAGTGGTTTACTCTCGATATTTTCTTTATCAATATTCTTAATCGTTTTTACTATTTTTCTTAGAACTGGAAATACTTTGAGAACAATTATCATGAGGCTTGTGACTTTGTTTGGCTAAAAGTTTACAAAAACAACCCATTCGTCCTTGTGGTATGCGTTTGACCGACAAGTTTCGTCATTTGACCGAAAAAAATGCACCGTCCATCCTTAACTGTGAAACGTTATGTATCGTTAGTCCCTCACTCTAACTGGTATCACTAACGGTTGTTATACCTCATCCACTCGAGGGTATTTCAGTCTTTTTCCAACTATAAGGACCAATGGTGTAATTTACTCTTTTCATTATTTATTTAAACGATGGTGTAGTTTACTCCTCATTTAATTCTTAACTTCTTTGTTTTTATCCCCATTTTTTCTCATTATTTTCTCTTTTCAATTTAAACATCAGACATTTTTTTTTTTGAATTCATGGGCTAATGTTTTTTAATTTCTATAGATTGGATTAGTATCTGTGGAATTTATACAAATTTATGTATACAGTTTATTGTCTTTTTCAATTTATACAAATTATATTCTTTTCTTGCAAAATCCTTACTCGACCTTCTCAATTCTCTTGGAATCTTTTGGATCCCTTGTTTTTTGTGGTTTTACTCATATATAGTGATGATGGTTGTGGAATAAAAAGAGATGTGAAATTTTACATTGTGTTATTTGAAAATCCGTGACTTAGAACAACAAGACATTATTGCTTATGTTTCTTCAACACCTTTAAAACTCACAATAATTTTTAGATCTGGAAAAAAACAACCTTTAGCACTTGTAAAGTTCAGATCTTGAAAATAGCCATTTACAAAACTTGAAAACAACATTCATAAGACCACAAAACTATGAATATATGGTTGCTTAATACAAATAATCAATAGGATACGTATGCCAGTATCATCTACATCATCTTCAACCATACACCATCTTGACCACCAATATTTCCGGCTACGACCACAAAACTCCTACCACCGCCATAAATTGTAACCACCATCTTCTTGTACTATTAAACAAACCAAACACACAACTTTAAACACAAAATAATCAAAACCCACTAAATTTAATGCGCACAAACAAACACACAGATTAAAAGAGTGTCGCTAAAAAGTACGCCCATGCTACTGCCGTTGCCATCCTTCAACAGATCTAAGGTTTTAGAGTGAGTGTTTGGATGGAAGAATAAAACAAATTAAAGTTATAAAAATGTGGAGATTGTGTAGATCATGATTTTGGTCTATGGTTTTGGTATCAATTAGATTGTCTAGTGTTTTATTGTTATACGTAGTAAATGTTAGTGGAGGGTTTTGTTAGTTAATGATTGAAGATGGTGGTGCAACCGAAGGTGGTAACACATATGTTGTAGGCGGAGGTGGCTGGTGGTGTTCCCAGTGGCGGCGATAATGGTGGTGACGCTGCTGCTGTAGCCGGTGGAGGTGGTTGGTGGTTTCGAGTTGATGGTTCTTGGTTGTGATTGTATGACGTGGTGTTACCGGTGGTGAGATAACGACAACATAGCATCGGAGATTGGTGGTGATGGCTGTGTGAAGAAAGATGAATTTATGTGTTTTTTTTATTTGGATGGATAGGTTATGTGTGTGATATTCTATGTTACATGTGGTGGTGGGGATTGGGACAAAAAGCAAGGACAAGAAAGAAATAATAGGGAAAGACTAAAATACCCTCACGTGGGTATCACGTGTTAGAGTTTAACGAGAGTTAGTGTGGCTCGTTAAAGTGAAGGATTAACGATACATAACGTTTCGCATTTAGGGACGGATGGTGCATTTTTTTTGTTCAAAGGACGAAACTCGTCGGTCAACGCAAACCACAAGGACGAACGGTGTAGTTTAGTCAAGAAAATATAACTTTGGGTTGTCACTTTTTATGTACAATCAACATCTTCGGTATCTAGAAATTCCTATCTCACACAAAGGGGTTGATCAAGGCAATGTTTTTTGTTGCAACTAGATACCTATGAAGGAAATAACTTTATTATCAACGCAATAAACATTTTATAATCCAAACATCTATAGTGTTTTAGTATATAGGATGAGAAAATTTGAGTTAGAACACAAATTTCCATCGCGTATCGTACACCAGACAATTTACTTGTGCTACAAAGGGGTAAATATCTTTTACATTTACATTTAATATCCTTCAAGTATTATCACTTTACATTAATGACCCCTTATTTATGCCCTGCAGCATATATCATTTCCTGCTGTAAACCCTTCAAGTATTATCACTTTACATTAATGACCCTTCGTCAGCATATATCACTATTCTTCATTAAACCAACTCACAACTTACAAGATAACGCATCAGCTTTATATAAGCATCTGGTTTAGTTTCCTTCTAATGTGGGACTATGTTAATAGGTTTGCATATTATTACAATTTATAAAAGTTAAAATGCATAATTGATATCATCAAGGCAATGTTTTTACTTTTTATTGCAACTAGTAACTACATATATAGTTATATACCTATGGAGGTTATAACTTTATTACCAACGTATAAACATGATATGATCCAACATCTATAGAACTAATTGGTACATACAATGTATGAAAAGTTCGCGAATCCAATACAACTATACAAGCTAGACAAATAACTTTCAAAGAGAAACACCAATATAACCATTACATCGAAGAATTATAACCACCTAAGCTTTTGAAAGAGTAAGGTGTAGTGAGGGTACACTTTTGGAACAAAGTTTTGTTGTGTTGCTTCAAGATAAAAAACCGCAACAACGACAACAAGAAAAGTTACAACAACAACAACGAAGACACGTAAAACTTCAACAACAAGTAAGACTGCTACAACAACGACAACAACAACAACCCAGAAAGAGATCGACATACGAAAGGGGGAAGCCATGCTGGAACAAGCTGGGGGAAGAAGAGCAAGCTACTATACTATTAATGGCTATCTCTTGTGGCGGGGCGATGTATTGATGAAGTGAAACCTTAACTAACCGAATCACCAGTGTTACCCAAATCTAGGAAAAAGGAGGGGGGGGGGGGGGGGGGGGGGGGGTTGAATTTTCATTTTGTTGTGGTTTGTTGATTAACTATCTTGAATTATTGATCATTTTTATTGCAATCTAGTTGACAATGCTTTTTTTTTTCTCTTGGTCAATTTTGACATCCACTTGAGTGCACTTTTTGTTTAGCCTTCTTTATTATAAAGTGCCATACGTTATCAAAAGGGTACTTAAAGATAGACAAAAGGAAAGCTAACATGACTACACTCAACCAAGTGTGGTACTTGTTACTTCGTTAGTTTCTCAATTTACATTCGTTACTTGCTAAAAATAATAGTGTGTTTCTAGATTTTGCAATTGTAGGAAAATGGTTTTTGGCAAAATGATGTTTTGCATATTTTGGACAGTTTTTAATATATGTATATGTTATATATATTTATATTTCTTTGTAGGTTTGCGTTCTCCTTGACGAGAGCTTCGCAACAAGCTAAAATATGTCAAATATGGAGTTGATATGAATGAGATATTGTGTCTCAAAGTGAGGCACTTGAAACACACAAAATGGGAAAAGGGAGAATATCCCACATCGCCCAAAACACGAAGTGGAAGTTTGTTTATAAAGAAATCTTGGTATTGGCTACCAAAATCTTTTAGTTGGTTTTACTCTAACAACAACGTGCGCGCGTGCAAAGGGGCTGCTTCGAAAGTTCGCCTATGCGCGAAACTTTTTGCTGCATATTTCGTTTCCGTTTTTAATAAGTTTCCAGATTGCGTATCCTTTTATTTTTGGAACGGATTTAAACTTTGAGAATAAGTTATACAGAATCGGTTTAAATTAAAGGAAGATATCGAAATCGATTTATGTTTATCTGTTATTTTGTCTTGGTGAATAAGACATGTTAACACTATAAATATAACCTACTCTTATTCGGTTTTAGACACAGAAAACCGACAGCTCCATAGCCACTGATTTCCTGCAGTCCTTCGATCAGAAACACGCAAGATTCTCTGTGATCTTTCAGGCAAGTTAGTCACGTCCGGCTGTACATCAACTTTGGCCGTTGTACCATGGGAAACAAACAACGAATCTGTTTTAAGGGAATCGTGTTAAACGCGAGCCTCGTGCCACGACCTTTACTGTTTTATTTAATTTTTGTTCATAGTATCTGTCTTCTTCTTCTACCCCTTTCTGTCTGCTATTTAATTTTCTGTTATTTGCTGTTAATTATATTCATTGTAAATTTGTAATATGATTTTATAATAAAGTGTACACCATTTCCCACAACAACATCTTTGGGTATGTGCGTTTTCTTAACTTCAAACGATTAGTGTTCTGTATATGTAACAATTACAGGTCTTGATAAAGAAACACTATTACTTCGGTTCTGGTAACCTTTAATTGGAAATCTTGAGGGCTGGTTTAGCGGTGGTGGCTTTGGAATTTTGAGTCGAAACTCAAGTTTAATCAATGCAGGCTGGGTCAATGCAATTTTGTTGATTTTCGAGTGGAAAGTTTTCAAATATAGTATCGTATCTTATTATGTGTGGACACTATACTCATGGGCCGTTAGTCGGTCTTAAGCATAATCTTAAACTCATATTCCTTTTCGCATGTTGTGCTTCTGACGTGCCAACATTACTAATTATCAGCGTTTTTGTGAATAAAGTTAAGGTTATCAGAAAGAGTGGTTAATTTGTAAAAAATGTCAAGATATTAGTTTAGATGATCATGTTAACCGCTAATGTGGTAGTACTGAATCAACTTGAACTCTCTTTTACATATTGCTTTGTGTTTATGTTTGTATTATGGTGATATGTTTTCTTTTATGCTTTCTATTATCATGTACAATTATTATTATCACTTATCATATCGCATAACACTTATACGAGGGTTTTTTTTTTTTTTTTTTTTTGAACTGTTTACAAGTTTATGGTTTATAAATTTTTGTGATGATACGTATTGAATTTACGTAGTGGTGGAAGGCAATCGAGCAACAAGCTGCGCCGCTAGCCCTTTTTGAATTGCAAAACTAATCCTCTTAAAAACGAAATTTGTAGATCTAGGTGTTACAACATTACTATGCATAGCACGTTGAACTCTGTTGAGTAGCTCCACTGCCACAGGTGCAAGAAAACCAAAAGTATCAAACGCGAAAGGAATAAAAACATGCTGATTTTCAATGCACGTTTTCTCGTGTTTTGCCACTTTGTACGAGGCGGCTTTCAAAGCAGTCTGTCCTACTGTAAAACCTCGGCTACTCAACCCCACAAGAGGAGAAACCCCGGTTAGATCCACACACGCATGTTTCCCTCTAACCCACCCAAAAACGAAAACGTCTGCCGGTCTGAGTGTGGATCTTCCATCCATTGGGTCAGTCAAAAAGTTCACAGGCGCTTCTTTCTTGACTGAGATCCCGGCACGCCTAAATATGTCAAAAAGGACGTCCCTAACCATATCATGCCTGTACTTGAAGCCGGGAGCTCCTTGCAATGAACCGCATGTTCTCCAAAGGACTTGTCAACCTGTACACATGGAGGATGCGGCCTTGTTCTTTGACAAAGGGTTACGTGAGTCGATCGAGAACATAGTGGTTTGTGGAGGGCCTTTTTTTGGAGACTTACAGTGGCGACTCGCTTCTTTACCTATTCGATTTGGTGGTTTGGGTTTGTACTCGGCAAAGATGGTCTCCTCTTATGCTTTTGTGGCTTCGAGGGCCCAATCTTGGGTGCTACAAGACCACATCTTACGGGACAGTGGCATGTGTGGTATGGATGATGATTATGTTTGTGCTCTGGATTGTCTTCGTGATATGATTCCAAGCTTTGATTTTAGTGGTTTCACTAATAAGGACACCACCCCCTCTAAACCCCAACAAACATTGGCGAGTGCTCTTTTTAGTAAAATGGTCAAGGATATAGAAGCTCGCTTCGACATGACTATGAGACAGAAAGCAGTTTTTGAGTGTCTACGGGCACCACATGCTCAGGATTTTCTTCTAGCTATCCCCATAGATGGGCTAGGTCAACATATGTCACCGGTGGAATATCGTACTATCCTTAAGTATCACCTTATGATTCCTTTATTTCCGGTTGATGAGATATGCCTAGTTTGTCACGAGAAATTTAAGTTTTTAAACTGAAGCGTATTCACTCTCTTCTACGTTTTCCACTATTAGTTTAGTTCTTTTAAATTTCAAAGAATGTATTGTAGTGAGTTGTATGGTTATGTTATTTGTCCTTTGTTTGCAAGGTTATTGGGCATGTCCAAGACATTGCAAATTGGTTGTAAGTTTGCAACGTTCTATTGTTGATAGTAATATATAGAGATAATTATTTGAAAATGTATTTAACTTGTCATTTTTTCAAGTGTTGTGTAGCAAATTTTTTTCTATTATATACCAAAACTTTTTAAGTTTTATAGAAAAACTTCAATTTTATGCATAAACATCCTCTATTTTTATTTTATTTTATAATTTTTTGAATTCTTTTTTCTAGTCATTTTTCCTAATTAAAAAATTTCTAAAAAAATCTTTATGATTTTTTTTTCCAAAATTTAAAAATTTCTCAAAAAATATTTATAATTTTTTTTTCCAAAATTTAAAAAGTCAGTTAACTTTCACAATTAGTTAATCAAACTAATTATCAATAGCCAATTGACTTAATAGCTTCTAATACATCAACTTTATATATCAGCTTTTGTTTAACTCTTCTTACGATGTGGGACAAGGTCAGTGGGTTTGCTGTTTGCATACCCTACATGGGTTTGCTGTTTGCAAACCATAAACCATTATAACCAAAATTTATATACTACGAAGGCTTGAGGAAGGTGTAGTGAGGGTACACTTTTGGAACAAAGTTTTGTTCAGTTGCTTCTATGCTAAACAATTAAAAATCGAAAACAAGAAAAATATCGAAGAGTATGGCAAAACCAAAAACCACAACAAGAAAAACTGCAACAACAAAGACGGCTTGTAAAACTTCAGCAACAACGACAACGAGAAAAACTACACCAACGACAACAAGAACAAGAACCAGAACAACAACAACCGAGAAAGAGATCGACAGACGAAAGAGGGAAGCCATGGTGGAACAAGCTAGGGGAAGAGGAGCAAGCTGCTATTCTATTAATGGCTATCTCTTGTGGCGGCTCGATGTATTGATGAATTGAAACCTTAACTAACCGAATCACCATCATTGCCTAAATTTAGTAAAAAGAAGGGGCAAAATTATCCATTTTATTGTGCTTTGTTGACTAACTATCTTAAACTGTTGATCATTTTTATCTCTATTTACTGGCAAACAAAGTTTTTTGGGTTTAATTTTGGCAATCTCTTGAGTGCACTTTTTGTTTGGATTTTTTGAATATAAACCGCCAAGTTATCAAAGGGGTACTTAAAGATAGATTCTGAAGCTAACATCTTTTGGTATGTGCGTTTTCTTAACTTAACAATTGTTGAAAGTAATAAATAAAAGGGTAAATTGCAAAAATAGTCACTAACGTATCACGAAATTGCAAAAATGAGAACGAGTCATAAAGGCGTGCAAATTTGCCACTAACGTTACGCAAAAATGTAAAATAGCCACCGAGAGCCATATTCCGTTAGTTTGCTCGTTAATTTCCACGTCATCGAGGGTAGTTTCGTCTTTTCATGGCTTTGAGGATTAAAATGTCCACGTGTCATAGCATTATTACTTTACGGACTAAATTTGCAAAGTAATTTTTATCTTTTATTTCACAGCCACCACCACTCTCTACCACCACACAACCAACACCACCACCCTCTACCGCCACCACCACCACCCTCTACCGCAGCCGCCACCACCATCACCCTCTACAGTTTTGACGAATCATTCCACCCTATTAAGATAAACACGTTAATACACATGATTCATTGCATAAAAAGTAATAGACACACCTGCATTACTCCAATTTAGGCCAAACATTATTTCAGGTAACCAACTTAACTCCAATTTCCAACTTTAAAAAAAAGTAATCGGTTAGTCAGAGCCTTATTAAAATCAAATAAAAGTTACTAAAATGTTGAAAGGTATCGACACACCAGCTTTTTCAACTGGCAATGATACGGATTTTTTATCAGAGAGATTAATGTTTGAGGTGTTTTACGAGACTGATAACAATGTTGGTTACCTGAAACAAATGAACCAATACGGAAACAACAAAATCATGAATAAAGCTCACATCTTTTCTAAAAATCGCTCCTTGAAAATACACCAAGACAGGCCGATCTTCAAACGAAGGCGAATCACTATTACCAAGATGCCTTACAACATGTTTGTAAGGTGCAATGCCATCTTTATCAATATTTGCTATCTGAGTAGGGTACCTTCCAAAATCAGCAAGAACCAACATCGCAGAACCCAAAGGTTTTCTCGCTAAAAGCATACTATTTGGATGGTGAGCCATGATCAAATGATCCTTCCCTCCTGATCTTCTCCACTCATCTCTACCCTTTAGATACTTTACTAATTTCTCTTGCAAAATCTTATCTATACTACTTTTTTCGTTCCCATGAATCTTGGAATGTCGATTGTAACTCAAAGACGAGAAAAATGGCACAAAAATAATGTTCTTTTATGACGAGTTTTGTACAAGAGTTGCGGTACAAGGTCACACTTGGAGCAACCGAAGATAAAAGATCAAGAGTGAGCCAATACTCTATACTATGTTGTAAGTTTAACCCACCCGGGTATCTCGGAATTCCACTCAAATCACTCACATTAGGCCAAATTTGGTTTCGATCACCTTTCCATCCTAATAACCCAAAATGAAACTCAGGTGGTAATTCATACATAAAAACTAGTGGTAGTGGTGGTGGTGGTAGAGGGTGGTGGTGGTGGCGGTGGCGGAGACTGCGGTAGAGGGTGCTGGTGGTGGCGGTAGAGGGTGGTGGTGTTGGTTGTGTGGTGGTAGAGAGTGGTGGGTTGCCACTGGGAAAATGAACCCTCAAATTGCTTTCATGAGCTAAACCCTCAAATTATGGTACTGATGCCATGTGAGATATAAACCTGTGATATTTAAGTTGTCCAACGTTTGTTAATGTAAATGCTTATCATTTCAGTTTGGCTTGTGTTGATCCTTTTAAGGGGACTGATATTAACATGGTAAGTTAATCTAAATGATAACCAATTTAAGTTTTATGATAAAACTATTAGGGAATAAATAGGCCCAAGCCCGGTTTGTGGGTTTAGGGCATATAGAGTTTTACCATTATAAATAATGGTCAATAATAAAATAATACCTACGGGGTTTTAGCAGTAGTTGATGATCGACACGAAACAGAGGACGAACATTAACTATAAATCAAAAAAATAAAAAATTTAAGAGATAAAAGTGACGGCTGATTTTTATTTTTATGATTAGGGTTTGACGGGGCGGTCAAGGGGAGGCGGCTCAACTTAGCCACCTAGGTCTGAGGATCAGACCTGCTCCGATATCATGTTAGAATGCATAAAACCCCGTATGTATTACTTTATTATTGACCATTATTTATAATGGTAAAACCCTAGATGCCCTAAACCCACAAACCGGACTTGGGCCTATTTATTCCCTAATAAAAACACTTCAATATTTGGTTACCAGCTTACCAATGATACGTATGAATTTGGATTAAAATCCCCCAAAAAGATAAGTGACCCGCAACAATTCTTTTTGAAAATCTAAAGAGTAAATTACACGCTAGTCCTCAGTCCACCCGATTCTCGCAATTAGAAGTCCTCTTTTGGATTTGTACGGTAAAAAAAGAAAAGAAAAGAAAAAGTGATCGGAATATGGGTTTGGTCATCGGAGAAGATGAAGATGTGGTGGTAGAGAGTGGTGGTGTTGGTGGCTGTGAAATGTAAGATAAAATTACTTTGCAAATTTAGTACCTAAAGCAATAGTACTGATGCACTTAGCGAAATGACAATAGGGCTGCAATCAAGTCAAGCTTTTATCAAGCAACTCGAACTCGAGCTCGAGCTTGGCTCGATCGAGTCAAGCATTTATCAAGCTCAAGCCCAAGCTCAAGCCCTAAAATTAGCTCGAAATATTTAACAAGCCAAGCTCAAGCTTTGGATAGCTTGGCTCGAGCTCGTATCAAGCTTTTATCAAGCTTTAATATAGATATTTTTATATAAGTAATTAGGAGCAAATTTGGTTATTAAACTAATTATAATTTATAAGGGCTTAGTTCGTAAATATTGGATAATGTATTCTAGAAACCTTTAACCCTACCAAATGTCCAAACGATTTGTATTCTAATGATCTAATCTAAGCGTCTCCTCAATCTCCTCCACTCATTCAACCACCAAGTCCAAAGTTTCTCTTTTTTTTTCCAGAAGTATTCGTAAGTTCAGTTATCAATTTATCATTATCAAGATTTTTAATTTAATAATCTTAAGTGTTGCATCATCAATCTATATTATATACATGTATCTGTGTTTTTTATCTTGCCATTGTTAAGTGTTAGCATCATCAATCTGTTTACGCAAGTACTCCATATGTAAATATTTATGCAAATATTACTTAATATTGTGTTGCTACTGTTGCTTACTTAAAATACATATACTTATTGTTGAGTTTAGCTATTAAATAAAATATTTTTGTATTCATTCAAGCTTTTCAAGCCAAGCTCAAGCTTTGCTCGAACCTACTCAAGCCAAGCTCAAGCCTGGATGATGAAAGCTTGACAAGCTATCAAGCCAAACTCAAGCCTAGTGTTTTTCTTTCAAGCCAAGCTCAAGCCTTGTTGAGCTTGAGCTCGGCTCGACTCGATTGCAGCCCTAAATAACAATACTACTCTCGATGACTTGGCACTTAACGAGGAAAGTAACGGAAAAACACTCTCGATAGCTATTTTGCATTTTTACGAAACGTTAGTGGCAAATTTGTATGCCTTTATGACTCGATCCAGATACGTCAGTGACCATTTTTGCAATTTACCCTAAATAAAACCATTTCCACAATTGTTAAAAGTAAAATCAACATTTCCACAATTGTTAAAAAGTAAAACCAAGTTAAATTTAAAACCATTTCCACAATTGTTAAAAGTAAAATCAACATTTCCACAATTGTTAAAAAGTAAAACCAAGTTAAATTTTAAGGAGTAACTAATTTAACTACTCTTTATTCTGACACATTGATTAAATATACGTTAATACATCAATTTTATATACAGGTATTTGTTTTACTTTTCTTTCGATGTGGGACAAGGTCAGGAGGTCTTCATATGACAATTTATACAAGTTAAAACGCATAATTTAAATTCGTGTAGAAATCTCTTTAGTATGACTTCAATTCAGTATGTTAGTAGCTCATTTTTCAACTTAACTCAAAGGAGTGTTACCAGTCGATAAAGGCGACCATTTGCATCCCAACATGCAAGCCTCTTTCTCATATGACTGTTTATTATTCACGTAACTTCTATACACAATCACTCAAATCAGGGCCGTCTCGTTGATTTCGAAAGCCCTGTGCCATGTTACGTTGTAGGCCCTTGTACAATATAAATTTGTTTAACTTAACTTGATAACGCATTTATCACATTAGTTTCTATAATCAAGTCTTTAGTAATTTGTGTAATATTTTTTTTTCTTCATATTTGAATTGTGTTTCTTTCAAATATAATCCGTTGAGTCTTTGTAAAACTTTTGAAACATATATATAAACTCTCAAAGATTGACTAGATTTGTGTAGTATTTCCTGTTATAGCTTCAAAATATTTTTTATAAGTTTTGACATCAAACACTCAAACATTACCAATTAACAGCATTTATTAAATATTTGGGTTGTTTTTTACTTTTCAGTAAAGTGATACCCCACTTAACAAATCACTTATCATGACTTACTTGTCAAGCTATAAACTAGAAAGGTTAAAATTGAACTTTACCAGATAAAAACAAAGATTTTTGGGTTTTGTGTCTTCTTCTCCGGTGGAAAGTCCCCCTTCCATACTTACTTCGTTAAAGACAAATTTTGAGCGCTGTTTAACTACTGTGACTAAACTTATAAGTTTCGAACATTTTTAAGCGTATTTCTTCATGAAACATTGTTTTAACTGAACTGAAACATCCAAAAGTGAGTTTATACTAACATTACGATTTAGAAATTGGAGGCCCTAAGAAAATTGGGGCCCTGTGCCATTGCACAGTCTGCACACGTCTAAATCCGGGCCTGACTCAAATGATATCCATGGTATGTTATTAACTAATTTCTCAACAATAAGTTTCAGAATTGCCATTCAAATCAATCAACAATTAAATTCTATGTAACCTTGCTTTCAAAATTTCTAAAAGAAAAGGCAACTAAAACAAACTAATTTTTGGGTAGTGGTCTTAATCATTTTACTATTTTTTTTTAGAACGGGAAATACTTTGAAAACAATTATCATAAGGCTTGTGACTTTATTTGGCTAAAGTTTTACTCATCATCCAATCCTAAAAGGATAAAGAATGGTGAAGAATTAGATCAAATTAGATGAATGGTGAATAATTGTTTATATGCAACAAAAACTTGGACTTAAAAAAAAATAAAAAAGGAAAAAAATCATCACCATTAGATCAAAGTAGATGAATAGTGAATAATTATCTCTCAATATACAACAAAAACTTGGTCTTTAAAATAACTCACCATATAATTATCAAAAAAGAATACCATAACCTTGAAAATAGAAAAACATGTAATTATCAAAAAAGAATACCATAACCTTGAAAATAGAAAACTGTTACATCACGAATAGACAACTAAACTATTCGTAACTATACATAACGATAAGCTTGACATACCGCATCAGCCTTATATATTAGCATTCGGTTAAATTTTCTTCCGATGTGGGACTAGATTAGTAAGTCTGGATATTACAATTTATAAAAGTAAAAATGCATAATTGATATGATCAAGGCAATGTTTTTACTTTTAGGATAATTGTTTCAAAATGTAACGAATTTGTCATGTTTTTTAATGTTGTGTATGTTTCTTTTAATTTTATTAAACAATGCGAAGAATTGCCTAATTAGTCTATTGTGTGTAATGGTTAAGGTTGCCCGTTTATTTTACTGACGTGGCATGGTTGACTAACGTTGACCGTTAGTTGGAAGGGTATTTTTGTCTTTTCATTTTCTTTATTATATTAGAATAACACAAACTCATACTATTCTTTTCTCACACACCATTTTACATTTCTGTCATTTTTTCTCAAATACACAAATACATACTCACACTTCTCTCTCAAATCCATTTCTACCAACAACTACCATCTCCGGTAGCCACCACCCGTCTACTACCACCACCCTACTGCTATAATACCCACCAAACACCACCACCATACTGCTCTAACACCCACCAAACACCATGACCACCACCCTGTTGCTCTAACACCCACTAAACACCACCACCATCACCCTGCTGCTCTAACACCGCCCGTCCGCCACCTAACACCAACCGAACATCCTCCAAATAGCCACCAAACAGTAACCCTATAATAAATTCCCTCAATTTAAACAGAATCCAAAAAATTTTAATTTTACAAAAATAAAGAACCTTAACCCTCTAATTTCCACCATGTATCCGAAGGGGTTATTGTGCATATGTATTCGCTATCCATATATCCAATGTAGATCATAAATGCTAAAAGAATCAAAACTCCCATTAATGAATCGTTTATCAGTTGGTTATGTTTGTGTATTTTTGGTATGTTTTAAATCTAGAAAAAAATCTTCCCTTGGATTAGAACTGAAAATGGCTATTTACTTGGTGAGCGGTATCGCAAGATATTCCGGTGATGATTGATGATCCCGCCTAACATTAAACCTACCAACAACCACTAAACACCAGATTTGTGGTGTGGATGTCGACGGTGGTGACTGGACCTGATGTGGTGTGGATGGCTGCCAAATCAGGCTAATCAGAATTGGGCAAAATTATCCCTATTCAAAATTGCAATTAAAATCTTCACATACCTTAAATTCCATAAACGGGGCGAAAAAATTTATCAGTTGTAATTACATATTATGGTTTGGGAGAAAAGTTATCAAAGTTGTGTGTGTAAGGATTTGGGGAAAAAATTAGGGCATCAGGGTGATAAAAAGTGTTTTTGGCAAGGAAATAAAACCAACACGTGGGTCAACGTTACTCAAACAGGTTCAAACATGCCACGTCATAAGCCAAACGGGAAAAGCTTAAACTATGCACACAATAGACTGATTAGGAAAATCTTCGCATTGTTTAGTAAAATTAAAAGAAACATACACAGCATTGGAAAACGTGACAAGTTCGTTACATTTTAAAACAATTATCCCTTTACTTTTTATTGCAACTAGCAACTACATACCTATGGAAGTTATAACATTATTACCAACGTATAAACATGATATGATCCAACATCTACAGAACTTTAGTATATAAAATGTAAGAAAAGTTCACGTATCAGATACAAGGCAGATAATTATCAAAAGAGAAAGACCAATATAACCATTACATCCAAGAATTATAACCACCTAAGCTTTTGAAAGAGGAAGGTGTAGTGAGGGTACATTTTTGGAGTTTTTTGAGTTACTATGCTAAACAAATAAAAAACGAAAACAGGTAAAACTTCAACAACAACGACAAACAACATCAACAATCGAGAAAGAGATCGACATATGAAAGGGGGGAGCCATGGTGGAACAAGATGGGGGAAGAAGAGCAAGCTATTATACTATTAATGTCTGTCTCATGTGGCAGATCGAAGTATTGATGAATTGAAACCTTAACTAACCGAATCACCAGCGTTGCCTAAATCTAGTAAAAATAAGGGGCAAAAATTTCCTTTTAGTATTGTTTGATGACTATCTGTCTTGAATTGTTGATCACTTTTATTGCAATCTAGCTAAATAGTTTTTTTTTGGTTCAATTTTGACATCCTTTTGAATGCACTTTTTGTGTGGCTTTTTGAATATAAAGTGCCATAAGTTATCGGGGGACTTAAAGATAGACTTAGCAACTAAGTTCACAATGCAGGTTGACAAAAGGAAAGCTAACATGACTAGCCAGCACTTAATCAAGTGTGGTACTTGTTAGTTTTCCAATTTACATTCGCTACTTGCTAAAAAGAATAGTGTATTTCTAGATTTTGTAACATGTTTGGGTATGTGCGTTTTCTTAACTTCAACGATTAGTGTTATGTATATGTAACAGTTACAATTCTTGATAAAGAAACGTAACTAATTCGGTTATGGTAACTTTTAACTGTAAATCTTAAGGGTTGCTTTAGCAGAGGCGGCTTTAATCAATGGAGGCTGGTCAATGCAACTTAGTTGATTTTGGAGTGGAAAGTTTTCCAATATAGTATCATATCTCATTACGTGTTGATAACTCGATACTATACTCATGAGACGTTAGTCGGTTTTATGCATAATCTTAAACTCAGATTCCGTTTCTACTGTATAATCGTCTTTAAGTAATGCTATGAAAGGGAGGCAAAAGATTGTTGAAAACGCCAAAGTGTCATGTGCCTAAAGGTCCAAAAATTCCCAAAAAAGGATTCTAGATTAACTATATATGCCTTTGCTTTTGCTCATACACAAAAAGAGAAAAAGCAGTTAGATGATCAAATAAACGATGCTTCTACTCAACCATGGTCCTTCACCATCCTCTACTTCGGTCCTGCTTTATTTTCAGTCTCTTTTCCTTTAAAACTGAATTTTCTTTTGAGGAATGAGGACAAAATGTTCAATTAACGGACTTATATGAAACTTAAATAGTTATACAATTACAAAAACTAGACTAGTTTTTTCGTGTCTTAGACTGAACTCGATGAATAGGGACATAATCCTTACTTATCTCATCTCAAGTCGACAATCTTTAAAAGTAAAAAAAATAAAACCATTTCGACGATTAAAAAAAAACACCAATTGAGTTTCAAGGAGTAATTAATTCAAGTACTTTATGTAAAGCAATTGGTTAAATATAAGTTATATGAAACTTAAATAGTTATACAATTACAATAACTAGACTAGTTTTTTTGTGTCTTAGACTGAACTCGATGAATAGGGACAAAATCCTTACTTATCTCAAATATGTAAAGCAATTATAACTAGACTAGTTTTTTCGTGTCTTAGACTGAACTCGATGAATAAGGAAAAAATCCTTACTTATTTCACATCGACAATCGTCAAAAATAAAAAAATAAAACCATTTCGACTATTGATAAAAGTAAAAAAAAGCCAATTCGATGAATAGGGACAAAATCCTTACTTATCTCAAATCGACAATCGTCAAAAGTAAAAATATAAAACCATTTCAACTATTAAAAAAAAAAAAAAAAAAAAAATTGAATCGACAATCGTTAAAAGTAAAAAAATAAAACCATTTCGACTATTGATAAAAAAAAAAAAAAAAAAAAAAAAAAAAAAAAAAAAAATTGAGTTTCACAGAGTAATTTATTAAAAGTACTTTTGTGATAATTAATTGACTGAATGTTATTTAACACATTAACTATATATATAAGCATTGTGGGACTAAGGTTAATAGGTTTGCATATGACAGTTTATACAAGTTGAAAAGCACAATTGAAATTCGATTAGAAATCTCTTTATTATGACTTCAATTCAGTATGTTAGAGCTCATTTTTCACCTTAACTCGAAGGAGTCATTACCACTTACCAGTTGATAAAGGCGATCATCTGCAACCTTACATGCAATTTTCTTTCTCATATGACTGTTATTATTCACATAACTTCATTAAACAATCACTCAAATGATATCCATGGTATGTTATCAACTTATTTTCTCAACAATAAGATTCAAATTGCTATTCAAATCGATCAACAATCAAATTGTATGTAACATTGTTTTTAAAGTTTCTAAAAGAAAAGGCAACTAAAACAAACTAATCTATGGAGTAGTGGTTTATCTCGATATTTTCTTTATCAATATTCTTAATCATTTTACTATTTTTCTTAGAACTGGAAATACTTTGAGAACAATTATCATGAGGCTTGTGACTTTATTTGGCTAAAATTTTACATAAACAACTCATCATCCAATTCTGAAAATTTTAATCGCTTACATCAATTGCTTTAAACAAGATTTTTTTTTTTTTTTTTTTTTTTTTTTTTTTTTTTTTTTTTCATAAACAAGTTATAACACTTTCCTTCACAATAAAGCTAGTTCGATTTTCCCCCCATTTTTGTTTTACTAAAAGAGAGTATAACTTTGGGTTGTCTTTTTACGTACAATCAACATCTTTGGTATCTTGAAATTACTCGTCTCATACAAAGGGGGTAAATCAAGGCAATGTTTTTATTGTAACTAGATGCCTATGAAAGAACTAACATTATTATCAACACAATAAACATGATATGTGTTGATACAAAAGTTGGGCTTACCTTGTTTGGACTCTTTCTCTCGTACCAATTAGAACTTTAGTGCTTGTGAAATCTGCGCACTAAGAAAGCAAACGACACCGTTAGGCTTATCGTGGGATTGTCTCCCACGATTAGACTCCGGCGTGAGAGTAAGTAATCAGTTTTAGGGTTTGTAGAAGAGTTAGGGATTGTGTTAATCGTACCTTTTGATGAGAATATGTAATTCTATATATAGGACGCAGAAACCGTGTAGGTATCTTACTCCTTACTCTTCGCACTCGTGGTGCTTATCTGGGGTAAGGATATCTATCCCGTGAATAGAAGATCCTTATCCCTTAATTATGCGTATCGATTGGGCTTTGGGCTTCGTGAGCCCAAGTCGTAGGTATTAATGGCCCAAGTCATTTGTCATGATAGCCCACTCGTGGTGGATTTGGGCTTAGTAATGTCTATAATTTGGGCTCGTGGCCCAACTATAGGCTATACGTCATTATGTCCCCCCAGTCTAGTGTGCGCGGCTCATAGCCGCGGATACTAGACTAAAGGAACGAGCGGTAAGCGTGGCGGGAAAAAAACGAATACTTCCCGCCGAAAAATAGGAGCAATGTATCAAGTCACTATTTATCATGAGATGTGCTTCGAAAAACGGGGGAAGTGTCCACGTGTACCTAGGTAAATGGGAAAAAGTGTTGTACCTGCTCGTTTCCTATCCACACGATCTGTGAGTGGGATCCACGTGGCATCCCTTTTTAGGGTTTTTTGGTACTTATATAAAGTCACCGCCTCCTTTTCATCGTGAAACACATAGTAAAACATTTCCGCCATTTTCGAAAATTATCAAAGCTTTTTCCTTTCCTCGATCCACTTATTCGATTTAGGTAACTGCGTGTGCGCAATCCTTGTGATACACCGAAAATGGTTGTTGCTCAGTTAGATGAGTTTCGCTCCCTGATGGATGAGGATGACGTACGTCAGTTTGCTTCTGACTACTTCATTCCTCTCGACGTCCATCCGGAGGCCCCAGATGTTGACGCGTGTATAGCTGATTTCCCCGATGGGAAGGTAGGTTTATATACGCGCTTTTTTGACTATGCGAACTATCGCCTTCCCATTTCCGTGTTTTTGAGCAACGTGCTCAATTATTATCAGCTCCATATATCGCAGCTGCACTGTATAGGTGCGGCGAAGATATCTAATTTTGAGATTAATTGTCGGTTGCTTGCCATTAACCCGACTGTCGACCTGTTCCGTGCGTTTTACCATTCTACATGGGCGAACGGATGGGTCTCATTTGCCAAACGCTCAGGGAACCTTCAATGCTATACCGTTAAGGTAGATTCATTAAGGCGTTGGAGGGAATACTTTTTCTGGGTGGACGATGTGGTTTTTCCGTCGCGCTTTGGGTTCTATGCCCAAGGAACGCTGCCGAGGGATGAGCGTCCTATCCCTGGTTCGTACAGCCTCGCGAATGCGGATACAATTGATAGTAACCGTATTCCCATTAACTCCTATCCTGAGGAGTTTTTGGTGCACATGGGGCTGAGCCAAAATTATTTTGATGGTGCGAACGAGGTTCCAACCTTTCTTGATGAGGACAGCCAGGGTGGGTGCTCATTCTTTTACTGCGTCTATAATGTAAGTGTTGTGCTTCTTATCCTTTGAATAACTAACTTTGTTCTTTTGCTGTTTGTCTTCTGTCTGTCGCATAAATGGATTTGTTCTCTGTTGTGAAGCTGAAAGAGCCGAAGCGCGTGACGATAGGGGTGCGTCCCCTGAGGCAGGGTGAGCAGCCCATATTGCAGGCTACTGCTGGACATCTGACTGTAATTGGACCTGTTGCGCAGCAAGACTCTCCTCCTCCAGCTGTGCTTGTCGCGCCAGTGCAGGTTGTCCCTCCCGCTGAGGAGAGGTCTCCTGTGAGGGAGGAGACGCATGTGGAGGCGTCTAACAGCGTGGAGATTTTGGAGTCCGCGGAAGTCCGCAGGAAGCGTCTTCTGGTGGTTATGTGGGTACCTCCAAGAGGAGGCACCGTTTGATTGGGGAGGATGAGTCGGAAGCGCCTGATGAGATTTCTGCTACCAGCGCCCAGAAGAATCAGGCCGAATCTCCACCACTTGTGTAAGTATTAATGACTGTAGCGTACTTTTATTTGCCATTTTCGCGTACTAATGCCATCTTCTTTATTTTATAGGGACCATGCTGCAGAGGGTGGTGCGGCTTTCGCTGATCATACCGCATCGCCTGAGGTTGCAGATGTGGAGGAGCCTTTGAAGGGTACGGCGCAGATGTCTGCGCAGGAGTTGGTTGAGGAGCTTGCTGGTGTTGCTACTCGCCAGGCTGAGTTGGTTACTCAGCTGAAGGCGCGGACCGTCTTTGAGGGAGGTAGCCTTGCTCAGAGGGATGAGCAGATTGCGCAGCTCAAAGCGCAATTGGCGGAGGCTCAGGCAGATGTGTTAGCTGCTGATGAGGGCGCCAAGAAGGCGACTGAGGAGAAGCTGGTAGTGTTGGCTGAGCTACAGCGTGAACGTGGGGAGGCACAGCAATATAAGGCTGACCTCGCATGGGGGGTAAAATATCTCGAAGAGAGAAAGAACGAGCTCTGTAGTCAGCTGGCTCAGTTCGGCAAGCAGGTAGAGGACTTTGTGGAGGCGCAGGAAGAGAAGATGCGCCAACATAGAGTATGATGAGGAGCTGTATCCCCATCTGATGTCGACTATTGCAGAGCGCAGGTACTTGTTGTACCTTAATTTCTTTGTATTTTTTGTGTTTCTTTTCTAATGCCTTTGTCGTTGTTTTCGCAGGTGGTTGATCAGCCATGGCTTGCGCTTGGCTGCCGTGGGGACATTGGAGTCCCCAGAGGTTGTGAACGCCTTTGGGAGGGTGGTGGAGTGCGCCGTTGCTCGTGGCAAGGCGCATGCCGTTGAAGAGTTGGCTGAGGCGCAACTGCTCAAGGTATCTCCCTCTGAGGTTCCTGAGTATAAAGCGGTTGCCTACGATGAGCTTGTGCAGGCGATGGAAAAGATGAGGCTTTTTGAGCTTCCCCACATTGCGCAGCTGGAGTGCGACCAAGATTATCCCATCCGAGTGATCATGCAGGGATTAACACTTGGGAGGCATATAGCCGAGAACGCAGAGTCCGAGGCTGATTTCTTCTTAAAGCCTGATGAATCCCAACTGCAGGTTCCAGTGTTTGCGCGACCGCGTGATATCCTGAACCCCTTCGCTCTTGAGACGGAGGTGCCACTAAAGGAAGTTTTGGAGCGCCATGAAGAGAGGGCAGCAAAGAAGAAAGGTCTTAAAGGGAAGGCCACTCTCTGCGGTGTGGGTGTTGCGCATCTTCCTAGGTCGGATGGCATTGCAGTCAGTGTGGCGACAGTGTCACAAAGAGATGCGCTGTTGTTGAAGAAGCTTCAGGAGGCGGGAAGCTCAGTTGTGCCAGAGTCTTCCCCCAAGCGCATCCATAGTGTATAGATATGTACAACTCTTAGTTATATCATTGTAAAAACTCGTAGTTTTTAGTAAACAAAAATATTGGACTCTTTTGTGCACATATGTTGTATTTGTACTTAGATTTGTTCCTTGTCTTTATTACGTGAAAGACTTGTCTAGAGTAACAAACGTGCAAATAATATCTTGTATTTGAGCCCAAAATTTGTTTGTTAAGTTCATGACTTAGGAAACGTTTGCGGTCCATAACCTTACCAAACATGAGTAGCGTACTACGTTTATCATTTTTTGTGGCCAAGTGTCTTGGTTTATTAGTTCGTTTTCAACTTGTTGTTGTACATTCGTTGTGAGATGCGTACTAAAGTCATGAGCTTGTATGAAGTTAGTGTACGAACTTAGGAGTCAATCGTTTTGAATCCATGTAGTGGAGTGCAGCGTACTGCGAGTTCCACTATGTAGGAGTCAATTGTCTTGAGTCCATGTTTTGTTAAACACGCACCGTGTGCAATAAAGTGCATCCATCGTGGGATGTACTTATGAACTTACTCCAACGTCTTGATAGTAAGGTGTTTAACAAGGATACGTGATCCGATGTTGATGGGTTTGCAACCCTCTTACTCAACGAGTACTTTAGTAGGTTTACTCATCCTGTCTGCCCTCGTGTGGTCTTAATATGTGCATGCACGCCATGTAGGCAATAATATAAACATAATTGAAACATAAATAGATAATGTAAGCAATAATGTTGAACTGTGTTGTGGAGTTAGCTAGAAACCACAACGTTTTATTAATTGTTGCAAGTGCAGAAATAACAATTTCCTAAGAAAAAGAAAGAAAAAATAAATACACCAACATTTATTGAGCGCTTACTAAAGTGTGGATGTGTTAGTGTGTGGCTCGTGGCCTAAAGGTAGCATCTCTTGAGATTGCAAATGTTCCAGGTGCGTGGTAGCTCGTGGCCTTTCATATCGCGCACTCTGTACGCACCGTCGCCTAATGCCTCTGTGACCTCGTAAGGCCCTTCCCACTTTGGTCCGAGCTTGCCCGTGTCTTCTGCGTGGCTGGCATCGTTGGCGTGGTATACAAAGTCCCCTGGTTTGAAAGAAGTGTTTCTGACTCATGCATCATAATACTTCTTCATTTTTGATTTGGATCTTGCTTCTTGAATAGCCGCCCGTTCGCGTCGTTCTTCCAATATATCTAAGTCAATGCGTCGTTCATCATCGTTTGTTGCGATGTTAACTTCCGATGTACGGATTGTTGGCATTCCAATTTCTGCTGGTATAACAGCTTCTGTCCCGTAGACAAGAGAAAAAGGTGTATCGCCATTGCTGACTTTGATTTCTGTGCGGTGAGCCCACAAAACATGCGATAATTCATCTACCCATCTTCCTTTATGTCTGTCCAAGCGCGCCTTAATTCCTTCACCCAGGCTACGATTCGCGCATTCTACTAATCCATTTGTTTGTGGATGTTTAACTGACGCAAAGTGCTGTGTGATGTTTAACTGCGCGCACCAATCTTTGAATGGGTTATCACAGAATTGTTTTCCGTTGTTCGAAATAATTTCTCCAGGTAGGCCGAAGCGGCATACAATGTTATCCCAAACTAATCGTTTGACCTGGTTGCCTGTGATACTTGCTACTGCTTTCGCCTCGATCCATTTGGTGAAGTAGTCAATTGCGACAATGAGGAACTTGAGTCCTCCTGCCGCGACTGGAAAGGGTCCAGCAATGTCAATTCCCCATTTGTGGAATGGCCATGGTGAGGTAATGGGTGTTAGCTCATGTTGTGGCCGATGCGGAATGGGTCTATGGACTTGGCAGTCGTTGCATCTTCTAATCATGTCTCGCGCGTCGCGGTGCATGGTAGGCCAATAGTATCTAGATCGCAAAGCGCGCGCTACAACAGACCGTGGTCCTAAGTGCATGCTGCAAGATCCAGTGTGGATTTCCCGGAGTACGTAGTCTGCCTGAAGAGGTCCGACGCACCTGAGCCATGGTTGTAGGAATGAACGCTGATATAGGATACCATCTCGAAGTTCGAACCTCTGCGCTGCGCTTCGTATCCGTCGAGCGTCCTTTTGTTCCTGGGGGAGTGTTCCCTTACTGATAAAATCCATGATGGGTGTCATCCATGTGGGATTTTCTTCCTATATCACTGTGGATACTTCCATCTCAGAGATGGATTTGTTTTTCAAGGTTTCCACCAATACCTGCTTTGACAGGTGTGCAAAGCTTGTGGATGCGATTTTACTAAGCGCATCTGCTTATTTGTTTTCTCCTCGTGGGATTTGTTTGATGGAAAACTTGTCAAAATTCTTGATCAAGGATTTGGCTTTATCGAGGTATTGGATCATGTGTTCTTCTTGAGCCACATACTCGCCTAACATGTGGTTAGCTACGAGTCGTGAATCCACATTAGCTTCTAGGTTGCGTACACCCATTTGATTTGCTATGCGTAGTCCAGCCAGTAATGCTTCATATTCTGCCTCATTGTTTGTGGTTATGAATTCAAAGCGTAGGGCGTAAGTATGCTCTGTTCCATCTGGGCTGGTAAGGATAAGACCTGCGCCTGATCCTTCTGCGCATGAGGATCCATCTGTAAATAGAACCCATGGTTCTTGTAATGGTACTTCAATCTTTGGTGATAGAGTATCATCATCTGGCTTCTCGATAATGAAATCAGCCAGTATCTGTCCTTTGATCGCGGTGCGCGGCCTGTAGGAGATATTATGTTCGCTCAATAACACACTCCACTTTTGAAGTCGCCCTGATGCGTCAGGTTTAGAGATAACCTGCTTGATGGGTTGGTCCGTGATTACAGCTATCGGATGTGCTTGGAAGTACCTGCGCAGCCTTTTAGCTGCGAATACTAGAGCTAGGACCAGTTTCTCCATAGCGGTGTAGTTAGTCTCTGTCTTCTTAAGGGCTTTGCTTACGAAGTATATAGGTGTTTGAACAGAGTTTCTGTCTGTCAGTAGTATCGCGCTAACTGCTCCATGGGTCGCTGAGAGATACATGATCAATTCTTCCCCTTGTCGGGGTGCGACAAGCTTTGGTAGCTCTGCTAGGTTTTGTTTCAGCTGTTGGAAGGCTCCTTCCGCTTCTGGAGTCCATCGAAAATCTCCCTTCTTTGTGCACTTCGTGAGTGTTTTAAAGAGAGGAAGTGATTTGTCCGCTGATTTGGACAAGAATCGGTTCAGCCCGGCTAATTTGTCGTTTAGTGACTGGACTTCTTTTAGTGTGCGCGGTGAAGGTAGTTCGATAACCGCTCTTGTCTTTTCTGGACAAGGTTTAATACCATCGGGTTCTATTAGATATCCAAGAAACATGCCTTCTGTTGCTCCAAAAGTGCACTTCTTAGGATTCAATTTCATGTTTATTCTTCCCAATGTTTTAAACGTCTCCTCTATGTCGCACACCAATTCCTCTTCGGTATGGCTTTTTATGACTAGGTCATCAACATATACCTCCAAATTGCAGCCTACTTGCTTCTCAAATGCGTTATCCACTAACCGTTGGTATGTGGCTCCTGCATTTTTTAAGCCAAAGGGCATTTTTGTGTAGCAATACACCCCTTGACTCGTATGGAAAGCTGTTTTTTCTTCATCCTCCTTGGCCATTTGAATTTGGTGGTATCCTTTGTACGCGTCTAGGAAGCATTTAAAGGGATACCCGCACAGGGATTCTACTTTCCAATCGATTTCTGGTAGTGGGTAGCAGTCTTGTGGACATGCTTTGTTGAGATCGGTGAAGTCCACACATGTAACACCCCCAATTCATGGTTGCGGGGGAATTCGAACTGGGTGTTACTTGACGGCACAATAGTCACAATAATAGAAAACGAACTCCAATTGAGTCGTTTTAAAAGATTTATCATTCAAATTGTATAAATATCAGAGATTACAAAATGAGGTCCCAAATGGTTCCATGTTTACAATTTACATTAAATGAGTTTTTGAATGATAATAAAATTTATAGCCCTCTTGAGTATCCGTGCCCTTCCGTGCCATCCTTGATCGTCATGAACCTGAAATACATGCTTGAGAGGTCAACACAAAGGTTGAGTGATATTCATAGAGTTTGTTTAATGTTTGAACACAATGTGTTGGTAGTTAAATCGTTGAACACAATAATCGTAGTGTTTGTAGTTAAATCGTTTGAACACAATAATCGTAGTGTTTGTAGTTAAATCGTTTGAACACAATAATCGTAGTGTTTGTAGTTAAATCGTTTGAACACAATAATCGTAGTGTGAGCTATAGACTCACACTCATAGTTAGAAAACAAAGATGGGCTACGTTGTTATATGCCCCGAAAGGTTATTAATTCACTAAGCTTATGACACCAAAACGTTAACGTGTACCAATATCGATCGGCAGATTTATCCCGGTAGGTACTTTGCCGTCATACCTAATGTCTCAAATATTTATGCATTTGTTTGAACTTAGTCAAAACAAATGGGATTCGTCAATCCCAATAGGCCTATTCACAATATTCGCGCTCACTCGCAAGTAACCCTCGCAAGTGATTAAATGGTTCATAATAAGGGATCTCGGTTTGGCAAGGATGTTACTTAGTGATAATAAAACATAGTCGAATAGCATACAGTAGAAAGCATTGTGTTCGAGTAGAAAAATAATAGCATGTATTCCCCCCAAGGGTTTGTAAAATAGTTAAACAATAGAAAGTGGGGCTATGAACTCACCTTGAGTTGAATGATGTATAATGAGAATGATGGATATGCCGTAAGAACTTCTACGAGCAACCTAGAATAATCGTTGTAACTTAGGTTCGGGGTAAAGAATATGAAGTAGTGCCTATATATATATATATATATATATATATATATATATATATATATATATATATATATATATATATATATATATATATATATATATATATATATATCTTGCATTTAGTCCATGATGTGGTATGATGTATAGTGTAAGTCTTTGAAAGAAAAGATTCATGAAACATGTATGTTTTGATATATCGTTTACTACCGTTCGGGCCGACATAATTCAGAAGTCATGTTAGTAAGCGTTCGAGGAGCCAGGACACTTTAATTCGTAAATCTACAACTCATCTCGACGGCTTACATAATGAACTCCTCACATGAGGCTCCCTACTATTGTAGTAGTTGATAAAGCATATATATATAAGTTTTGATCCGAAAAGTTACATGTCCAATATTTGAATAAACTTAGGAAAATTTATTAGTACATGAAGATTGTTATTAGGGGTAGTTTCATAAGTCTTGTATGACCATTTTCTCTTTGTAATATCTCATGGTTCCTTTTTAAGTGAAGTAGATCCAAATTGCTTGTTCAAGTTATCGCCTAATTCCTTGTTTCATGTTTACGCCTAAGTAAACTTACATGGTCATCTCGTCATGGCCTAGCCATGACCTTTGGTCCTTGTTCCAAGGTCATGAGACACAACCTTGGCTCTAGCCATGGTGGTGGTCTTGATTATAGGTCATAAGACCTCTTGTTCCTTTTAAAGTATAACCAATATATAATGACTTATATGTATGTAAATAGCTGTTAAGAAACTGAGAAATATCTCACTCGGAAAGCGTTTTCAAGGCTCGATCTTCTTTGCTCCTAAATGAAAACGTGATTCCGGACAACTTTCGTGTTTTAACTTTTTCATGAAACGGACTAGAAAGGCCTCTTTTTGCGTGTTTTAGGTTCTGTCACAGAAACATTTTAGGCAGTTTTGCCGGAAAGTTTTCGTAACTTCAAATCGTCATAACTTTTGACTCGTATACTCATTTTAGGTGGTTCAAGTTGATATGGTTTCCTTGTTAAGTCCTCTACTGTAATATGTAATAATCCAATATCAGATTTTTACCATTTTGATCAGGTCTTACCAAGAAAGTCACTAGTTTACTTGTTTTAGTAAATCAATTACAACAACATGTTTTACTCATTTTTATACATAATGGACATGCATACAAGACATAATATAGCAAGAATAACATGTAAATGATATGAACATGATTAATTAACAAGAAGCATGTTAGGGTTTGGCTTATAACTTTTGGCTTTCAAAGATGAAAGGAAAGTAGCAAGTAAGGAAAAGGACTTTGATAGACTTGCTTCAACCCACTTCACTTCATGCAATCTTTCTACTCTTGTAATCTTGAAAGATAGATGATGAAGGTTGAGGTGACTTGAGAGGATTCAAACTCAAGAGAAATCACCAAAGTTCTAAAGATTGGAAGTAGTTTTGATGAATCAAAACCTAACTAGTGTTTATGTGTTGTTATGCTCTTGAATCTTGCATGAAACTTGGAAGAGAATGAGCTAAGGATGAGAGAATGGTGTGTGTGAGTGTGGCGTATAAATGAAAGGAGGGGAGGGCTATTTATATGCCAATGAGGAGGTTAGAACCTTGACTTGTCAAACCTTGGAGGCCAAGGTTAACACATGTTCTCATCCAAGAGTTCTAAGCATAAGATCATGACACCTAGTGTGAATCCCCCCCCCTAGTGGCGGTTTCCAAGCTTGGGGAGGAAGGTTTGGCTTTTTGATTATATTATCCAAGTTATGGAGCTAGTTTCGACCCCGTAAAATGCTAACCGTAAGTTGTTACGTCACAAAACGTAAAACCGGGTATCGTAAAAATACGAAACTTGTAGGAATGATTAAACTTGTCAAAATACTCCATAATAAAATATAAAATGAGTGGTAGGTTCCATTTGGGTGGTAAAACCCTGCTAAAAACTGGAAACACGGGTCTAAAACGCGTAATACGTAAAACGTACGAATATTGCGTAAAAGTGAGAAAAGTAAAATGTTACTTTTCTAATAGGATAATATTGATTTAAAATGACTTATAATGTCTAGACTGGGCTCAGTCTAGTGTCGGTTGGTATTTAATGTCTTTTAGACATCAAACCGTAAGCCTAAAAATCAAGGAATGACTTATAAAATCAAGGAATGATTTTTGGTCAATGGAGGAGGGAAAAATATGTTGACTTTTTCTAAAAAGTTGAAAACTTAAATCGTCTTAGAAATGCGGTGCAGGTATAGGCTAAGGTTACGGCTGAGTAAAAACGCTTAAAAACTGAAAATTCCAGTTTTTCATGGCCGAGGCTTATTTTGGTCATGTTTTTCTCAGTCATGATTAATTCTCAAATAAATCATGAGTGTGTCAAACATTTTTCTGATGCGGGGTCACTTAACGCGGTCGAGTTTCGTTGTGCGTAGAATTTCTGAATGACGTTTTACCCTAAAACGTGTAATTCCTTAATAACTTTCACGAATATGAGCTTATGAAAGTTAAACTTTTAATTTGCCATGGAAATGATTTATCACTCGAGGCCAAGAAACAAAAAATCAAATTTCGGGAAAATTTCGGGAAAATGAATAGTAAAAGTGAATAGTGAAATTTTCCGGGAAAAGTAATTAACCTGAAATTGTGAATTGTTACAACACACATTCTCCAGCTACCATCACTTTTCTTTACCATTACTGGGTTGGAAAGCCAATCGTGGTAATAAACCTCTCGCATGATCCCTGCGTCCACGAGTTTGTGTACTTCCTCTAGGATAGCTTTTGCGCGTTCTGGAGCTTGGCCACGTTTTTTCAGGCGTATTGGAGGATATCCTTGTCGGATTTCGAGCTTATGTTCAGTAATGGCTCTCGGCACTCCGGTCATGTGTTTAGGTTCCCATGCAAAGATGTTTAGGTTCTTTTGCAATAATGCGCACACAGCTGCTCTGCCCTTGTCGGACAGTGATCCCCCAATTGATATCTCTTGGTCAGGGTAATCTGGGTGGATTGCAACTTTCAGGTTTGTCACCTTGGTCGCGTGCTGTTCTGGAGCGCGCGGAATTTCATCTGCCACTATGTTGCATTCTCTTGGAGATGCGATAGTGTTATAGAGGGTGACGATCCCTCCTTCCACTGGGAACTTGAGCATCCCATGTGCGGTGGATGGGACCGCGCGCATAGCGGATATCCCTGGTCTCCCAATAATGCCATTGTATGATGAGGGAGACCTGATCACCATGAAGTTCATCCAAGCCGTTGTAGAATGGTATTCATTACCAATGACTACCAGTATGCGTAACTGTCCCATGGGCCAAATTTTTTCACCTGTGAATCCAGTCAGCGACGTCGTGGCCGGAATTAACTGGTTTTGTATCTCAGGTTTTAGCCTTCTGAAGCAGTGTTCATACATGATGTCCGCAGATGCTCCTCCATCGACATACATGCGGTGGATCTCGTGACCTCCCGCTTGTATCTCAATGGTGAGTGGTTCGATTACTGCGTTGTCCGCATTGAGGGTGGGGAAAGAGATATGGTTTCCCTTGGAAAACCTTTGGCTGACTTTTTGCTTCGTATTTCGCTGCCATGATTGTATCATGTATATTGTGTCAGCTTTATTTTTTGGCATCTCCTTTTTGGCCCCATTCCTTTGTCTATCTTTCCCCTCTTTGATGTTTTTAACGAGGTGGTCCATCTTTCCTTCCCTCTCTAATTTATCAATTAGCTGGCGTAGTTGAACGCACTCGTTAGTGGTGTGACCCTTCTGTCCATGGTATTCGCAGTATCCTCCTCCAACGCGCTTTTCTTCTGGAGTTAACATTGGTGGAGGTTTTGGGAAATTTGCTCCCTCTGTCGCGAATATTTCCTTAGGGGTTTTTGTGAGTGGGACATACTTGTCGTTATCCCTTCCATTATTTTGGTTGCGATAATTCCTGTTGCGGTTGCCACCTTGGTCATTGGATTGTCTCATTGACTGTTCTTGTGGTTTAAAGGTTGAGTAACCTTTTTTGCTGTCTGCCGCTGCCGCTTCCCCTTGAACGAAAGATCTGGTGCGCTTTGTTAGCTCATCAAAGCTTTGGGGTACTTTGTCATTTAGCTTCCGTATCAGCTCTGGGTTATTGATCCCGTTCATGAACCCTGAGATTTTTAGTACCTCGGGGCATGCCTTGACTTGCATGCATTCGTCCTTGAAGCGCTCCATGTAAGCGCTTGTGGATTCTCCTTGGCGCTGTTTCACTCTGGCTAGTTCCACAGGGTTCTTTGCGCACTTCTTTCGTTGCGTGAAATTTAGGCGGAATGCTTTCCGCAGCTCTTCAAACCCATTTATGCTTCGTCGTGGAAGCTTGCTGAACCATGTTCGCGCATTCCCCACTAATGTGGAGTTGAACATATGGCACCACACAGGTTGTGGCCAGTTTTCGATAGCAGCCGCTGACTCGAAATTTTTTAGGTGATCATCAGGATCACCCGTGCCATCGTATGTTTTAACATTGGTGGGCATGCGCCTTTTCTTGTCGTCTGAGAAATCGCTTATGCGTCGCGTGAACGCATCAACTTTTTGGCGACGCCAAGGAAGGGAAATATCCTCATCTTCGTTGTTCCGGTGTTGGTTCTTAGATTTCCAATGTCCCGTCTCCCTGTCCTCGTTATCTGAGGAGCTGCTTGAGGGGGAGTTGTTTCTCCTACGGCGCTTGCGTCGTTTATCCTCGGAGTCTGAATTTGAAGGACTTGTACTTGGGGAGTGGTGTTTCCCCAATCTATCTTGGATTCTTCTGCTTCCTGACCTTGAGGTGCTTACGCTTGGTGAGTGTTGTCGTCCAAGTCTATCTTGTACTCTGCGGCAGCCAAGCCTATCATGGACACTGGTGTGCTTCGCATTGTATTCGTAATCCTCCGAGTATTGAGAGTTAGATGTTGTACCAAGTCTATCATGGACGTTGGTACGCCTCTCACTGTTTCTGCGCTCATGTTGGCGCGGTGGAGATTTTTCTTGGTTAAAGTTTAGCCGATTTTGCAGGTTGCGGCTTGACCTTTTCCTTGTCTCCTCTTGCATGAGACGAGTTAAAGTCTCATAATGTTGGGACACGAAATCGTTTAATGCCACTCCAGGTGCATCCTCTTCTACTGCGAGGATGTCCGTCTCCGCATGGGTTTCCCTCTCTCTATTAGGTGCTCCCGGTGGCACAGTGTTGTCCACTATGGATGCCACCTGGTGGGGAGTGGTAAAGAGGGTGCGCTGAATGTCCTCAGCGCTTGAGACTACGATAATAGTTCGGGTTGTTCCCAAAGGCAATTCTACCGCGGCAGGGATTGGAGTTACATTCGACTCACGATGACCAGGCGCACTGGTTGTTCCAGAGGTTGGTTTAGAAGTCGAATCTGATGCTTCTTCCTATATGAATCATCACGTGTTTTCTCCAGTAGCGGAGTCCGCTGACCTGAGTTCTTGTTTTTTGGCATTCTGGTCTTGAGTTCTTAGTGTAGGGTCCCACGGATGGCGCCACTTGTTGATACAAAAGTTGGGCTTACCTTGTTTGGACTCTTTCTCTCGTACCAATTAGAACTTTAGTGCTTGTGAAACCTGCGCACTAAGAAAGCAAACGACACCGTTAGGCTTATCGTGGGATTGTCTCCCACGATTAGACTCCGGCGTGAGAGTAAGTAATCGGTTTTAGGGTTTGTAGAAGAGTTAGGGATTGTGTTAATCATACCTTTTGATGAGAATATGTAATTCTATATATAGGACGCAGAAACCGTGTAGGTATCTTGCTCCTTACTCTTCGCACTCGTGGTGCTTATCTGGGGTAAGGATATCTATCCCGTGAATGGAAGATCCTTATCCCTTAATTATGCGTATCGATTGGGCTTTGGGCTTCGTGAGCCCAAGCCGTAGGTATTAATGGCCCAAGTCATTTGTCATGATAGCCCACTCGTGGTGGGTTTGGGCTTAGTAATGTCTATAATTTGGGCTCGTGGCCCAACTATAGGCTATACGTCATCAATATGGTCCAACATCTATAGAGTTTTAGTACAGCAATGTATGGAAATTTGATTTAGAACTTAGAACACAAACTACCATCGCGAATCATATACATTAGATATATGATTATCAAAAAAGAATACCGCATTATAATCAGTTTTTGTAAATTAAAAGAAATTGGTTCATATAGATGACAATCTTTTGATAATATAAAACAAAAATCAATTGATCACTGATAATAGACTAATAAACTATTCATCAGTTGTGGTTGATTTTATAATAAATCAACATATTAGTTTTATATACAAGCAATGGTTTTACTTTTCTTCCGATGTGGGAGTAGGTTAGTAGGTTTGCATATTACAATTTATAAAAAAGTTAAAATGCATAATTGATATGATCAAGGCAAGGTTTTTACTTTTTATTGCAACTAGTAACTACATACCTATAGAAGTTATAACTTTATGACCTACGTATAAACATGATATGATCCAACATCTATAGAACTTTAGTATATATAATGTAGAAAATTTTCACGAATCCAATACAAGCTAGACAAATAATTATCAAAAGAGAAACACAAATATAACCATTACATCCAAGAATTATAACCACCTAAGCTTTTGAAAGAACAAGGTGTAGTGAGGGTAAACTTATGGAACAGATAAAAAACCACAACAACAACGACAACAAGAAAAGTTACAACAACGACGACGACACGTAAAACTTCAACAACAACAAGTAAGACTGCAACAACAACAACCCAGAAAGAGATCGACATACGAAAGGGGAAACCATGGTGGAACAAGGTGGGGGAAGAAGAGCAAGCTGCTATACTAACAATGGCTATCTCTTGTGGCGGGGCGATGTATTGATGAAGTACGTGAAACCTTAACTAACCGAATCACCAGCGTTGCCCAAATCTAGGATAAATTAGGAGGGGGGAAATTTTCAATTTTGTTGTGGTTTGTTGATTATAACTATCTTGAAATGTTGATCATTTTTATTGCAATCTAGTTGACAATTCTTTTCATTTCTTGGTCAATTTTGACATCCTCTTGAATGCACTTTTTGTTTGGCCTTCTTTAATATAAAGTACCATATTATCAAAGAGGTACTTAAAGATAGACTTAGCACAGCTAATTTCACCATGCAGGTTGACAAAAGGAAAGCTAACATGACTAGCCAGCACTCAACCAAGTGTGGTACTTGTTACTTCTTTAGTTTCTCAATTTACATTCGCTACTTGCTAAAAGGAATAGTTTATTTCCTTATTTTGTAACATCTTTGGGTATGTGCATTTTCTTAACTTCAAACGATTAGTGTTCTGCATGTATATGTAACAATTACAGGTCTTGATAAAGAAACAGAACTACTTCGGTTATGGTAAACCTTTAATTGGAAATCTTGAGGGCTGGTTTAGCGGTGGCGGCTTTGGAATTAAGTTTAATCAAAGCAGGCTGGGTCAATGCAACTAAGTTGATTTTGGAGTGGAAAGTTTTCCAATATAGTATCGTATCTTATTATGCATTGATACTATACTCATAGGACGTTAGTCATGTTAGACTTATCCCTTTGACTAATGTGGCCTTGACCATTTAGATCCTTAACTATGCCCTAATGACAATATGTACCCTAACTAACAATTGACAGTTATTTGATGGAAATAACTGTCATAACAATAAAACATCGGGAAGTGGTCATTTTCATGTATCTTGTCAATTTATTATTCTCTCAATCAAAACACCAATAACTCTTGAGAGAAATCCCTCCATCAGATTATTGACATCACTATCGGAATCGACTAACCCTAACGCGATGGCTTCATCATCTAATCATAATCATCAGTCGGTTCTATCATCAAGTAAGTTTACTTTTATGTTCTTGATATATGATTACATGAGATTGACCCTTTATGTGTTTAATTAATTCAACATGTGGTATCAGAGAAAAGACTCCCTAAGAATCGTAATGGCCCTTGTAGCTCATTTTGACTTGGAGCTACATCAAATGGACGTCAAAACGGCATTTCTTAACGGAGATTTACATGAAGATTTGTTCATGGCCCAACCACAAGGTTTTAAATCTAAAGGCCAAGAACATTTAGTTTGTAAACTCAAGAAATCTATTTATGGGCTTATGCAAACATCCCGTCAATGGTATTTAAAATTTGATGAAGTAATGAAGAAACACAACTTCATCAAGAATCTGGTAGATCAGTGTGTATACCTCAAGATGAGTGGGAGCAACTTTATTATACTTGTGCTTTATGTTGATGATATCCTTTCAGCAAGTAATAATATTGATTTGTTGCATGAGTCAAAACGGTTTCTTTCTAGAAACTTTGACATGAAAGATCTTGGTGAAGCTTCGTATGTAATTGGAATTGAAATTCACCGAGATCGAGCCAATGGGACATTAGGATTGTCCCAAAAGGCAGATATTGAACGCGTACTCAATAGGTTCAATACGCAACATTTCTCCCCCACGGTCGCTCCCGTAATTAAGGGTGATGTTTTCGGGTCTCATCAATGTCCGAAAACTGAGGTTGAACATGAGGAAATGAAGCGAATTCCTTATGCTTCCGTAGTAGGAAGCTTAACGTATGCTGTACTCGACCAGATATTGCTTTTATATGTGGCATGTTAGGCAGGTTTCAATCTAATCCTGGCCTACATCACTGGAAAGCTGCTAAGAAAGTATTGCGATATCTTCAAGGAACGAAGGAGTACAAATTAACTTACACTAGATCCGACAATCTTGAAGTTATTGGATACTCAGATTCAGACTTTGTGAAATGCAAAGACTATAGTAGGTCAACTTTGGGATATATTTTCATGTTGTCAGGTGGGCCTATTTCTTGGAAGAGTAAAAAACAAGTGCTAACGACGACCTCAACAATGATGGCTGAGTATGTTTCCATTTATAATGCGACATGCCATGCAATGTTGTTGAGAAATTTGATCACTGGACTCAAAATTGTTAACTCCATCTCAAGGCCATTAAAGATTTACTGCGATAATAGCGCAACTGTGAGCTTCTCGAACAGTAATAGTTCAACTGGAGCTGGTTTATACCTCGATACAAAGTACTTATTCGTACGTGAAAGAGTGGAGGAACAACATATATGTATCGAGCACATTAGAACTCATGAAATGCTTGCGGATCTGCTAACTAAAGGTCTACCACCGAAAGTATTTCAAGGCCATGTTGCTAGAATGGGTTTACGTCAAGACCTTACATAATGTGTTGTAGTTAATGAACTATTTCATGATTATGTTTAACTTCAAAACAAGCGCTTTAAGATAATATCCTTCACTATAATGTCTAGTTTGTCTTTATTTATTTTTAATTGTGTACACTTATGTTTCATTATAGACAGACGTATTTGTACCACATTACTCTTTTGTCATTTTGGCTTAACGAAATAATATATTTCAGATTAGTACCATTAGTATAATTGATGGGGGTCCCGTGTCAAACGCGACACGTTAGGCTGTATCTTTTTGCTTTGGTGCTATTATGAAATTATGGTAATTCACATAAACTTGTAATTGGCCAATATAATTTTTCAGGTTTATGTATATATGAATAAATGATCTTACGGCCAAGTGGGAGAATATTAGACTTATCTCTTTGACTAATGTGGCCTTGACCATTTAGATCCTTAACTATGCCCTAATGACAATATGTACCCTAACTAACAATTGACAGTTATTTGATGGAAATAACTGTCATAACAATAAAACATCGGGAAGTGGTCATTTTCCTGTATCTTGTCAATTCATTATTCACTTAATCAAAACACCAATAACTCTTGAGAGAAATCCCTCCATCAGATTATTGACATCACTACCGGAATCGACTAACCCTAACGCGATGGCTTCATCATCTAATCATAATCATCAGTCGGTTCTATCATCAAGTAAGTTTACTTTCATGTTCTTGATATATGATTACATGATATTGATCCTTTATGTGTTTAAAACAAGTCAGTCTTAAGCATAATCTTAAACTTAGATTCCGTTTCACATATTTTGCTTCTGACGTGTCAACATTACCAATTATCAATGTTTTTGTCAATAAAGTTCATGTTATTAGAAAGAGCAGTGGTTAAATTGTAAAAAATGTCAAGATGTAGTTTAGACGATCATGTTAACCATTGATGTGGTAGTACTGAATCAACTTGAACTCTTCAGGCTATTCCTACGTGCATGAAAGCCAACCGCTACAATCCTGAATCCTATGCACTTTGTAGTAGTTAACATCAAATGAGTTAGGTGGTGTAAAGAGTTAATGAGTGAGTTAATAAGTTCATATAGAAAGTTAGAGAGTAAAAATGTATTTATATTGATGAATTAACGACCTCCTTAAGCCCAAAATCACCTAATTTAGGCGAGATAATATCACAATTTATTTTATGTTAAAAGACAAAAACTTATACCCCTATTATACATCTTATAATATTCTCATACACTTGTTTCATATGACACTTTTGAGTCGACAATCCTTTGATTGTGGATGAGATAACGCTAGACCAAATGTCCGTTTATTGAAGTTAAAAAATCAACGGCATGATTGTATTATGTAACATATATGCAATGCAGCCTTTAAACGGTTGTCACTAATCTTAAATGATTAAATCCCCAACTATCTTGGCTGTACTCTTTGCTCCATATAGTCGACTCACATTATGGCAACCGTAAACCCATGTCTAAAAATTCGTAATATAATAAGCCAAATTGTTTTAATCTATATCGTAAATGAATTGTATCTCGTATGACATAGTACTTACTGTAATTTCTACTCCATTATTATCTTGAAGTAGTGCTATGAAAGGGAGGCAAAAGATTGTTGAAAACGCAAAAGTGTCATGTGCCTAAAGTTCCAAAATGCCAAAAAAAACAGGGATTCTAGATGAGTAACTAAATATGCCTTTGCATTTGCTCATACACAAAAAGAGAAAAAGCAGTTAGATGATCAAATAAACGATGCTTCTACCCAATCATGGTCCTTCACCATCCTCTACTCCGGTCCCGCTTTATTTTCTGTTTCTTTTCCTAGAAAAATGAATTTTCTTTTGATGAATGAGGAGAAATGTTCAATTACTGGACTTATATGAAACTTGTAAAGTTATACAATCACAAAAACCATAGTATCTTTAGTTTTTTCGTGTCTTGAACTTAAGTCGAGGAACATTTAAAAGTTAATAGAAATATTAAATATCTAAATCTTGTTATGGATCATTATTAGTGGATGTCCATAATTCCCTAATATTTATCTTATATATACCCTTTGTAATCTCCTACATTATAATTAATGGAAGAATATTATTCATTCCTCAACTCTTATTCATAACACGTTATCAGCACGCTCGGGTGAGTATTTTTTGAATTTCGAAAGGTACGTTCTTAATGTTTATGTGCAATATTGGTTCTGCTATTACTTTGATTATCCTTCTATTTAATCTATTGGAATTTTTTATTTATAATTATTACCCAACATTAAATCTTTATATATATATGCTTGATTGGTGAAGATTGACTAGAATATGATGATGATTATAGGTCACGAATATTTGCCTCTTACTATTATAATATTGTAAATTGATCTAAAATTTTATGTGGTACATTGTTAATATATTGGATGGTTGATTTGATTTTTTTATTTTATGTTTGCATCTTTAACTTAAAATTGTCATGCGCTGTTAGCCTAGATCTTATATAAATGTTATGATTCTTGAATTCTTTTCTCTTCCCTTTTCGCTGAGAGGTATATATGCCACGTACGAATTCTTTATATCGACATATTTGTTGTACTGCTACTCGTATTATAATTGGTTAGTAAGTATTACGTGAACGTAGATTGAAACATTTAATTGCTTACTTGTTACTTGATCATTAGGATATTATGATTGCAAAACTACTATTATTCAATGCTTTTAGTGATTACATCAATCGTAACACTGGATCATAACGGATCGATACAATATGCCGTGCAATAGAAGTTTCTTTTCAGTATCATCTCATAATGTTATTTTTTTGTTTTTGACTATATGTTTTTACCATGACCAAAGTTAATCTAAATTGAGTTCGAGTTTGAGTTTGATTTAATATGTATTTCAATTGCTATTCTGTAAACTTAAATGGTTTTTAGAAGTTTGGAGATCTATAATAAATAAGGAAAAAGATTAGAAGACCTAAAAGATAAGACTAATTTTGTGCCTAACTTATGTGTCACTAACTCATTGGATTATGAAAAGGTGGGTCCGGTTGATACAACCAATGAATTATTGTCACACATGTTTAGGCACAAAATTAGGCATGTTTTTTAGGCATGCCAATCATTTCTCAATAAATAAATAAATATTACGTTAAAATCCACCATGGATCATCAACTATTTATCATAAACATCTTAGATGCTAAAAACATTATTGGTGTGCAAATGTTAAGTTGTTATAACCTAGTTCCAGATCTCTTGCATATGTATGTTGCTATATTTTTCGACTATCCATACATTAAAATTTAAATGAGTTCATTGTAGTGTTTGGATTTTATTCCTAGTTATTGTGTTAATGTTAGGATGACAAATTCTTGTTAGCGGATACTTAATATAATTTTATCGAATAATGATTATAATTGTGTTTTAATTGATTTGGGAACTCTTCGCATGTAAATGCTAATGTGATTAAGTTATTAAAATGGTTATACAATCAAGTTATAAAACGTGTTATACAGACTAATCTTGATTGATATGGATTTTATCGTATATCTTATAAAAAGTTAAATTTTGACCGTAGATGCTTATATATTTGGCAAAGATTTTTCTATCTTATTGCCCATACAAAATTTAATGATGATAGATTATATACATGCCTGGTTCGTTTGAGATGCAAAATTTAGTTGTGCATTTGGGATATCTTATGGTGTTTATTGACAACTAACTTTTATGCCGATTTTTTTTAATCTACTTTTATATTTATTGACTTATAAACTACGTGCTAAAAAAAGAATTCAGATTTGCCTTTTTATATACTAGACTTGTGTAATGAAATTTGAATTCGAGACATGATGAGGAAAAGTTATTTGCGAGAAAACTTGTGATAATGATTGTAAGAAAAAAAAAAAACTAAACTGAAATATCATAGTTATGCAAGTGGTTGAAGTGCATATTATGAAATTGATGAAGAAGACATGTTGGGCCACTGAGATATTGTAGAAACACACGAGAATTAAAACATGAAAAATAAATGTGTCATAGAAAATGTACGTTATTGCTATAAGTATGAGAATTATTTTTGTGTAACGTTGATGTTAACTATCCTAAAGAATAGAGGAAAGGGATATATAATGATACTGTGGTGTTTGCAAAATTATTTTAATGTTGTCTAAGAATAATGAGATATTAAATATGAGCATAAGATGACTTATTTGAAGCAATTGAGTTTGTAATGTATGTATGGCTTATTTGTCATATGATTTGTTTGCATGTAAGACATTTTATTAATTGATTACTGGCATACTTTACTAGTATGGATTATACTTTATTATTTAAAAAATGCTATAGGCTAATATGAATGTTATGTTAAGTTGTGTGAAAGACATAAAAGAATTAATTGGAGAAACGTGAGCTCTCCATATTATTCGGCTTTTTATATAAATGGGTGCAATTGAAGCACATGTGGTCATAAACTAGAGTTTATGAGCCAGATTAGTTATTGGCATGGCCGGTTGGACCAACCTGGTCAATGAAGATGCGAAATATATAGAAGAACAGTAATTTTCTTTCATAATGGATTTGATTGTTCTCAATGGAAGTTACTGATCATATGCACCATCATATAAGTAAGGATTTTGTCCTATAAGTTATAAAGTTTGGAAAGAATATAAAGAGGATGTATGTAGGCCTATACATCCGCCGTGTGGATCATTTTGAGTTTTTAAAATCGATGCATCGTCAAAATGATCATCAAAGACGCAACTTAAGGTTAGCGTGATTAATGGCTCGGCTTATAAAATGCGAGCATGGTTTTCCGTATCGTATCTTTGGAAATTATGGTAAATACTTCCATATGTTGGACGATTATTAGAATAAGTGTTGAACTTTATGTAGCTCAAGTTCATACGCAAATTGCTTTGTTGAAACGTTTACAAAACGTCTTTAGTTGATTGCAAAGCTAATAATCGAGAGAACAAAGCTATAAGTACTATGGGGCATGTTTATTTCAAAGATTAACAAGAATTCGCATCATGCCAACGAGATATGATGAATACTCCCCGATAAAATGGTTTATGGTCACGAACCATATGTTTCCCATATAAGAATTTTTGTGAATGTGCGGTATATGTTTCTTGTGAATCCACCACAACGCACAACAATAGGATGTTGAAATGGATAATTCATTCAGGGGGAGAGAATGAGCAGCGAGTGATATGGAATGAATTATGATATAAATGTTGATCCTCACACTAATAAATATGAACTTGAAATTCAAGGGACAATTTATATTCCAGATCTAGTAATTGCCAGAAATGTTTATTGACCTAAAGAAAGTGACTAGATCATATATATGCTGCTAGTGCTCCGATTACAATATGTGTCCCACCAGTAAACCAATGATTGGTAGTAAGTCTATGGCACGTCTACAGCGTGATTGACTAATCGATTCTAAATGAAAGTCCTCGAATGAATATATAAAATGGAGCAATAAAATTAAGATAGTCGAATCGAGGTTATAAAGACCCCATGATAGTCTCCTAAAGAGACACTAGACATGAATGCTCTTGAAAAACCCCGGGTATGTGAAAATGATGAGATCATAAATGATGTAATTTAATGTCTAGTAAAGTGTGGAATCGAAAATATAAATGAATTGACGTCGACGAAAATATTGTATACAATAATGTGCATGATAATGATTATGTAAATAAATAAGAAAGTGCTATAATCATGGTGAGGATCATAGAAGCATACCTGCAAGAAGTGCAGATGTATAAATGAATGGCCAAAAGATGTAAAGACGCAATGAACTAATGAAAGATTGAAGTCTCTTGTGATGAGACATGGTTACTAGGACTTAAAGTCCATACATATGAATGTGTAAAATTATTGGATATGCATTGTTCTTTATGAAAAAATGAAGTTGAAGTATTGGAAATTTTCATATTTAAGGCACAACTAATGGCACACAATAATTTCATAAAGACATGAAAATGATCATAGGAGACATTTTCTCATGTGGTGGATCCAATAATGTTTTAATATTGTATAAGTCTGGCAATGTGAGAAATAATTGATATGCGTCTAAAAGATATATTAATAGAGCTCATGTGATGTTGTGATTTTGTAATAGGATATAAAATGCATGAAGCATGCTAGTGAGTTTTAATGCTTGAAGCATATAAGAAAAGTTCTCGAGAACAATATTTGATTATACTGAATTAATCACATTATTGGGCATATATGTTATAATCGCCTTATCATATACTCAATGAAATTGTGCCATAAAATAACTATGTTTGCCCATGTTACGTTATAAGAAGACTTGGATTTCAATATGATGTAAGTTTCATATAGTTTAATAATTTGAATATTGATGAAACTTTGATAGAAGTTCAAAGGCGATTGAAAGATTAGAAATTGAACTTTGAAATAAAATATAGTTTGTTTGATTTTACGAATTGAGTATCTTAAGGATGAAATCCTTGTTCATAATGAAAACTAGAGAAAGATACTAACTATCTTTATATGGATAAATGACACTTATGCCTATCAAGTCACATGATGTTGAGAGACCCCCTTGATTTATAAAGATGATGATCACATGTGTCATACTAAAATGTGTATATGTGAAGTATAAGGATGTACTTAAATGAGATGTATGATGTATCTTAATCCTTAATTCTATCAAGACAATTTAAGGTGCGTTTCACTGATTCAATGAGCTTAAGTGGTGTGATCATAAGGGGAAAGAAGATACGCGTTGCACTCTTTTTCCCTTGACCACGGTTTTGTCCCCACAGGGTTTTCCGGCAAGGTTTTTAATGAGGCAACATCCCCAAATGTAATGTATAAAGGAGTTATGTACTCTTTTTCCTTCACTAGAATTTTGTCCCACTGGGTTTTATCTAGTAAGGTTTTAACGAGGCATAATCCACAAATGGAGTAAAACAAAGATTTTGGTATCTTCAAGGTACAAAGGATATGGGTTTATATTTCACTAACCCATCAAATACAAGCTTAATTGGTTTTGCAGATGCATGATATATGTCTGACCCTCACAATGGTTGATCTCAAACTTGATACATATTTACAAGTGGAGAAACTGCAATTTTATGGCGTTCAGTTAAGCAGATGATCTCAGCGACTTCATCCAACCATGCAGAAATTCTAGCGATCCATGAAGCAAGTTGAGAATGTGTTTGGTTAAGAAGCGTGATACAACACATACGTAGATCATGTGGTAATTCTTCAGAGAAGGAGGCACTAATAGTTTTGCATGAAGATAATGGAGCTTGTATTGCTCAACTTAAGGGAGGTTATATCAAAGGAGATAGGACGAAACATATTTTACCAAAATTCTTCTTCACTCATGAATTACAGAAGAATGGTGATATTATTGTTCAACAAGTTCGTTCAAGCGACAATTTGGCAGATCTATTTATCAAGGCACTTCCTACCTCAACAATTAGGATACTAAGTCATAACATTGGGATGCGTCGACTCAAAGAGCTCAAGTGATATAGTCATCAGAGGGAGATAATACACTCTGCACTCTTTTTCCCTTAGTCATGCTTTTGTCCCACTGGGTTTTCCTGACAAGGTTTTTAATGAGGCCGCAATTCGTAAGTGTATTAATAATATGGACATCCAAGAGGGAGTGTTATGGATCATTATTAGTGGATGTCCATATAACTCATAAGAGGCCCATGGCCCAATTAGCTATTAGGGTTTTTACCCTAATATTTATCTTATATATACCCTTTGTAATCTCCTACATTATAATTAATGGAAGAATATTATTCATTCCTCAACTCTTATTCATAACAAATCTAAATAAATAAAACTAATTCGACAATTGTTAAAAATAAAAGATAAAAATAAAGAGATGTTGAAGAGTAAGTAACTAAATTACGCCGCAACAAACTCCAATTTGGAATTAAATAAACACATCAACATTATATATAAACATTTGTTTACATCTGCTCCGATGTGGGAATAAGGTTAGTAGGTTTGCATTTAATAATTTGTAAAAGCAAAAAAGCATGATTTTCATTCGAGTAGAAATCTCATTAGTATGATTTCAATTCAGTATGTTAGTATCTCATTTTTCACCTTAACTCAAAGGAGTCGTTACTGGTTGATAAAGGCGAGCATTTGCATCCTACATGCAAGTCTCTTTCTCATATGGCTGTTATCATTCACGTATTTTCTATACACAATCATTCAAATGATATCCATGGTATGTTATCAACTTATTTTCTCAAAAATAAGTTTCAGAATTGCCATTCAAATCAAACAACAATCAAATTGTATGTAACATTGCTTTCAAAGTTTCTAAAAGAAAAGGCAATTGAAAGTTTGAAACAAACTAATTTTGGGAGTAGTTCTTAATCATTTTACTATTTTTCTTAGAACTGGAAATACTTTAAGAACAATTATCATGAGGCTTGTGACTTTGTTTGGCTAAAATTTTAGAAAAACAACTCATCATCCAATTATGAAAAATTTAATCGAGTAAATCAATTACTTTATTATTATTTTTTTTTCCTGGTTGTCATAAACTAATTATAACACTTTCCTTTCATAACAAAGTTGGTTCGATTTTTTTTTTTTTTTTTTTTTTTTTTTTTTTTTTAACTTTGGGTTGTCACTTTTTACGTATAATCAACATCTTTGGTATTTAGAAATTACTCGTCTTATACAAAGGGGTTGATCAAAGCAATGTTTTTATTGCAACTAGATACCTATGAAAGAAATAACATTATTATCAACGCGATAAACATGATATGATCCAACATCTATAGAGTTTTAGTATACGAAGGTTTGAGTTAGAACACAAACTTCCATCGCCAATCAAATACATTCGACATATAATTATCAAAAAGTTAAATAAATAAATGAATAAAATAAAATAAAAAACCAGTAACCAATTGGTTAATAAAGGCGACAATATTATTTAAAAAAAAAAAGAAGTCATTAGTTAATAAAGGCGACAATATTATTTTAAAAAAAAGAAAAAAAAAAGTTCAATGAAATGATACTCTTACTAAGTTACTCTTCATTTAACTAAATCTCTACACATAAGCTAACACAATGTACGAAGGTTTGAGTTAGAACACAAACTTCCATCGCCAATCAAATACATTCGACATATAATTATCAAAAAGTTAAATAAATAAATGAATAAAATAAAATAAAAAACCAGTAACCAATTGGTTAATAAAGGCGACAAAATTATTTAAAAAAAAAAAAAAAAAAAAAAAAAATCATTAGTTAATAAAGGCGACAATATTATTTAAAAAAAAAAGAAAAAAAAAAGTTCAATGAAATGATACTCTTACTAAGTTACTCTTCATTTAACTAAATCTCTACATATAAGCTAACACATCAGCATTATATACAAGCATATTGTTTACATACCTTCCGATGGTGGGACTATATTGGTAGGTTTGCATATTACAAATTAACAATAATAAAAGTTAAAATGCATAATTGATAAGATCAATGCAATGTTTCTACTTTTAATTGCAGCTAGTAACTACATACCTATGGAAGTTATAACATTATTACCAAAATATAAACATGATATGATCCAACATCTGTAGAACTTTAGTATATACAATGTACTAAAAGTTCGCGAATCCGATACAAGACAGATAATTATCAAAAGAGAAACACCAATATAACCATTGCATCAAAGAATTATAACCACCTAAGCTTTTAAAAGAGGAAGGTGTAGTGAGGGTACACTTTTGGAACAAAATTTGTTGAATTGCTTAAACAAATAAAAAACGAAAACAGGTAAAATTTCAACAACAACGGCAACAAGTAAGACTGCTACAACTAACAATGACAACCAGAACAACAACAAAAACCGAGAAAGAGATCGACATATGAAAGGGGAAGCCATGGTGGAACCAGGGGCGGTGCTGAGAACGTAAAAAAAAATTAGGCCCGGCACGAAGAAAAAAAAAGTGCCCCTATATTATAATATCCATAGACCTTCACTATCCTATCCACCTTTCGGAACGCCTTTTCTAAATAGTTTGCAACAAAAGCAAAAAAGTTTGTCAAGCTCATGTGAATACACAAGCCATTCTCTATCGCAAGTCTCCATGTTTGGTAGTATTCTCGTAAACACAAAATTATTAAATCTTCTTTCATATTTATCTCTAGGACCATTCTTAATAGTCGAATTTTGTTTTGGACCTTGCTCTACCAACTTGTTGATCATATTAGGACTAAGTAAACGCAAATTTCTAGGGTCAAATATATCAACATCATCTTTTTCAACATTAGCACGAACATCATCTTTTTCCATATTAACATCAACATTCTCATTTACGAAATCTTCCACATTCACAACAACATTATCATTACCAACATCTTCTACATTTTCATTTCCATTACCATCATTTTGTTCATCAACATTAGAAGGACCCGCATCTTGTTTTTTGAAAAATTTATTCATAGCCCCTTTTTGATACTTTATAAGCACTATTGTTTTGCTTTTCTTTTTCGTTTTAAACTACCGGATGCTTGTTTAGGAGGCATAATTTTTTTAAGCAACTACATATGAAGAAAAAAAAATTAACATTATTTAACAATTTCTTATTTGTCAAATATCAATTACTCAATATGAGTATATGCTGTATATCAGTATATGTATACAATTATGCAAAAATAAATAAATAAATAAAAAATAAATAAAAAATAAAAAATTGATAACTTGGCAAAATTGATAACTAAAAAGAATTAAAATTGATAACTACTTAAGAGTTCTAGGTTGTAACCTTAGTTATGATTTGAAAATGGAGATTGATTATTGAAAACAAAGCTTTAGTGCTTCAAGCCTTCAGCCCTTCACCCTTTTGTCCCTTCACATCGTTTTTGACTTTTTGGATTAAATGATTAATAGGGTTTATTTTTAATGCTCCTTAGTGGGTTGGGCCCGGCTCGATTGCTGATGGTGCACCAGCCCAAAACCGTCCATGGGTGGAACAAGCTGGGGGAAGAAGAGCAAGCTGTTATACTATTAATGTCTATCTCATGTGGCGGATCGAAGTATTGATGAATTGAAACCTTAACTAACCGAATCACCAGCGTTGCCTAAATCTAGTAAAATTAAGGGGCAAAATTTTCCTTTTAGTTGTGGTTTGATGACTAACTGTCTTGCATTGTTGATCGTTTTTATTGCAATCTAGCTAAATAGTTTTGTTTTGTTTTTTTTTTTTTTTTTTTTTTACATCCTTTTGAATGCACTTTTTGTTTGGCTTTTTGAATATAAAGTGCCATAAGTTATCAAAGGGGTACTTAAAGATAGACTATGCAGATAATTTCAGAATGTAGGTTGACAAAAGGAAAGCCAACATGACTAGCCATTACTCAATCAAGTGTGGTACTTGTTAGTTTTCCAATTTACATTCGCTACTTGCTAAAAAGAATATTGCATGTCTAGATTTTGTAACATGTCTAGGTATGTGTGTTTTCTTAACTTCAAACGATTAGTGTTCTGTATATGTAACAGTTACAATTCTTGATAAAGAAACAAAACTAATTCGGTTGAGGTAACTTTTAACTGGAAATCTTGAGGGTTGCTGTAGCGGAGGCGGTTTTGGAATCGTGAGTCGAAACTCAAGTTTAATCAGTTGTAACTTAGTTGAGTTTGGAGTGGAAAGTTTTCCAATATAGTATCATATCTCATTATGTGTTGATAACTGGATACTATACTCATGAGACGTTAGTCGGTCTTATGCATAATATTAAAATTAAACTCAGATTCCGTTTCTACTGTATAATCATCTTGAAGTAATGCTATGAAAGGGAGGCAAAAGATTGTTGAAAACGCCAAAGTGTCATGTGCCTAAAGGTCCAAAATGCCCAAAAAATGGATTCTAGGTGAGTTAATATATATGCCTTTGCTTTTGATCATACACAAAAAGAGAAAAGTAGTTAGAAGATCAAATAAACGATGCTTTAACTAAACCATGGTCCTTCATCATCCTCTACTCCCGTCCCGCTTTATTTTCTGTCTCTTTTCCTAAAAGAAATGAAATTCCTGTTGAGGAATGAGGACAAATGTTCAATTAATGGACTTATGTGAAACCTAAAAGCTTATGCAATTACAAATGTTCAATCTTATGATGTAGGATGGAAGGTAGGTCTGATGGACATTTGAAAGTTAATAGAAATATTAAGTATAATCAACAATTGTTAAAAGTAAAAAATAATACCATTTCATCGTTAAAAGTAAAAACAAAAGAGAATTTTAAAGAGTAATTAACTAATCTAGTATTTAAAACCAACTTGTGTTAAAAGTTAGTTAACACATCAATTATATATATAGACATTTATTTTACTTTTCTTTCGATGTGGGAGAAGGTCAGTATGTTTGCAATTGCATATGACAAATTATACAAGTTAACAAGCATAATTGAAATTTGAGTAAAACTCTCTTTAGTATGACTTCAGTTCAGCATGTCAGTAGCTCAATTTTCACCTTAACTCAAAGGGGTCGTTACTTGTTGCGACCATTTGCAACCCTACATGCAAAATCTTTTTCTCATATGTCTGATATTATTCCCGTAACTTCTATATACAATCACTCAAACGATATCCATGGTATGTTATCAACACAATAAACATGATGTGATCCAACATCTATAGAGTTTTAGTATATACAACGTACGAAGATTTGAGTTAGAACACAAACTTCCATCGTGAATCATATACATTCGACATATAATTATCAAAAAAAATACAAGTAACCAATTTTTGAAAAAGAAAACCAATTGGTAAATAGAGGTGACAATATTTGAAAATAAAAAACGAATAGCCAAAGGTTATTAGAGGTGAAAATATTTAAAAATAAAAACCAGTTGATTTAAATGAAGAGTAGATAGTTAAACTAAACTATTCTTCTTTTAACCAACTGATAGCTAATAAGCTAACGCATCAGCATTATATACAAGCATCATGTTTACTTACTTTCCAATGTGGGACTAGATTAGTAGGTTTGCATATTACAATTTATAAAACTTATTGATATGATCAAGTCAAAGTTTTTACTTTCTTTTGCAACTAGTAAGTAGTAACTACATACCTATGGAAGTTATAACATTATTACCAACGTACAAACATGATATGATCCTACATCTATAGAACTTTGGTACATACAATGTACGAAAAGTTCGCGAATCCGATACACGACAGATAATTATCAAAAGAGAAACACCAATATAACCATTACATCCAAGAATTATAACCACCTAAGCTTATGAAAGAGGAAGATGTAGTGAGGGTACACTTTTGGAACAAAGTTTTGTTGGGTTGCTTCTATGCTAAACAATAAAAAATCGAAAACCAGAAGAAAATAAAAAGATATCCTTCTTTTCCTTTTTTCCTGCCCCATTTGTTGCAAAGGTAACCCAAAGGCGAATAAAATTGGAAGCCTAAATATTATTGATTGCCACTTTATGCTTTTGACAGCTTGCCATATACATTTTCTTAGTAATGATTGAGCCCAAATATATTTGTTTTATTAGATTGATTTACTTTCAGAACATACCTAAAATCATCAATGGCTTTCAACTGTATGACTTTAGAGGGCAAAATTTTTTATTTAGCGAACGGTGATTGATGATTTATACTAATCAAGATAATTTTCACTTCAACTTCCATGTATATTCCCGACTTCGTTATTTTACCTTTCTAATAAGTTGCAGGAAAGCAATGCAGAGTAACATATAAGAGATAACACCATCTTGAAAATTAGCTAATTAGATTATTGTAGTTGTAAAGGGATTATCGTACGTTGTGATAGAATATTTTTATAAAATATGACATAAATCTACTTTAAAATGTTATTTTTTGATGAGTCATGACTCATGACATAACAAAAGGTAAGTTTATTGATAGTAAATGCATATGATGTGAACCGAAGACATTATCCCCATTCGGCGTCATTATTTAAATATTTTTGTACGTGTTGTAAAGCTTTATTCGTCTATGAATAAGTTGATAACAATCGGATTCTGCTTTACATACATTTGAAAAGTAACATAGCTACTTAAAACAAGAAAGAAAAACATCTAGTAAAACCAAACAAACCTATTTTGTTTCATAACAATTGGAGCATGTGCAATGCCATCAATCACGATAGTAGCTAGGTGGCTAGTGGTCGCAAGTGGTCACCACTGAACTTCATGGTGAATCCGAGCAAAAAAGATTGATCGTGGTGGTGTTCTTTTTTGTTGTTATGATAAAAAGTGGTGGCTGCTGTATGTAAAAAGTGATGAGTAGATGATTAGAGTGTACGATAATATGATGTTGATGTAACAGTAGTGATGAATCATAAGTGATTACTCGACATATCACATATGATCTTAAAGACCCTTAGGGTAGTGGCAACCATACCTCCCAAAAAAATCCATACCTCCCAAAAAAATCTATACCTCCCAACCAACCAATAATATCATTCCACCTCACTCACACTTTTTCCATACCTCCCAACCCTTTTTTAGTGGCAACCATACTTTTTTCATACCTCCCAAACCACCAATTTTTTTTTTTTTTTTTTTTTTTTTTCTCATAAATAAATAATTTAATCATCAATCTTCATTTCCAAGATTCAGCAAGAACAAACATGACAATGCAAACATTATCTCTATGCAACACCCACCCACCTCTTATCCCCTCCACTAAACCCCTCAAAACATCCACAATTTCCACCTTCAAAACACATCACAAAACACCCAACAAATGCTACAAAAGACTAACTGTGTTTGCTATCAAAGAAGAAGAAGAACAATCAACACCTTCATGGGCTAAACCTGATTCCAGTGAACCACCTCCATGGGCCAGGAATGAAGCCCAACAAGATTCTTCTTCTACTGGTGATTTTTTTTTTTTTTTGTTCCACAGCCACGCTCCATTTAATCTTCCAACGTTCATTTTTTTTTTGTCTCTTCCCCAACGTAAACACCATTTAATCTTCCAACGGATACAAATTTCTCAAACCGCGTCGGTGAATAACCCTGCCCAACCAAACCGCCGAACCAAACCGCTGGGGTGGCGGCGGTGTTCCCCGGCGGTTTGGAGGCAAACCGCTGGCCCAGCGGTACCGTTGCCACTACCCTTAAGCTTATACCCCAAGTGTAATGGTGACCACCAAGACATCAAAATCCCCGCTGCCGCTTCAGCTTTCACTTTTCATAACAATTTCATGAGAAACTCAGTGTAACAAAGAAACCGATGACATCACTAAAAAATACCCCAAAAAATCATTTAATAAAACACCCCACACGCTGACAGGCACAAACACATAACACAACTCGGTCGCATAAAAATCATTTAATAAAACACCCCACACACATAAACGCAAAACATAACTCGGTCGCATATGCGACCAGCTTCTGTTTTTTCTTGGGGTGGGGCGCGTCGGAGGGGAGGCTGTTAATGGGGTGGGACACGTTGGGTTAGTGCCATAAGATGGGGACTCTGTCGACCATACCCATTACCCATAGACTCAGTTACAATATCTTTAGCTCGTTAAAACAAATTAGTCTATTAACTAGCAACTGCTAAGTTTGGATTGTAATTATAAGATCGACCAAATGCTATAAGTTTGCATAAAGGTAAGCTACCGTATAAATACATTGATATCGACATAAAGATCACTCTATAGGTGGCCAAATATGCTTAAAAACATATATCTTGTGAATCACCAATCAAACAAGCCTTAATAAGCAAAAATTCTCAAACACAACTAATCGACTTTATATAAATAATCAGTCAAATGTACTAGTTCCAATTTAGTCGACACAACGATACTCCTGCTTATTATGATCATTCACTTAGATGTAACCAAAACCAAAAAAATTACTCTCATTATTGATTGAGATAGTAAAACTACAATTAATCAAAATAAAATAAAAAAGTTACATAGAAACAATATGAACCGAGATCATTCATTCTTTGTTTGTTCATCTCAGATCACAACATACTTCTTCTTCAACTATCTTCAAAAAAAAAGTCAGAATTTACTAATAAGAATTAAATATAAAAATGTTGATAACCGACAACGCTGACTTATCAGAATAGCTCATATATGATCACTAAAAGTGACATAATAATATGAACATATTTAAAACTTTTTATATGCTCATATCCTGAACTCTGAGGTGGTGGTGGATTATAATAGTAAAAAGGAAAATATGGTAATATCGGATTAGGTGGCGGCGGAGCTGGGTACCCGTAGCCGCCACCTCCACCACCGCCGCCGCCACCAAAAGGAGGCGGCGGCGGGGAGTAATATGGTAAATTTGGCACAGAGGGTGTTGATGGTGTAGTGGATTGTGGTGGTGGTGGTGACGGTGTTGGTGGTGGTTGTGATGGTGGTGAAGGTGGTGGTGGACAGTTGTTGTCAGTGGAAGGTGGTGGTGGTGAAGGTGGTGGTTGACATGGATTTTCGCACTCGTCGCACATAGTACATGTGGCATGATCGTCGCATGTTGTTGGTCTTGTTGTTAAGGTGAATGTTATGATTAAGGTTGTGAAAAATAGAGAGATTTTAGTCATTGTGTTAATGTGGGATTTGAAAAGTGAAGCCACAATGTATAAGGTGGTGTATATATGGGACTAAATTAAAGTTATGAAATTATTGGTGTTATGCGTTTGATGTTATATAGTTTCAACTTTCATGTATAAGTGGAATGGATTGTATTTGGATTTCATTTTGATCTTCACAATCTCGTATACATTTTGAAGCATGGTATAGATTACTTGAATATTTAGTAGTCAAATCACTACCTTATATACCTTTATGATACTTTTTATTTTAACATTATTACTAGACGAGTATCATGCATACGAATGAGATGTTATAACGGCATATAATTGTATTGATAAAAAAAAGTTTATGTATTATAAACGGAAAATAATAATAGTTTAAGAATTTGTGATTAAACACGATTTAAACTGAATAAAAAAATATTGGTTATGGGTTATAAACGAAAATAATAATAAAAGTTTAAGAATTTAGGATTAAACACGATTTAAAGTAAATAAAAAAAATATTGATTATGAGTCATAAACGAAAATAATAATAAAAGTTTATGATTTTCAGATATAGTTTTATTAATTTTTCACTTTCAATAATAGGGTTCTTCTTTATATACAGTATACATATTTACAAGATGTATAAATTTGACATTGTTGTAGGTGATGTTATAAATGGCATTTAATCACTTTTGAGACACAAATTCAAACATCGACCAAACTACATCAACAAAGACGGCCAATTGAATTGTTGTCACTCGACGACTCATTGGATGGTTTGTTTTGACCTATTGAGTTCACTATAAGAACCGAGTTTTTGAAGATAACAATATTTTCTCATTTTCTTTATTAAAAAAACTACAATGTACCGTATCTTAATATATACATCTCTATGCTATACAATGACACAACTAACTAGATGCTAGTATATCATTACCTTTGGACTTTTAAGGAAGAAGAAGAGCAAGCTAAGCAAGAAAAAGCAAGTGTGAGCAAGTACACTATTACTTAAGGTATACTCAAGTTACGATTTTTTTTGATAAAATGTTATTTGGTGGGATAAGGTTTAGTATAAAGTTTGACTTTCGAAATTATTCGATATTCCATGTGGAATGGTTGTTAGTGTTCGTGGAAAATAATTATGGTATACGATGACGAATGGTGGCGTATGCTACAACCCACCCAATCCTGCCTTCCACTTTTCACTACACTTTTTTTATCACTAAGATTTGGAAATTAGTCCTAAGTTATTCGTTTATATTTAAGAGTTATTTACAATATTTTGTTTGAATAATGTAAATTCGTAGTAGATATTGTATTATTGATATGATATTTATAATGCAATTACATAAAATCTACTAGAAATTTTAACGGACCTAAAGCCCACAACCGGGCTTCGCCCATCTAGGTCTAGTATATTTATGTTTAATCAACTTAATATTGGGGAATTTATCTTTATGCGAGAATTTATCAAGTATTGCATGAAGGCACATTCATGAATAAAACCATATTACTTTGTTTACAAACAAACTTTCACATCAATTTACATATTTGTTATAGTTAGTTATAGTTTTTCTGTTTCCGACTTTACTTTTTTGAGAATATGGACATGCTGTTTAGCATATGCTTCATCTTCACTCCATCACTTATTCGTGTACTTCATACACACGTTTGTTGTTTTGTCTCATATCAGCTACATTGATAACGCAATTTCACCAAACACATGCAGATGTTTGTCGTTTTAGCATGTAACTTAATTATCACCTCGTCACATTGTTTGCTTAATTATTTCTTTCTCCATCTTCTTTTAACGGTCTATATCTTTCTCTTTTTGTCTATGCAAATACCCTTTTTGTGTCTATTCTCTCTATATATTTGTATGTATATACATATACAGAGTTATGAAAGTCCATCCAAGCAAAAATCGTGATCAAATAACTCTCCAAATTAAGTTCATGTCAATATGTCATTATGTTGTATGAACAAAAGTTAGAAACTTCATGTCCAACAAGATACTTTTTGGACATATGTTTCATGACTTCTGATCACATTACATGGTTGTTCCATTTTGCTGCCCAAATAAGTTCTGATTTGATGTTGTTGATGAAACCCAAACGTAAAGGACAAAAGCTATCATCATGTTTCACCATCTTTTGTCTCAATCGCACTCGAGTCCTACTTTATTTCTGTAAGATGTTTTTGGACTTATGTTGGAAATTTGGGCTTAGAAGATTTACAAATAAGTTGAAACTTGTCGTGTAATAATTTTGTGCTAAATGTTTAACACCATTAAAACAATAATTATTTTGCTCATATATTTAAATTTGTATGACTTTTGACATGTATTACCTGTTTGACTAGTTAGTCTTTTGGTTGAAGTTGTAGATTGACTTGTTGAAATATGTGTTATAAGAAAGGGGATAACATCCCTGCTGTAAACAGCAGGGAGTTACCTGCTGCACACACAAAACCCACCCCCCCTAATGTTACTAAATGGTCCCTGAATGTTCATTTTGCAGCAAAAATGGTCCCTGACGAAACCTTAACAGCAGCGAATGATCACTGCTGTTACAGCAGTGATCATTTTCCCTATAAGAAAACTCATTCTGATAATAAAGTATATGGGCTGATATCGTAAGCTTTTAATATTTTATATACTTTATGTTTGTTTTGTCTCTTTTTCATTTGTGGAGCCTTTGAAGTTTAACATTTGGGCAGTGTCGCGTTGATCAGATCTAAGAGCACACGGTGAGGTGACCCCGTGTTAAAACTTAACGCACTATCACGTCAGCGGCACATCAGCTTTTACCTTTTAATTTTAACTCTTGACTTTCTACCCCGGTAACATAACTTACATTTAACTCACCTTCACCTAAATTATTATTTTCAATTTCAACTCCGTTAGAGGGGGTGGGATGATTTTTTTTTTTTTTATATATTCGCAACTTAACGCTGAGTGAAGCACTTAACGTGCCACGTTAACTTGCATTTGACTTTCGTACCCGGTAAGTTAACATTGCCACAAAATAGGGTAAGTTAAAAGTTAACGCATGTGAATGGCTACCTTACCGAAGACTCTAAGGTTAATCAATCATTTTGCTTTACACACATAAGTTATTTATCTCTGAATATTCCGAGTATTGTTAGTTGATCATCTTTATCATTATTGTCTGGTATATTTTGATAGCTTGAGGGTTGTAGTTACGTTATTTGTTGTGATTTGTTTGTATTCTATTCGATTGGATCCGTTTGTGTACGGTTGTTTGATTTGTATGTTGATTGCATCAGTTCGAGGACAATCATACTAGTTTTTTATTAAGTAATAAAGCACGTGGGGAGATTAGTTGAGCGCAACTTTGAGTTGTGCGGTTGTTATCATTAGTTTTTACATGACTACCATTAAGTTATATAGGAAGAGATCTAGTGAGAAGAGAAATTGAAATAAGAAGAATGAGAAGAAATTTGAGCCACACATTTCAAATGAGGAGGAGAAATTCAAGAGGAGATGCATCTATTTTTTTAAGTGCATCTGAAATGTGCGGATGTGTTTTCTTCTCATCATTCTCATTTGATCCTAAGTCTAAGTTATATACATTGTTTGTTTCAATTATTTCCTTTTTCTTTTCTCCTTTTGTGTTCCCATTTCTAATATGATGTCAATCAAAAGTCCATAATCAAATGGCCTGAATTACTAGAAGTCGACCTAAACATTTGGGCCTTACCTACATCAAGCTAGGGGTGAACAGAAAAACCGAAATATCCGAATAAACTGAAAACCAAAACCGAACCGAACCGAAAATAACCGAATCGAACTAATAACCGAACCGAATTTGCCAAAACCGAACTTTTAATTCGGTTCTCGGTTTGGATATGGTTTTGGTATTCAAAACCGAAAACCGAATTCATATAAATTTATATATTTTTTTATATATTTATATATATAAAAAAATCAATAAAACGTTATATATATATATATATATATATATATATATATATATATATATATATATATATATATATATATATAACAAAAAAAATCTATCCTGATATTAAAAAATACTTTTTATGTTTGAAATAACTTTTTTGGCAAAATATATTTGTATATTTTTCTTTTTTTTTAAATAAAGTGTGTAATTTGGTTAAACCGAAAACCGAACCGAACCAAACCGAACTAGAATTCAACCAAACCGAACCAAAAACCGAATTTGAATTCGGTTTGGTTTGGTTCACGATTTGACCATAAAAAAACTTTTAACCGAATTAACCGAACCGAATAACCGAAAATCGAACCGATCAACACCCCTACATCAAGCGCCCCATATCAAATGATCAACCCTGCCACTCAGGCCCATATAGAATGTCCTAATAACAGCCCAAAACTTTGCTGGCGTGATAAAGTTAACTTGCTAATCTGAAAAGTCCTAAAGATAAAGACTTTGACACATAAAAAAAATCAATGTTAGGAAAGGCAAAGTGGCATCCAATGTGTCATGATCTGATTTGAGTTGACATGTCGACCATGTTTCACAGTCGAAATTCTCAATCTGTGAATAGCATTTTACCGCTACAAAGTTTACGTGTCAATTCAACATGGTACGTGTTATGTGCTTCAATCTCATTATCTATAAACTAATTCAACAAAATATGTCGAGAGAATAATTACTAGATAAGTGCGGAACAAGAGGCCAATAGGATACCATTTTGATAGAAGAAACATAAACATATCAAATATCAATTTGACAAATACGGTAGCATGTTTGGGCATGCGACCTCTTCACTCGCCGAAAAAAGAAAGAGATGTGTCGAGTTTTGGGTAGTTTCGTCAAGTGGTCGCATGGTAGCACAAAAATGTGACCCGCAAACTTTTTGATAAATACGGACGTAAAATCCATGAGCTTCCAAAGTACCAAAAATAGGAAGTCGTTCCTAAACATGTCAATGTTTTCTTTAGGTCTACTTAAAAAAATAATTCATCGAGCTACTTCATATGGCTCTATCCATTATTAAAAGCATTAATTAGTCATAACACGATGGTTCGGGAGTCAAAAAGATTGTGCAAAACTTATAGAGTTGATGACAAAGTTTCTAACTCATTGAATTTTTGACTAACTATGGTTTTATCCAAATAGTACTCGTCGTCGACAATTAAAAAAAAAAAAAAAAAAATCCTTGCACACAGATAGTGGTTTTCTCGAGTATATGTTGTTACAAAAGTTTACCTCCCTCCGTCTAGTTTCTTTACACATTGATATCCTAGACGTGGGATCTTGAGTTCGTAAACCTCTATTTTTTATATAATAAAAGAATTACATTATTTCAGAGTATTTTTTGCAAATCCCTTCTCATTAAAAAAAAAGACCAATAGTAGAGCTCGATTTTGCAACGTAGGTGAAATCGAGCAACGTGATTGGTCAATAGAAAGTAAAAATTAAATTAATTTTGATCAAACTTAATAAATTTGGTTGAGAAATTTGGTTAAGAAAAAAAAATGCATAAACATATAAGTGTCAAATTTATGAAAACAAAAACTTCAAAAAAGATGAAGTAACTAATAAAATTTTAGTGATTGAATTTTATATAATTTATATAGAGTAAAGTGTAAAATTACAAGTTTTCATGTTTTTTAATGACTTTATAAAAAACAGAAATAACCCCTATACTTTATAATATTAACTTTGTTTAAAATTACATGAGTATTAGTATTAGTTTTTAGACTTTCATCCATTAAAATTACAAAATTTGATAGATATGCGAATTAGTTTTAATATACGTTAAATATTTTTTAAACTAATGTTAGTTTTAAACTTTAATCCATTAGAATATTTTTTTAAATAAGTACTCATGTTACTATTTAAAAGTCTAATTTATGCATACACTGGTTTGAAATACGGCTAAATTATTAGTAACGGGAATATAAATATCAAATGGTAAGCACGATACTGTGATATGAAAATAAATATACGCAATTCTACTTATAACAATGACTCATGAAACTGTTATTTAAAATTTGTATATGGATATCCATAAAAACATTTTAAAAACTTTACGGAGCCTATTTTAACTTCATCAACGCTCATTATGTGCTACTAAATTCACACATTTTGTACAACTTGATATCAATAGTTAAAGTTAAACAATAAAATCAACTTCAACCTCAACATGTCTGTCAGTTAAAAACGTTATACAAATCTAATTATTAAATAAAAAACATGGGTTACATAGTCATTGTTTAATATATAAGGTGTTTTCCTTAAATTATACTGTATAAAAAAATACACGCATCACAATCTTTATTGATAACAATCACCTCCTAAAAAAAAATAATAAAAAAAAAAAAAAAAAAAAAAAAAAAAAACTATGTAGGTGAGATACAACCATTATTCTATAATTATGATTTATCTGTAAACCTCTTTTTGCTTCTGAATAAAATCTGAAACAGACCTCAACAGAACTTTGTTTTATGTCTTATCTAGCTGATAGTATTTAGTAACATTTTTTATGGTTTAACTTTTTTGTTATACACATCAACTTTTAGTAACTCCTTTTTATCTTTTATTGAAAACTTCTACACTTAATATTTGTGTTTTTACTATAAACACACTAAGCTATAATATAGTTAGTTGTGAGTTCAGGGGTTTCTCACTAAGCTTCTAAAAAACGCTTATAGCTTTATTATACACTTATTGTGTTATGCTAATTGAATAAGCCAATAAGCACATTTAATAAGCATAACCAAACACCCCTTTAGTTCTAATACGAAGTTTTCTTAGTTGATGTTATAACTAACTTTGTTGTTATCCTCACTATAATGCAACATGTTAGTGGTTTTTGCAGTTTTATCATCTTATTGCATACACTAAAGTGTAATGCAATTTGTTGTGTGCGTTTTTTAGATGAGGATCAAATATCAACACATGATTGTCGTGGAAGGATTTTCTACGCCTGCTCAAGGTATGAATGTAAATTTAGTTGAGTTGCTAATTTAGTATGAATGTATTTTAATGTGCTAAAGATGTGTTTTAGTGCCTATAAGAGGAATTTTATAGTAGGAATTATTTTCAAAGTGTAATTTATCTTTGAATAGGTTAATTAAATTTAGCAGGTGATTGCTGTCATTGATAACACTATGGGTGTCAGCCAACGGTCTAAAATATGGGTGTCTTTTTACCTTGATGATTTAGGTCAATTGTGAAGAAAGTTGCACTAAAGTGAAAGGTAGGTAAGGATTCAAACAATTATAAAAGACTTACGAATGTACTCTTTGTAATTTTTTTCATGCATTTATAATTTACTTATACAAGTAATAATAATTTCCTTACATAGTTCGGGTTTAAAGAAAAATTATTTTTATACATTATAGATAAACGTAAGATTAAATTTGATTTATACTAATTACATATTTTTTGGTTTCTCTTTATATAATAAAAAAGCTATAGTGTAAGCATCTATGTTAATTTGGTAATTTTATGATCAAACATGAGACGTAAATAACATAAATTTATGAAAATACAACTTTTTAAACAAAAAGGTATATTTATAAAAATGATATGATGGTTATTCATAATCAAGAAAATGAATCAATTTTCAAAGTTATCTAAATATGCTACATATTTTAACGAAAATATAAGTAAAACAAATACCACAATTACAAAACACATCGTAAATTAATAGCACGGGTTTGTAAAACTAGAAGCATATATCACTAACATCTCATGCAAGTCAAGTATCATTATGTGATTTTGTTTAAATAATAACATATAATTTTTTATCCAAAAACATTCTCCTAAAATAATATGTATGTTATATATATATATATATATATATATATATATATATATATATATATATATATATATATATATGTGTGTGTGTGTGTGTGTGTGTGTGTGTGTGTGTGTGTGTGTGTGTGAGATTTATTATTTTTAGTCTACCAAGTAAAACCATTTTAAATATGTTAGGTTGTTCATTTCTTAATTGATAATAATACATAATTAAAATAAAATTTTAAAAACCATGTACGTGCACGCATGTATTATAACTGGTTTGATATTGATTGAATGCCCCCTTGCCACTTTCCCATGGTATGAGTAAAAATAGAATGAAGCATGTGATATGGTTTCTCTTTTCTAACAAGAACCAAAGATTTAGAAGTTCTACAACAATGCAATTTACTATTTTATCACATTTAGACAAGAGCAAGTTGCAGGAATTAAACTAGGGGTGTACATTGTTTGGGTAATAACCGAATAAATTGAAAACCGAAACCGAACCAAACCAAACTTATAATCGAACCGAATTTGCAAAAATCAAACCGAAACGAACTAAAAATCCGGTTTTTGGTTTGGATATGATTAAAGCTATCTGAACCGAAAATCGAATTTACATAAATATATAACTTTTTATATATTTATAGATACAAAAAGATTATTAAAATTTTATTATAATATAAATAAAACACTTTTATACTTGAAATAATTTTTATTTGCCAAAAATCAATATAATTAAATTAAAAAAATAGTGGTGTAATTCGGGTCAACCCGAAAACCGAACCAAATTTAAATTTGGTTTTAAGTTTAGTTCGGTTGAATTCTACTTTGGTTCGGTTCGACTTAGAAAAAAAATTTAACGAACTACCCGAATCGAATAAATCAAACAACCCGATATTGAACACCAATTAAAGCGTATGAAAGGAATGCTGCAACAAAAACAATACACAGTCACGTCCAAGTAGGAAGTATGAAGAAGTGAAATGTAGCATATAACGCATAACAATCATGTTAGACGAAATACAAATACCGTCCTATGTAAAACATTAAAAAAATAGAGGTATGTATCCAAAATTTACTAATGATAGAATGCCATCCTTCCACTTTCCTTGTCATGAGCAGAAACAGAAAGAAACATGTGATAATGTTTCTCGTTTTAAACAAGAACAAAAAAATTCAGAAGTTCTACAACATAGCAAGTTGCATGAATCAAACTTATGAAAGAAATACAACAAAAAGAATACACAGTCTAAACGAGATATGTAAGAGTTAAAATGTATACAAGGAATCACTATAGAATTTATATCTAAATTTTGAAAATTTTTACGGTCCTTGAACAAATATACGGACTAAATCGACAATACACAAGTGACAAGTCGATCACATATTCAACATTGATAAACTCTTATCTATCTAAAGCAAGACAACATGATCAATAAGGTTAAACATATAGTCATATAACACCGTGTATAGTGTAGGTATTTCGGGTAAGATGGGCTAGGGGATCGGTGAGTAGTCTTTATCACTATGTACGTGTAGGCATCAACCGATACCAAAAAATAATAAATGGTCTTCTCTTTCTTCATTAAGTCCATACCTGCACACTTCACATCGCTATATTTTTTTTATTTTTGCATGCCATCTTCCTAACAATCTTCATGGTTATCTAATAAAATATTCCACATATATGACGATTTGCTACCCCTTTCCACTATTTGATCATCCACATGAACCACCAAACATAATCCCGGCTGACTTTAAGGGCTTAAATGCTGAATCACAACTTTCACTCGACCTACATGTTTATAAGACATAACATATATTGCCAATTTATTGTATTATTGATAGTAACATTTTATAAATTACAAAGTCGACCGAAAGCGATATATGAAAGCTTAATGGCCCATAAGGCTCACATTCGGGTTTGCGCTAGCTAACTAATAGTGTCTAATAGACTGCGCATACATTTTTAATTGAACAGCATTTTTTCACGCCCTATACCACCTATCTCACAAATGTCTCTAGCGATGCTTGAACCCATAATTTTTAGATTAATTGGTAACTTAGTAACTTCTATACCACTAGACTAAAGGCTTTGGATAAAGTTAGCGGGATTAGTCTCATGAGTAATAAAAGGAGTTTAATTGAATCGATAATTCCGTACATACACAACTTGTGAGTGCAAGAATTGACATTCAACCACCTAGTGATGCTTAAATAAGTGTAATTAACTAGAAAATGACATGATCAATAAATATAGATTTATCAACCGAATGAAACATACCAAACGCATGTGACAAAGTTACCAAAGATGCCCGTCTAATGTTTCTTTAATGATGAAAAGTTGTTTTTCTTTTTTCAGTTATATTGCTAATTGTAAAAAAATAAGAATTATTGAAAATGATATTTACATAAAGAAAAGACTTTAGGACACTAGATGGTAAAGATGTTGACTAGAGAATTCATTATTTTCAACCCACCTTCAAATGTGTCACCATCTATTTCTAGTTTTCTACCAACAAATAAATACTACCTTTTACATTATAAGTTTTCTATATAATTTACTCTTTGCCAGTTTGAATCTAAACAAATCCTATAATAATTGGATTATTATATGTTTACAAATAATGTATTAGCTCATCTGATTTTGATATGCTACTTGTTTATTTGTATTAGCTCATCTGATTTTGATATGCTACTTGTTTCTTAGTTAATACGGAGTAGATGTGTGCAATGGTTTATTGAGACAACAAAAGTTAAAATGTATTCATTCATTCATTGTACTACTTGATAATTGAATATTCCAAAAATGAATTTTGCTCATATGAGAATATAACAAATACAGTAATTAAATAGAAGGGACATTAATTTTTCAGTTTTTATATTTACTATTGTGAAAGGTTTGCTTAATAGAAATCGGTAAGTGATATGTGCACCAAGAAAGAAATTGGCGCATAGCTTTTTTATTTTATGGTCGGTTAAACGTTAAAATCAAATTTACAAAAATCACAATGCACTACACTCATCTTTTTACCTAAGTAGGCAGCATAATTTATTTTATTTTATTGTTGTTTGCTACAATTATTTAATAGCAATAGGTACAGAGTTGCCAAATTCTTATATTACAGTATTATACTACAAAATAAAAAATAAAATGGATAAAGTTGTATTCCTATTTCCTAAACTTGTTTATACTACAAAGCTTACTAATTGCTTGTGTAGTGATTAAATTGGTGAGTAAAAAAATGAGTCACGTCTATAATCTATGAATTCAAAACATGTGACATTGTAGAGGTAGGTGCATATACGTGCATATGCTGCTTATAATATGTTATAAGTGACATCACGTCAAATTTTACCCTATAACATTTTTATAACACAAATCCTAAAAAACACATTCTAAATAACATTTTTATGACACAACGTCCCAATGGCGAAGTCACCTATCGCCAGAGGCGGTGTCGTATAACATGGATGGCTTGTGTTATAGGTGCCCAATGACGAACTTGAACCGTATTCTCTTAGAAAAATTATTACGAATGTTTTTAAAAGAGTACATCTTCCGTCTCAAAATAATTTTCTTTATTGGGATGTCTTAAAATAATTTTCCACCTTCATTTCTAAGTAAAACTACTCCAGATAATTTAATGAGAGAATATTTTATTTAAGTAGTTGAAAATTAAATTAGTCTCACTTTTATCGTTACATAGTGTGAAAAGTTGAAACAATAAAAAAAACTTTGCACGAATTGAACTCAAACCGAGCTACAAAATCCGGTCACTACAGCAAGAATGCGTAGAATCCCAGATGCAAAATCCACGGTACACGCATACAAACACACCATTAATATCACCCATGTGCAATAGTTGACGAACATCATCATTCATCAACAATCAAACACCAATATATTACTCTACCCAAAGATCATAAAAACATTAAAATAGTGCCTAACTAATTACGAATAATAATTACCAACTTATTACTTTAATCATATTCCTTAAAAAAAAACAATATTACACCAAATTTGATCATCAAATACATTCACCGCGATACAACTTCTTTGGACTCATCAATCGGTACTAATTGCGACTGTCTCATAGCTAACGCTTTATAGATCTCGATGACCATCTTTTCATCATATTCCTTAACTGGTCTCATGCCAAATGATGCCACTCCATCACCATAACCACCATAAGCACCGTAAGCACCTCCTGCACCGATCATAGGCGAATTCGCCATTTTTAGCATCATGTTTACGTAACCATCACGTATCTTGAGTAGTACTTTCTTAGGTGAACATTTCAGCTTCAGTCTCAGCTTTAGCTTCAGCTTTATCTTTATTTTTCGCGTTATTCTAATACGCCAGAAAGGGCGCTTCTGGCGTACAGAGTCGCTGCCCAGACGCTGGTAGCGCCTCCTGCGCCAGTAGCCTTTTACTCCTTTGTATACTTTTGCTGAGATACCTTCCATTTTTTTTTATTTTTTTTATTTTTGATTTATTGACTCGGTTGTATTATGATATCGATATGGATATAGATATGGATACAGATGCCGGAAAGATGGTTAGGCCGTGGGGGAGGGTTATAAATAGCATTAAGAGGACACCATGTGTGTGTGTTGTAATAAAATGTGTGTGGACTTTGTATGCTATAGTTATCATGCATTTATATTAATGTGGGGTTGATTATCTGGACCGTTGATCGTGTGATTGGATCGATGGACGATGATTGAGTAGAGATCTGTTTCTCGTAATCGTAATAAATATAAGATGCGTAGGATATGGTCTTTACTTACTTTTTGAAATTCCATTGTGCTGATTTTAGTAAATATGATTTTAATGTTTTAAATCACTTTTAATATGCTTTTTTGGTAAGCCTTAGCATTGATTAAGTTTATTACGTTTAAAGGGATCTCTAAGTTCAGACACAACATATTTTCGTAAATAAGAAATGAAAACATGTTGAACTAAATAAAGCAGGTAGTAAAGCGAGGTTTAGACTAAGAGATGGGTGTCCTTAATGATACCTCTTATTGTGTGAGAAGTTCTTTGATCAAATATGTGTGAATTCAAGTCTGCTTAAGATGTGTGAGATATATTTGTTGTATATATATTGAGAGATAGTTAGTTACTATTAAAAAATTGAAGTTTACTGCTTGTTTAACTTAAAGATTATATTTGCAAAATAGTAATACCATGATTACAAAGTTGAGCATTTAAATTCACTTATTGGTTAGTTGCCTTTTTCATGATAGCAAAATATATAAAATCATCAGTGGAGTTATATCTATTTATTTTGAGTACACTGTTTTTTGCTTTTTGATAAGCATATTTTATTTGAGTTTGTAGAATGTGAATTCTAGATGTGAACTCCATTATTTGAGTGTTGAATGAATCATTCACTTCATAAACAAAAAAAGTGTAAATTGATAAACTACAAGAAAATGTGGTAATAAATGCGTTTGTAAGAATATGGGTATTGATTGCAAAGTGGATGAAACATGTAATGAATGACACCATTTATTCATTTAATGAATAATTTTAGTCGCCCGTCTCAAAAAAAAAAATTATATTCTCTTACATTATCTTTCTACTTATTTATAATGCAATAATTCTCTTTCTTACTTTAAGTCATTGATAAATCCACTTGTCATGATCACACAAACACGAAAATATGTAGGCATATTAAGTAGTAATATATATCATTTTCCAAAAATATCCACTTTTGTATTTTAAAGTATCTTAAAATAAATAATGTGTTTAAATCAATCAAAATTGATTTTAGTCGGTATAGATGATACTACGTACGTATTAGATTAATAGAGAGTATAATTATTAGGATTATAAAACTTTATACAATATCAAAATACATAGAACATTAATATTGATCAAAGGGCGGTATATAGCCAGTGAAAACTTTAGGTCGGGTCTAGATTGAAGCGATTCAATTCACTCAAACCTGAAGAAATACTTCTTAGCTTGAACTAATATACTATGTGCGTCCTTTTGCAAAATTAATCTGATTAGGACTTAACATGCTTAGTAGCTTGGATATTGTCTTATCTATTGTGGCATAACTGAGGTGTGTCTTTAGATGTGTTTGTTTTCTACAAAATGTAACAACCGTGGTTTTGGCAGGTCAGTTTGACTGATAGTCTTGACTCGGTTGACGTTTGTTTGGTGTGTATTTGGTGTTTGAAGTGATATAGGAGTGATATATGTGAGTTTTAGCACTAAATCCCTTTGCGTAAATGGATTTTTGATGCGTAGGGATTGCACCAGGCTTTACCTCTCAAGGGATCTTGAGAAGCTTACAACCCCCACCAGGCAGTGTACCTGATCGATGTAGTATAATATAATGACAAGTACCGGGGGATTGATCGTTCAGCTAGGAATAGTGTCGCTAGGATTAGAAAACCTAAATATTAAGTCTAGAGATGACGGGTGATTCTTTTTGTATTTTTATATTTTTTTAGAAAACAAACTAAAATCTCGGGTTTGAAGGATTTGGGCGGAACTAGTTGCTAGTCAACTAACCCAATACTAAGATGCAATCAAAATAAAATACTAAAATGAAAATAAAACTATATTAAACTAAGGTTGTGAGCAATATGTGGAGAAATGTGTTTACTTAGATTTCACTACTCCCTAGATATCTTTTACACGTTAATTACTTGTTATAGTTGCGTGGATGACAGATTATATTTCTTAATACCATTCATGGGGTGGCGTACTTAACTCCCCAATCCTATGAGTGCCTACTTCACTCCTATGTCGAGCCGGCTAAAAAGCTCCTAACATGGGATCATTAGAATTTACTCATGCATTAAATACAACCAATAAAACCTAGTACACATCGGTTTATGTTTCCTAAGACGTTCAAGCATGTTACCAATTGGAGATCTGCCAGTTTTCTTAAGCCTAACATTGAAATCATTCATCCAATACAACCATAAACAAGTAATCAACACATAATTAACATCTAGGTTTCATTAGATCTAAGCAAACACAAGATAGATCTAGCCTAACATGGTGGAATCAAGACAAGCACAAGATATAGACAACCAACACATAGACATATTGATTGAATTAAAAGAATACAAATGGGTGACGTCGTCATCTCGCCGCCAAATAAATCCTCGGACTGCCTTGATCTACATCTGACGCCGTCATGTAGTCCTCTTTTGCAGGCCGTCATGACTTTAACTCTTGACTCTCTACTTGTGACGCCTTCAGGTTTGTACTGGGTCGTCATGGATTTTACTCTTGACGCCGTCATGCAATTCCTCTTGACGCCGTCACACACTGTTCCCAGCATGGAAAATTAAGTCCTTGGCGTTTTCTTCACTTTTATGCTCCAAAAACGTCCGAATTGCTTCCTTTTCCAGATTTCACTCTCAAAGTACCTAAAATCACAAAAGGAACGATTTAGGGTAATATTTGATCAAATAAATTCAATTTCGGGCTTAAATGCCCCCCTAAAAGTGGTTCATTTTTCGCCTCATCATATTCCCTTACACTTGAGATTTGCTTGTCCTCAAGCAAATGCGCTTTTATTTTAATCAAAATACAAGTTAGGGGTCATTTAACACTAATATAAAAGTAATTACAACAAATAATCGTTCCACTAAAGACCAATAGACAAGCACGGAGGTCATATACTAGCACCTCACAAATAGTGTTTAGATACTCACATCTCTCGGGTGTAATAAAGTAATATCACATTATGAAAATGAAAAACATCTCTCACTACCTGTCATAGCAAAATATATTACCATAGGCTTGGGAAAGGATCAAACCTCCACCACATGGCGTAAGCACCTAGGATAAACTATCAAAGAGGTCTTTTAAAGGGTTGTAACATTAGGTGTAGGGATATGAAATACACGGTTTTGTTGGATATAGGCAGTCTTTACTGGTGGCGAGTTAACAATCTTGGTTAATTACATGTACAATATGGCGTTGCTAAGCCAAGACTAGACTCGACTTAAGCTAACAAATGAAAAATAACAAAAACATAAAATGAACATAGAATAAAAAGGGATGGTAGTCCGTATGTTTTTTTCTCTTTTTTTTCTTTTTCCTAATTTTTTCGATTTTTTTTTTTTTTTTTTTTTTTTTTTTTTTTTTTGCATACACTTTTACCCTACCATCCAAAATAATACATCATAGAGAATGTAAATTCCCCTTACACTTGAATCTTTACATACTTTATAATAAACTAATCTAATGACTCGAATTAAGATAATTAAAACACTTGGAGTACTTTTAAGATTAACGCACATATGGGGGTAATAATATTATGTTCTTCCCCATTACTCCATAGCAATAGTACTTTACCCATGAGTCTCAATCGTGCCAAAACAATATGTACAAGGATATGACTCGACTTAGCAACCATGTAATCAATTAGATAGTTAACTTAGGGTTTAACAAATAACAATAATGCACTAAAAATGAGCGCATACACGGAAGGCTAAGGCGATTTGGTTGTACATTTAAGTGGGTTGTAACAAATTCTTCCTTTAAGTAAGATGCTTAAAGTTAGAAACGAAAAGACAGGCTCGGAGGGGTGTACTAGGGGTTTCGTGTACTAAAAATGAGTACAACGCTAAGGTGTGTGAAAAATTAGTTGACTTAACTAGCCAAGTAATATGACTTAAATGGTCAAGTAATCGTAATACGGGTTTAACACAAGGGTGATCCTAATGCCTCTTATCATGTAGTAAATCCTACCACACGAATGTAGTCTCACTAGCGGTCTCGGGATGCATCACTAACGCAAGTTCTAGAATCTAAATGCTACCGGTACACTCATAAGCACCAATAATAAATGCTTTTCCTATCAAATCTAAAGGCGAACCTCACAATTTTGGGTGGAAAATTTTTCTGAATATACGGTTATGTGCTAGTCATACAACTCCTATCCATGAGACGCTTGCTATGGCTAAAGTTTCACTCCTAAATGTTGTAAAAAATTTTAAATTTGGCGCTAAAATTGCACTAACAAGTATTTCTCATAGTTTTATTACACATCTACCATCAAACAAACAAATTCAAGCGAAAGTGTATCTGTAAGGTATCATCATTTTACCCTCCCCTTACACTTAAGATGAACATTGTCCCCAATGTTCAAGTAAAGAATGTAAAAGTGAAATAAGTAAAAAGAATGAAATCAAATACTCCCCTGATTCACTCGGTATGGATAATAAGGTGGCCAGGTTAAATCTTCCTCCAAGAAAATGAACAATCAAAGCTTCCCTTCTAGAAAAATAATCATCTTCTTGTCATACATAACCTGTAAATCCTGAGAAAACTGACAAGGCAACCTCGCATAAAATCGGCGGCAATCTACATAAGTTACTAAATCCTAGAAAGCAAAGTAAGATATAATGCTTGTGGAATGAAGTTTGCAGATTTCCTGGAGATTATAAAACTTAATAATTCAACAAAAACTTTAAGACTCCGTTAGAAAAACAAAACCGGTAAAATTTCCAGATTTTTACCCTTGACGCCGTCAAGAGTAAACTCATGACGCCGTCATAAGTGACCTGCAGAAATTCTTATGTTAAGTTTCCGGGAAATTTCTGGAAAAACTTGGTCCTACTTCCTGGAAAATCCTGCAAAACTTCATTATGACTCGATACAAGCATTTGACTCTAACAAACACGAATATACATGTTCATTTAATATTGTGGAGAATCATGATCAGTTTGTTTCTTAAAAACATATTTGGGGTTTCCCCTTACACTTATCTTTTGCAAAAATACCTTTGGGTGAAGTTAAGACTAAGCTAAACAACAAAGTAAAGTATTTTCACCATTTAGTTTTGAAACATGATATACCAACAATAAAATAAAGCATGCATACAGAAACAAATAACAAACAAAAATAAAAATCACACAAAACATGGGTTGCCTCCCAAGAAGCGCTTGTTATTGTTCGAGTCACGAGCCTGACTCTACCCTTATTTAACGAAGATAGGGGAGGTTTTCCCTACACTTAGGATTAAGTGCGGGTGGAAGTAGCGATACACTCCCTTAGGGTGGAAATATGCCTCGTGAGGAAAGAGTGGTGGATGAATTATATGCTCAAGGGGGTGTGCTATTTTCATCATAACCTTACCTAATTCAATCGGGTTAATGGGTGGATTAAGATTTTCTCCTAGAAAGGGATCATTTTCAATCAACTTCAAGAGAGTACTAGTTGGGGACCCATCTTGTCCTAATAAACCCGGTTTAAACCCATAATGTGTCTTGTGATCAATCATGAATGGGTGATGTAAGTTTGTAAGGTTATGTTCCACTCCTATATTGGCTTCCTCTCCACATGGCTTAAAGTCTACCACCTTTATCCTAATACTACCCGGACTACATGGGTTGATGGGTGGGTCGGCTCCTCTTTTGTCTCCTAGATGTATATCTAAGGATGGAAAGTTTTGTGAAGATTGAGGTTCCGGTTCATCAACACTAGGTAATTCAATAGAACTAAGAATAAGGTTATCACTAGAAGTATTCAAACCTATATCCTCTAGTGGTTTTTGGTACAAGGGCTCTACCTATATTGGGGCTCCTATAGTCTCTTCTACATCTTTCGGATAAGTCACGGGTGGTGTGTATTCCTCAAGTGATGATGGGAGTTGTGGGGTACTTTGTAGGTTTGTGTTATTTACCTCATCATTCCTTATCTCAATATCATCTATATCCTCATCATGTGTTCCTTGAGATTCCAAGTCATTGATCATAAAACCTAGGTCTTTTTGCTCAATATGATCATGCTCGGCTAAATCCTCCATAATTGTTTCTTTAAGTTGTGATGTATACAAACCCATCAATTCATTAAACTCATGGTTCACGGTTAGGAGGCTTTCTTCAAAATGTTTCCAAAGGGTCTTACTAAAAGGAATTGATCCTAACAATGATAGTTTAATATAGGCCACACATGCGCATAACTCATCAAACCTATCAAACTTTACACCCATCTCCTCTTGTATATATCTAAGATCACTTAAAAATTCATTGGAGCAACAGGAAGCAAATCTATCCGAGTAAACTAATTGTTCCTCATTTGTTAATGATCTAAATGGAACTTCATCCGCCATGGAGACAAATGAAAATGGTTTTACAAACAAAGGCACAAAGAAGAAGATAGACTAAAGAAAACCCAAAAATAAAAATAAAAATCTTACTAGAAAGGAATCTAGCAAGTAGACCTAATAAAAAGAAATTCTAACCTAGACAATAACTATTCCCCGGGCTGCGGCGCCAAAAACTTGATGCGTAGGGATTGCACCAGGCTTTACCTCTTAAGGGATCTTGAGAAGCTTACAACCCCCACCAGGCAGTGTACCTGATCGATGTAGTATAGTATAATGACAAGTACCAGGGGATTGATCGTTCAACTAGGAATAGTGTCGCTAGGATTAGAAAACCTAAAGATTAAGTCTAGAGATGATGAGTGATTCTTTTTGTATTTTTATATTTTTTTAGAAAGCGAATTAAAATCTCGGGTTTGAAGGATTTGGGCGGAATTAGTTGCTAGTCAACTAACCCAATACTAAGATGCAATCAAAATAAAATACTAAAATGAAATTAAAACTATATTAAACTAAGGTTGTGAGCAATATGTGGAGAAATGTGTTTACTTAGATTTCACTACTCCCTAGATATCTTTTACACGTTAATTACTTGTTATAGTTGTGTGGATGACGGATTGTATTCCTTAATACTATTCATGGGGTGGCGTACTTAACTCCCCAATCCTATGAGTGCCTACTTCACTCCTATGTCGAGCCGGCTAAGAAGCTCCTAACATGGGATCATTAGAATTTACTCATGCATTAAATACAACCAATAAAACCTAGTACACATCGGTTCATGTTTTCTAAGACGTTCAAGCAGGTTACCAATTGGAGATCTGCCAGTTCTGTTAAGCCTGACATTGAAATAGAGGACCTGTTCTTGCAAAGTCAAACATTGAGGTTAGGAATAGGAGCTACTCTTTCAAAGTCAAAGTTGATGAGAGGACCTGTTCTTGCAGGATGTGGCAATTATCTGGCCTGCCATGTGTCCATGGTACAACTGTAATCTTAAGGATCAACAGGCTTCCAGAACAATATGTTCCAAATTGGTTTAGGAAGGAGCTCTACTATGCAACATACCACAACTATCTTAGTCCAGTTGGTGGTATTGACTTTTGGCCTGCCCAAAGTCAATACTCAAAAGTGTTGCCACTAATTGTTAAGAAAATGCCAGGAAGGCCAAGAAAGAAGAGAGAAAGGGCAAAAGGTAAAGGTGGGAGTTCTACAAGGGTGTCAAAGGTAGGTGTTTCTATGACTTGTCAAAACTGTTTTAAGGTAGGTCATAACAAAAAAGGATGTAAAGAACCACCAGGTGAAAAACCTGTTAAGCAAAAGAGAAAAGTTGGTAGGCTAAGTAAGGAACCATCTAGGGACAATGTTGAGACTCATACAGATCATGTCTCACCACCTAGTTCAACAAATGTTTCTAATACTTTTGGGGGTGTTGGGAGTTCAGTTAGAGGTACAAGTGATGATGTTAAAGGTTCAAGTGGGGGTGATACAGGGGATCTGGTTTTCCAAAATAGAGGTACAAAAAGAAGTGGCACAAGAGGTTTAAGTGGTACTGGTAGTGGAAGTGGAAGTGGTGGCAGTGTTGGTAGTCAAGTTAGGGAATCTGATGTCCCAGGTATGCAAACTCCACAACAGCAAAGTGCTTTTAGAAGGGTTGGTGGTGTTCAATTTACAACAAGAGGTGTACCAAGGGGTTCAGGACAGCAACAGTCAACAAACAAGGGGTTTTCATATTGGTTTGGTGAGGAAAGGGTTGGTCAAGCAAGTGTTCAGGGAAGTGATCAAGCTAGTGGTTAGGGAAGTGCTCATGGAGGTGGTCAAGCTAGTGGTCATGCAACTGGTCATGAAACTCAAGTGAATCAAAGCAGTCAGCCTATCCCAACTCCAAGCAGTCAACCTATCCCAACTCAAAGCAGTCAGCCTATCCCAACTCAAAGCAGTCAAGCAAACCAAACAAGACAACCAAGGCCATTTGTGATACCTGCCCAAGCAAGAAGATTACCAAGCCAGAGAATCCTACAAAGGCAGCTAACTAAAAAGGTTCATGGTGAAGGAAGCTCAAAGGACCAAGCAATGCAGTTGGATTAAGTAGCATTATGAATTTAGATTGTCATATTTTGTGTAATATATTTGGCAATCAAAAACATGCAAGTATGCAGTTAACTTTCTTAGGATGATAATTAACTTAAAATTGCCATGTTTTGTTTATTAATTTGGGCAATTGATTTATCTATGTAGTAGTATTGTCAAGGATGTACTTTGACTTTTTAAATGTCAACTGTTTTATGATAATGCATTACAATGACTATGATAGTCATGTTCATTATATGTTGTTCAATTTGGCCAAAGTACTGTTTTTTTCTACTTTATATTCCTGCATATTGGTTTGACAGTGATGAGGCGAAAAATGAACCACTTTTAGGGGGTCATTTAAGCCCGGAATTGAATTTATTTGATCAAATATTGCCCAAAATCGTTCCTTTTGTGATTTTAGGTACTTTGGGAGTGAATTCTGGAAAAGGAAGCAATTCGGACGTTTTTGGAGCATAAAAGTGAAGAAAACGGCAAAGACTTAATTTTCCATGCTGAGTACAGTACCTGACGGCGTCAAGAGGAAGATCATGACGGAGTCAAGAGTAAAATCCATGACGACCCAGTGAAAACCTGAAGGCGTCACAAGAAGGGCGTCAAGACTATTTTTGGTGATGGCCTGCATAAGGAGTATACATGACGGCGTCAGACCCAGATCTAGGCAGTCCAAGAAACTATTTGGCGGCGAGATGACGGCGTCAGACTTTTGTTCTTGATGCTGTCACCTATCAAAATCTATATATAGTTTTCTATTTTTCATTCATTAAAAGAGGAACTTGTGTGGAGAAAACTAGGGCCGAACTTTGTAAACCCTAGGTCGTATTTTACAGTATTTTCAAGGGTTTTCACCCCTTGAATCCTTTCATGTTCAATTGAGATAAGTCTTCTCTTAATTCATTCAATATGTCTATGTGTTGTTTGAATTTATCTTGTACTTGTCTTGATTTCAACATGTTAGGCTAGATCTATCTTGTGTTTGCTTAGATGTAATGAAACCTAGATATTAATTATGTGTTGATTACTTGTTTATAGTTGTATTGGATGAATGATTTCAATGTTAGGCTTAAGAAAACTGGCAGATCTCCATTGTGTAACAGGCTTGAACGTCTTAGGAAACATGAACCGATGTGTACTAGGTTTTCTTGGTTGTATTTAATGCATGAGCAAATTCTAGTGATCCCATGTTAGGAGCTTCTTAGCCGGCTCGACATAGGAGTGAAGTAGGCGCTCATAGGATTGGGGAAGTAAGTACGCCACCCCATGAATGGTATTAAGGAATACAATCCATCATTCACGCAACTATAACAAGTAATTAATATGTAAAAGATGTCTACGGAGTAATGAAATCTAAGTAAACACAATTCTCCCATATATTGCTCACAACTCTAGTATAATTTAGTTTATTTTCATTTTTAATATTTTATTTTGATTGCATATTTAGTATTGGGTTAGTTGACTAGCAACTAATTCCGCCAAACTCCTTCAAACCCGAGATTTTTAATTGCTTTCATAAAAATATAAAAATAAAAAAGAATCATCTCTCATTTCTAGACCTAGTCTTTAGGTTTTCTAATCCTAGCGACACTATTCCTAGTTGAACGATCAATCCCCCGGTACTTGTCACTATACTATACTACATCGATCAGGTACACTTCCTGGTGGGGGTTGTAAGCTTCTCGAGAGGTAAAGCCTGGTGCAATTCCCACGCTACCAAGGTTTTGGCGCCGCTGCCGGGGAATAGTTATTGTCTAGGTTAGAATCTCTTTTTATTAGGTCTACTTGCTAGATTCCTTTCTAGTAAGACTTTATTTTTATTTTTTAGGTTCTCTTTAGTCTATCTTATTTCTTCGTGTTTTTGTTCGTAACTTTTCGCCATCCGACATCATGGACGACGGTAACATCTTTGAACCCGTCATCCCACCACAACAAAACCTACCACTAGATAACCAACCTCTTAGGCCCCGAACCCTAGGAGAGTATTCCCGACCTAGCCACCAAGGCTACCGAAACACCATTGAGCTCACCCAATGAGCCAATGTGACCCCCTTGCGATCCGACACCATCCGGTTGGTGCAAAGCGGATGTGCATTCCCTGGACTTCATTCCGAAGATCCAAATCAACATCTCAAGGACTTCCTTAAAATTGTAGATTCTATAGACATTGATGTTACAACTAGAGAGTCAACCCGATTACGCCTATTCTAATTCTCTCTACGTGATCAAGCTAGCCAATGGCTTGAACGTTTACCCGCGGGATCCATCACCACATGGGATGATCTCACCACTCGTTTCCTTGCTCAATTTTTCCCACCGGGGAGAACTACCAGGCTTAGAAATGACATCTTGATGTTCCAACAACGTCAAAATGAAACTCTATATGAAGCATGGACTCATTTCAAGGACTTTCTCCAAAAAGTCCCTCATCATGGCATAGATCTTTGGCTCCATGTCCAAATCTTTTATGACCATATCGATCTCTCCACAAGGCGAGCCATTGACCAATCAGCCGGTGGTAAGCTACGTGATCTAAATGCGGAACAATCATGGGAACTCATAGAATATCTTGCTCTCTATGAAAACAAAAGTTGGAATGATCCCCGTGATTTGAACAAAACGGTCAAGGCAATATCTTTGCCTTCGAACAACTCTAGCACTCCCGACCGTAGGATCATGGAACTTGAGGACCAAGTCAAGTTTCTCATGAAGTCTTATGAAGATCCTAAGCCTTCAAGCCAAGTGAACAAAATCACTTCTTCATGCGAATTATGTAGTGGTCCCCATGACACTCGTGATTGTGTGGAACTCCCCGGAATAGCTTTTGCGGACTACGCATCCTCGCGTACCGATGAAGCGGGAGATAAGTGGTACACTTTCAAACCCGAGCCAAACCCTTACGGTGATTCCTACAACCCCTCTTGGAAAAATCACCCAAACCTTAGGTGGAAAAAAATCAAGCCAATTCTTCCAATCCGCCTAATCGTTACAAACCAAACGGTCCACCCTCCAACCGTACTTTCAACAACAATCCTTCTAACAACTATGGTAGTACCAACAATCTTGAAGGATTGATGTCTAAGTTCATGGCATCTCAAGAGGCTCGCATAGCTAGGTTTGAAGCTGAATTCAACCAACAACAAACGGAGATGACCAACAAGAAAGACAACTTGTTGAAAGCCCTCAACAACCAAGCGTTAACTACACCTAGGAAGGACACTAGGGACGCCAATAACGGAATCCAAATTAAGGACCCCTCATCATCCAAACATGTCCACTTTGTCAATGTTGTCACCATTAAGCCAAAAGATAAGGATATAGAAGAAAGTGACAAAGATGAAATTGAAGTAGAAACCGAGACTAGGGATGAAATTAGGGAAGTTGAGGTTAATAGTGTAGAGGAGTTAGAGGAAGTAGAGACTATAGAAAAGCACTTTGATAAGTTGCCCACCAAGGAAGAACGGGAATACCATATGGATTTATTTGATGGCCCCGAGACACCATATATCCTTGGTACACCCTTTATCAAAATGGGAGACCCCTCTAACATCAACATACCATGCAACATCGGGCATATGCATATATGGAAAGCTTATATCGATCTTATATCCCCTATAAACATCATGATCTAGGACTTATTATAATTGGGTGATGAAGAAACAACTTGGTTATAGGATGATGCCCAATAAGAATTTGATAAGTAATTTTGTAGGAAGAGTGAAGGGATTGCATGTGATTATAAGTAATTTCACCTATGAGATCGATTTTATGATAGTAGAAGATACCCGTCCGGTGATAGATGATTGCCTAAGCCAAGTAGTATTCGGAAAACCATTTGTTGAGGCCACTAGGATGAGTTATGATCCGACTTTAGGGATAGTTAGGTTCAAGGAAGAGAATGATGAGATTGCCTAACAAATGCCCTACAAGATTGAGCAATACCGCCTCTTAGCAAATATAGAAAAGGAACACAAATAAGCAGCATACTATAGGAATGATGAGGATAGACGTAGAGGAGTAGAGTATGTGATGAATAGGATGCTTGGTTTCTACAAAGAATGCTTGCAACTAAGTCCGGAATACAAAACTGGTGTAGGAGATGACCTAGAAAGTGAAACCAACAATGAGGTCACGTAGTAACCCATGACCTTGAGTCTAGCTACAAGACTCGTAAATAAAGAAAAGCGCTTCTTGGGAGGCAAGCCATGATTTGTGAGATTTTTATTTTGTTTGTTTGTTATTTGCTTCCGTATGCATGCTTTATTTTATTGTTGGTAGATCATGTTTCAAAACTAGAATAGTGAAAATACTTTATTTTATTGTTTGGCTTAGTCTTAACTTCATCCAAAGGTAATTTTGCAAAAGATAAGTGTAAGGGGAAACCCCAAAATATGTTTCTAAGAAACAAAACCGATCATGATTCTCCACAATATTAAGTGAACATGTATATTCGTATTTATTAGAGTCAAATGCTTGTATCGAGTCATAATGAAGTTTTGCAGGATTTTCCAGGAAGTAAGACGAAGTTTTTCCAGAAATTTTCCAGAAACTTAACATAAGAATTTTTGCAAGTCACTTCTGACGGCCCAGTGAAAACCTGAAGACGTCACAAGAAGGGCGTCAAGACTATTTTTGGTGACGGCCTGCATAAGGAGTATACATGACGGCGTCAGACCCAGATCTAGGCAGTCCGAGAAACTATTTGACGGCGAGATGACGGCGTCAGACTTTTGTTCTTGACGCCGTCACCTTTCAAAATCTATATATAGTTTTCTATTTTTCATTCATTAAAAGAGGAACTTGTGTGGAGAAAACTAGGGCCGAACTTTGTAAACCCTAGGTCGTATTTTACAGTATTTTCAAGGGTTTTCACCCCTTGAATCCTTTCATGTTCAATTGAGATAAGTCTTCTCTTAATTCATTCAATATGTCTTTGTGTTGTTTGAATTTATCTTGTACTTGTCTTGATTTCAACATGCTAGGCTAGATCTATCTTGTGTTTGCTTAGATGTAATGAAACCTAGATGTTAATTATGTGTTGATTACTTGTTTATAGTTGTATTGGATGAATGATTTCAATGTTAGGCTTAAGAAAACTGGCAGATCTCCATTGTGTAACATGCTTGAACGTCTTAGGAAACATGAACCAATGTGTACTAGGTTTTTATTGGTTGTATTTAATGCATGGGCAAATTCTAGTGATCCCATGTTAGTAGCTTCTTAGCCGGCTCGACATAGGAGTGAAGTAGGCGCTCATAGGATTGGGGAAGTAAGTACGCCACCCCATGAATGGTATTAAGGAATACAATCCGTCATCCACGCAACTATAACAAGTAATTAATATGTAAAAGATGTCTAGGGAGTAATGAAATCTAAGTAAACACAATTCTCTGATATTTTGCTCACAACTCTAGTATAATTTAGGTTTTTATTGGTTTTATTTTCATTTTTAATATTTTATTTTGATTGCATCTAGGGAGTAATGAAATCTAAGTAAACACAATTCTCTGATATTGTGGACACGAAGTGGGTGACGAAACTGAAGATATGGCATTAACGTTTAGTTTCGGATTCTTGATGGTGTCGCTTGGGAGTGCTCCCATTTCTCGGTCATTGAGAACTTTCAACAATGCATCAATTCTAGTGGTCATCTCGCTTTGCTTTTGTTTGAAATCGGCTTCAAACTTAGATATGCGAGCTTCTTGAGATGCCATGAACTTTGACATCAATCCTTCAAGATTGTTGGTACTACCATAGTTGTTAGAAGGATTGTTGTTGAAAGTACGGTTGGATGGTGGACCGTTTGGTTGGTAACGATTAGGTGGGTTGGATGAATTGGGTTGATTTTGTTTCCACCTAAGGTTTGGGTGATTTTTCCATGAGGGGTTGTATGAATCATCGTATGTGTTTGGCTCGGGCTTGAAAGTGTACCACTTATCTCCCGCTTCGTCGGTACGCGTGGATGCGTAATCCGCAAAAGCTGTTCCGGGGAGTTCCACACAATCACGAGTGTCATGGGGACCACTACATAATTCGCATGAAGAAGTGATTTTGTTCACTTGGCTTGAATGCTTTGGAGCTTCGTAAGATTTCATGAGAAACTTGACTTGGTCCTCAAGTTCCATGATCCTACGGTCGGGAGTGCTAGAATTGTTCGAAGGCAAAGATATTGCCTTGACCGTTTTGTTCAAGTCACGGGGATCATTCAAACTTTCGTTGTCATAGAGAGCAAGATCTTCTATGAGTTCCCATGATTGTTCCGCACTAAGATCACATAGCTTACCACCGGCCGATTGGTCAATGGTTCGCCTCGTGGAGATGTCGATATGGTCATAGAAGATTTGGACTTGAAGCCAAAGATCTATGCCATGATGAGGGACTTTTTGGAGTAAGTCCTTGAAACGAGTCCATGCTTCATAAAGAGATTCATTTTGACGTTGTTTAAACATCAAGATGTCATTCCTAAGCTTAGTAGTTCTCCCCGGTGGGAAAAATTGAGCAAGGAAACGAGTGGTGAGATCATCCCATGTGGTGATGGATCCCGCGGGTAAACGCTCAAGCCATTGACTAGCTTGATCCCGTAGAGAGAATTGAAATAGGCGTAAACGGGTAGTCTCTCTAGTTTCAACACCTAGGTCTATGGAATCTACGATTTTGAGGAAGTCCTTAAGGTGTTGGTTTGGATCTTCGGAAATGGAAGATATCTCTCACTACCTGTCATAGCAAAATAGATTACCATAGGCTTGGGAAAGGATCAAACCTCCACCACATGGCGTAAGCACCTAGGATAAACTATCAAAGAGGTCTTTTAAAGGGTTGTAACGTTAGATATAGGGATATGAATTACACAGTTTTGTTGGATAAAGGAAGTTTTACTGGTGGCGAGTTAACAATCTTGGTTAATTACATGTACAAGATGGCGTTGCTAAGCCAAGACTAGACTTGACTTAAGCTAATAAATGAAAAATAACAAAAACATAAAATGAACATAGAATAAAAACGGGATGGTAGTCCGTATGTTTTTTTCTCTTTTTTCTTTTTCTATTTTTTTTTCTTTTTTTTTTTTTCATACACTCTTACCCTACCATCCGAAATAATACATCATAGGGGTATGAGCATTCCCCTTACACTTGAATCTTTACATACTTTACATTTAACTAATCTAATGACTCGAATTAAGAAAATCAAAACACTTGGAGCACTTTTAAGATTAACGTACATATGGGGGTAATAAGTGATGTTCTTCCCCGTTACTCCATAAAATAAGTACTTACCCATGAGTCCCAATCGTCCCAAAACAATATGTACAAGGATATGACTCGACTTAGAAACCATGTAATCAATTAGAAAGTTAACTTAGGGTTTAACAAATAACAATAATGCACTAAAAATGAGCGCATACACGGAAGGCTAAGGCGATTTGGGTGTACATTTAAGTGGGGTGTAACAAATTCTTCCTTTAAGTAAGATGCTTAAAGTTAGAAACGAAAAGATAGGCTCGGAGGGGTGTACTAGGGGTTTCGTGTACTAAAAATGAGTACAACGCTAAGGGTGTGGGAAAAATTAGTTGACTTAACTAGCCAAGTAATATGACTTAAATGGTCAAGTAATTATAATACGGGTTTAACACAAGGGTGATCCTAATGCCTCTTATCATGTAGTAAATCCTACCACACGAAAGTAGTCTCACTCGCGGTCTCGGGATGCATCACTAACGCAAGTTCTAGAATCTAAATGCTACCGGTACACTCATAAGCACTAATAGTAAATGCTTTTCCTATCAAATCTAAAGGCGAACCTCACATTTTTGGGTGGAAAATTTTTCTGAATATACGGTTATGTGCTAGTCATACAACCTCCTATCCATGAGCGCTTGCTATGGCTAAAGTTTCACTCCTAAATGTTGTAAAAAATTTTAAATTTGGCATTAAAATTACACTAACAAGTATTTCTCATAGTTTTATTACACATCTACCATCAAACAAAACAAACTCAAGCGAAAGTGCATATGTAAGGTATCATCTTTTTACCCTCCCCTTACACTTAAGATGAACATTGTCCCCAATGTTCAAGTAAAGAATGTAAAAGTGAAAAAGTAAAGAGAATGAAATCAAATACTCCCCTGATTCGCTCGGTATGGATTTTAGGTTGACCAGGTTAAATCTTCTTCCAAGAAAACGAACAATCAAAGCTTCCCTTCCAGAATATAAATCATCTTCTTGTCATAAATAACCTGTAAATCCTGACAACAGTAGACAAGGCAACCTCGCGTAAAATCGGCGGCATCCTATATAAGTTACTAAATCCTAGAAAGCAAAGTAAGATATAATGCTTGTGGAATGAAGTTTGCAGATTTCCTGGAGATTATAAAACTTAATAATTCACAAAAACCATAAGTCTCCATTAGAAAAACAAAACCGGTAAAATTTCCAGATTTTTGACTCCTGACGCCGTCAAGAGTAATACTCTGACGCCGTCAGAATGGACCTGCAGAAATTCTTATGTTAAGTTTCCGGAAAATTTCTGGAAAAAGTTCGTCCTACTTCCTGGAAAATCTTGCAAAACTTCATTATGACTCAATACAAGCATTTGACTCTAACAAATACGAATATACATGTTCATTAAATATTGTGGAGAATCATGATCGGTTTGTTTCTTAAAAACATATTTGGGGTTTCCCCTTACACTTATCTTTTGCAAAAATACCTTTAGGTTGGAGTTAAGACTAGGCCAAACAACATAATAAAGTATTTCCACATTTTAATTGAGAAACATGATCAACCAACAATAAAAATAAAACATGCATACGGAAATAAATAGCAATCAAACAAATAAAATCACACAAAACATGGGTTCCCAAGAAGCGCTTTTCTTTATTTACGAGTCTTGTAGCTAGACTCAAAGTCATAGGTTACTACGTGATTCGGGTGAGTTCCTCATTGAGGACATCTTTGGGATCGAACTTAGGTTTCAACTTCCTATCGGTTTCCTTAGTGTGGTATGACCTTTCAAACTTCTCTCCATCCGGATCATACAAGGTCATTCTAATATGCCATGACCCGTCACCTTCTTTAGGTGGCTTGTCCCACCTCCATTTACACTTATCCCCCTCTCTTTTCCATTTATTCCTTTCTATGTTAATGGGCATCATGCTTAATAACTCAATCATTTTCCTAAAGACTAACGGGTCCTCAAAGGGATCTAACTCTTCATCTCTAGCTATGAGTTGTTCTACCGAATGTGTCTTTTCAACAAAGTCTTTTTCTAGATAGAATGGGCATTGAGGTCCTATAAAGTTCCTTTCTATCCAAAGTCCATATCTAGATGGTCTCCCCAATGCGGTGTTGGTTCATCATCAAAATCATAACTATGCTTCTTAACATCATACACCGACCAAGTATCGCCTTCTCCTACCGCTATCTTGGATTCCTTGCAATCTATCATGGCACTAGCGGTTGCTAAAAATCCTCTTCCTACCAATAATGGGCATGTAGTGTCACTAACCATGTCTAGGACGTGAAAATCCGCTAATATAGTTAACCTTCCTACGTGAACAACTACATCCTTAATCATTCCAACCGGGTGGGCAATACTCCCATCCGCTAGCCCTATCAATACCTCCGTTTCCTCTAACTTTCCTAGCTTAAGAGCGGTGAATAAGGATAAGGGAATCAAGTTGAGGCTTGACCCTAAATCGGCTAGTGTGTCGAAAGCTTCGGATCTTCCTATCTTACAAGGCAAAACAAATATACCCGGATCATCAAGCTTTTTAGGCAACTTGTTTTGAACGAAGGCGGTCCCATTTTTACCTAGCTTATACTTCTCATATTTTTCTAGGAGGGCACTATAGTAAGGAGCACGCGCTAAGACATCAATGACGGGGCGTTCAAGGTGAAGTTCTTTGAATTCATCGTCAAGGTCTTGCGTAAGAGGTGTTTCAACTATGCTTTTGACCGGCTCTATAGTGGGTGTTTTAGTTGATTGGTCCTTTTGGGAACTTGGTGTTGTTTGAAACACTTGCTCGTTGATTTAACCGAGTAGTATTGTGGACACGAAGTGGGTGACGAAACTGAAGATATGGCATTAACGTTTAGTTTCGGATTCTTGATGGTGTCGCTTGGGAGTGCTCCCATTTCTCGGTCATTGAGAACTTTCAACAATGCATCAATTCTAGTGGTCATCTCGCTTTGCTTTTGTTTGAAATCGGCTTCAAACTTAGATATGCGAGCTTCTTGAGATGCCATGAACTTTGACATCAATCCTTCAAGATTGTTGGTACTACCATAGTTGTTAGAAGGATTGTTGTTGAAAGTACGGTTGGATGGAGGACCGTTTGGTTGGTAACGATTAGGTGGGTTGGATGAATTGGGTTGATTTTGTTTCCACCTAAGGTTTGGGTGATTTTTCCATGAGGGGTTGTATGAATCATCGTATGTGTTTGGCTCGGGCTTGAAAGTGTACCACTTATCTCCCGCTTCGTCGGTACGCGTGGATGCGTAATCCGCAAAAGCTGTTCCGGGGAGTTCCACACAATCACGAGTGTCATGGGGACCACTACATAATTCGCATGAAGAAGTGATTTTGTTCACTTGGCTTGAATGCTTTGGAGCTTCGTAAGATTTCATGAGAAACTTGACTTGGTCCTCAAGTTCCATGATCCTACGGTCGGGAGTGCTAGAATTGTTCGAAGGCAAAGATATTGCCTTGACCGTTTTGTTCAAGTCACGGGGATCATTCCAACTTTCGTTGTCATAGAGAGCAAGATCTTCTATGAGTTCCCATGATTGTTCCGCACTAAGATCACGTAGCTTACCACCGGCCGATTGGTCAATGGTTCGCCTCGTGGAGATGTCGATATGGTCATAGAAGATTTGGACTTGAAGCCAAAGATCTATGCCATGATGAGGGACTTTTTGGAGTAAGTCCTTGAAACGAGTCCATGCTTCATAAAGAGATTCATTTTGACGTTGTTTAAACATCAAGATGTCATTCCTAAGCTTAGTAGTTCTCCCCGGTGGGAAAAATTGAGCAAGGAAACGAGTGGTGAGATCATCCCATGTGGTGATGGATCCCGCGGGTAAACGCTCAAGCCATTGACTAGCTTGATCCCGTAGAGAGAATTGAAATAGGCGTAAACGGGTAGTCTCTCTAGTTTCAACACCTAGGTCTATGGAATCTACGATTTTGAGGAAGTCCTTAAGGTGTTGGTTTGGATCTTCGGAACGAAGTCCATGGAATGCACATCCGCTTTGCACCAACCGGATGGTGTCGGATCACAAGGGGGTCACATTGGCTCCGGTGAGCTCAATGGTGTTTCGGTAGCCTTGATGGCTAGGTCGGGAGTACTCTCCTAAGGTTCGGGGCCTAAGGGGTTCTAGTGGTGGGTTTTGTTGTGGTGGGATGATGGGTTCAAAGATGTTACCACCTTCCATGATGTCGGATGGTAAAGAGTTACGAACAAAGGCACGAAGAAATAAGATAGACTAAAGAAGACCTAAAAATAAAAATAAAAATCTTACTAGAAAGGAATCTAGCAAGTAGACCTAATAAAAAGAAATCCTAACCTAGACAATAACTATTCCCCAGGCTGCGGCGCCAAAAACTTGATGCGTGGGAATCGCACCTTGCTTTACCTCTCGAGGGATCTCGAGAAGCTTACAACCCCCACCAGGCAGTGTACCTGATCGTTGTAGTATAGTATAGTGACAAGTACCGGGGGATTGATCGTTCAGCTTAGGAATAGTGTCGCTAGGATTAGAAAACCTAATTTACTAGTTCTAGAGGTGAGGGATGATTATTTTTGTGTTTTTATATTTTTTAGAAAGCAAGTAAAATCTCGGGTTTTGAAGGAGTGGGCGGAATTAGTTGCTATTCAACTAAACCAAAACTAAGATGCAATAAAAATAAAATAATAAAAATGAAAATAAACTAATTATCCTAAGGTTGTGAGCAGTAATTGGAGAAATTGTGTTTACTTAGACTTCACTACTCCCTAGATATCTTTTACACGTTAATTACTTGTTATACTTGTATGGATGACGGATTGTATTCCTTAATATCATTCGTGGGGTGGCATACATAACTCCCCAACTCTATGAGCTCTTATCTCCTCCTACACCATGACCCAACACAACTATAGGGATTGTAAACAGTGGCTCATGCATTAAATACAACCAATAAAGACCTAGTACGCCTCGGTTCATGTTTCTTAAGACGTTCAAGCATGTTACCATTTGGAGATCTGCCAGTTTTCTTAAGCCTAACATATAAATCATTCATCCAAGAACAAGAATAAACAAGTAATCAACACATAATCAACATCTAGGTTTCATTAGATCTAAGCAAACACAAGAGAGATCTAGCCTAGCATAATTGAATTGAGACAAGAACAAGAGATAAACAACCAACACATAGACATATTGATTGAATTAGAAGAACACTTATCTCAATTACAATGCAAGGTATCAAGGGTTTGGAACCCTTGAAAAACCTGTAAAAGAGGCACCAAATTCGTCTTTAGGGTTTCACCAAAACTTCTCTCCTTTTAATGAAAAAACTAGAAAACTATATATAGGAAAAGTAGGCTGACGGCGTCAAGAGTTACATGTGACGCCGTCACCTCGCCGCCATATACTTCCTTGGACGGCCTTGATCTACTTATGACGGCCTATGTGACGCCGTCACCGACCACGGTATTTTATTCTTGCCACTTTGACGCCGTCATGAAGGCGTTTGACGCCGTCACCACCTTCGGTATTTTAATCTTCATGTCTGACGCCATCAAGATATTACTCTTGACGCCGTCACCTTGTATCTTCAGCATGGAAATTTGGTACTTTGCCGTTTTCTTCACTTTTATGCTCCAAAAACGTCCAAAATGGCTTCTTTTCCATAATTCACTCTCCAAACACCTAAAATCACAAAAGGAACGATTTAGGGCAATATTTGATCAAATAAATTCGGATTCGGGCTTAAATGACCCCCTAAAAACGGATCATTTTTCGCCTCATCACAAAGCACCACCTAACATTGAAGTTTGCAGCAAAAACCAAACAAATGGGTTCCAAGAAGAAAGGTTTAGCCATCTTAACTGTCTTTGCCAACTATGTTTTTAAATTTTGTTGTAATTTAAAACTTTATTTAAGGATTTATTTTATTTATTTATTTATTTTTTTTAAGTTCAGAATTTCCAGGAGATTGCTAAGAAGAAAACAAATCCAAAACAGAGTGTTCCTGAACTCTTTGATGAAAAAGTAGCATTCAAAGCAAGGGGTAAGGTTTTAGGCCTCCAAAATGCCAAATTTTGTGCAGAGCATGGTATCAAACCATGGACTCCCAAAATTCCCAAAGAATGTGAAGGAGGGAAGGGGAAAAGAAAATGGGTTAGCCATCTGTTATGTAATTCCAATGTATGTGCTTTCTCTTTGGCTACAATGCCACTGAATAAAACTTTGACTTTGTAAAGTCAACTTTTAACCTTTATATCTTAAGCATGAAAAATACAAACTGCATAAACTATAAACAAGCAACTGTAAATGTTTATACCATGGAAAATTGCAAAATTTTCATTGCATTACAAAATATTGACTTTATGAAGTCAAAGTACAACATAACAATCTAACTACTAAATTACAACTATTAACCTAACTGCTAGTGTTCATGCACCTAAATCAGCTTCCCACTTTCATTCTAAACACAGCACAAATGATTATTAAAATCCCAATCAAAATAAGAAACAACCTATCATACAATTGCAACTTTTACTTTGTGCAAGTCAATTCATGGACCAACTGATTATTCTCCATTGTTAGAACTTTAATGTCCTCTTGCATTTCATTCCTCTGATTCCCTCTTTTGAGCTTTTGATGCTCATCATACAACAACTCCCTATAATAGTCACTGGGTAAATCATCATCAAAAAATTCATAAGAACCACACTTCTTATACTTCTCCTGTAAATAAAATAAGATATACACATCAATAACATTACTTACCAAACAATTAGGGCTAAGAAATAAATTGAAATACATGTTCAATTAGGGCTTACAAATTTGGGACAAGCAATAAATCTTTTCCCAGGATTCTCCTTTGTCCAAGCCGTTTTTACAGTCATTGGAAGCCCACATCCACAGTAGGGTTGAACATACTTATGTGTCACTCTTCGTGTTCCTGGAGCGTATTCGGCCATAAATGATTTGTGTGTGTATGTCTAGATATGGATTTGAACGTTATGTAGTAATCTGATATGTGATTCGTGTGTGTTTTTTGGATTTGGGTGTGTGTTTTTAATGGTGTTTGTGATAAAAGGGTAAAAATTATAACGTTGGAGATAAAAGACAAAACTAACGACAGCGTGGCTGCAAACGTGGATGCCAACATGGCAAGAAAAAATGGAAAAAGCCTTAATTACCTCGTTAGTACAAAAATTTGCAAAGATTAGTAAGTTTATACTCCAAGATCGCAAAATTAAAAGTTCCGTATATAACTCAGTAAAACGTGGCAAGTTGGATACATTTAGAAATTATTATCCCTTTCAATATTGATTTTTTTCAATATTCATTTTAAAGATACATTCAATCTACTTATTCATCATATTGCTATGGTTTTATATATACTTAAAAGGATAAACAATTAAAACCATTTATACAATTATAAAAAATCAAACCACATTCAGACTTTATAGCAAATTTATAATAGTATGATATGGTAGTCTAATTTAAGTGAAACAAAAATACCTTCACCAGGTGTGACGGAAAATAAGTGAATTTTTGGTAATTGGCTAGTTAGGGTAGTAGTCTATTTTCACCCATTGCCATACTTTTATAGTAAGTGTTTGCCCTTATGTGGCATACATCATATTAGGTTCAATGGCAAGTTTTGTTAGATTTTATCTTTTGAGTTTACAAAAATCGTTGTAGTTGTAAGATCGTTTGGTTCGAAGTAAGATTTGTGTTATTGTAATCTCAACTATAGAGTTGTGATGCTTTAGGGTTGGTGAATGTAATTAATCTTACTGATTTGTTTTATCCATAAAATTTGTTGCCTTTAAAAGAAAAAGAAAAAATAAAAATAAAAATCACTCAATCGTATTAAAGGATTTTATCTTGTAGAATAAATTTTATTTTATGCTGCAATTTAGAAAAATCGCATTTTAGTCCTGACTTACCACTTTCTATCCGAAAATCATAACTTCCTGCTATTGACAAAAAGCTTAAGTAACGTTTGTTCCATGTCAACGTGTTAACTCGTACCCTACCTAAATTATCACAACAAGGGGGAGGCCACCACCGCGTTGCGGCGGGGCTAGTTAGTTTTTCGGCTGCATGTGTTGTAGTTTTTATTGCTTTTGTTCAAACTTTGGTTCTTTTGCGTTCTCAAGTTTTATGTCCTTCGTTAATAGTAGATAAGTATATGGTCAAAGCTTTGGTTCCAGCCAAAAATGTTGCATCATATGTATGGCAACCCTTATCAGTGCTTGGTTTACTTATCGATGTTTTTTATCCTTCATTAACAGTTGTGAAGTGTATAGTCAAAAGCTTTTGTTCCACTCAAAAATATTGCAGGATATGTATAGCAAGCCTTATCAGTGTTTGGTTTACCAATGTTTTTGTTTCTTTAACCGGAAGTAAGACAATGAAAAGAAGGTGGTAAAAGGACAGATATGCACCACAAAAACAGACTACCAACAAAAGAGGCCCAACATTTACTGGACTACATAAAATAAACAAACAGCCAGAGTGGATGACGAAAATTTGACGTCATATAAGAAGACAAAATTGATGCTCTATTATATATAGTATAATGTCAACCTAATTTAAAACAAACTAATTATGTTATGGTTTTAACTTTTTATCACTTAAATTTGTTAGAGCACTCGGTGTCTTAATGTGGCAGCCGAGTTAAAAGCTTCACTTTTTCGCGTTAAGGGTGTGTTAACCACACCGAGGTTCCATGTTAAAGCCGCGTTAAGATCCCATGTTACAGCTATAACATAATGTTAAAGCGAACTTTAATTAAAAAAAAATCACTTACACCCCCTCAAACGATTATAATAGCCGTAGCATTTAAAAAAAATTACCCCCCCACGTTATAAAACGGCTAGTTTAACTAAAAAAAATCAAAACCATTTTCACACCAATATAAATACCCAATTAACACACAAATTTTTTTCATACTTCCACAACTCAATCTAAACTATCGTATACTTCCATTTGTTAAAAAAAATGTCGGGAGGCAACAACAATGATTCTTTCTTGAATTTCATCGGTGGGTGGAATAACCCAAACGCGGGTTCATTTTCAAACTCGAACGCGGTTTCATCATCACCCAACATCTCTTTCCCTAACCCACTCGGCTTGTCGAGCCAAGAACTTTACCTACAACATCAACGATTTCTATATTGGGAACAAAGCCAACAAAACACACTAAACACCAATTTCCAAAATCTACAATTCACACAACATTCACAACAATCACAACCGAAAAAAATGAAGTTCCCGAAACACCTACATCTCTACCAAAGCCATTCAAATGTGGTGGTAAACGAAAGTCCAAAAAATCCAAAGACCCTGAACCAAACGAACTGATCGAGGAGAATGAATAAAATCCCGACTTCGGCTATACACGTTTGTAATCAAGTGAGGAGCAAATACTTGCCAAGTGTTACGTGGCCGCTACCGAGGATTCAAAAGTCGGGCGTGCACAAGCTCGCGATACGTTTTTGGCAACAGGTAATAAATGAGTTTGATAGACTCAATATTCAAAACCGTAACAAGGATATGATACAAGGCAAGTGGAAAACGTTGAACCGTGATTGCACAAAGTTCAACGCGTATTACAAACGTGCGAAACGGTAAATAAAAAGTGGGTGAAATGAGATGGATATCCTTAAACGGGCGAAACAAATGTATCATGACGAGCACAAAAACGGCGCCATTTAATAACGAGGAGGCTTGGGATGTTTTGTGTGGTCATCAAAAATAGGATGCGCCGGATCCGCTTGATTTAACTGGTGATGTTCAAAGCCAAACAAACGAGGCGTTATTTGGTCATGATGAACAACCACGTCTGATGGGCAATGCTTCGAAGAAAGCCAAATTCGAGAGCACGACAAGTATCGGGGGAACAAGCTCGTCAAGCCAATTCGGGGAGGTTATGCAACACGAGTGTCGTTTAAAACGGGAAGAGACATCCTTGGCGTATCGGGCGGTTAAGGAAAAAGATGAAACGATAACAAGGTTAGAAGAGATTAAATTTTTGATGATTGAAACTGTTGGCAAGTATTCAAACGTTGTGGGTTGGATCAATGAAGAAAAGGACCGAATCATCAAAAAATATAACCTGCAATTGTCAGTAGATTTAATTGTATTTCGTAATTTCCTTTATGTTGTAGTTTGCTTTGTGTTGTGTTTTTATTATTTCGTATTTTTTTTCCTTGTATTTTTTTGTATTATTTTAGGAATTAATGTTATGTTTTTTAATAAATGAAGTATTAGTTTTAGTTTAGGGGTTGAATTTGACAATAATTAAGTTAAAGTTGAGTTAAGGTTGAGTGATGATAAATGTTGTTTTTTTAGTTAAAGATGAAAAGGTTAAAGCTGATTTGGCTGCGCACAATAAGGAGGGTCAATCCCCCTCCTTTTCTCTGTCACGTCAGCTTTCTCTCTCCAGCGACCTGCAGGCGATTCAGTGCCACTGTAAGGGCGACAAAGTCTTTTTTTTTTTTTTTTTTTTTTTTTAAACATTTTTAACACAAACAAAAATTTCATTAATAATTAAAACGTTACATATTAATTCAAATAAAATAAAAACATTACACTAGAATTCAAATAACATTAAAAAACATTAAGATAAAACGACTAAACTAGTTTGGATTATTATGATGCTGCCAAATGTCTTCCACCAAATCGGCTTTGAGGCTAAGATGAGTTGTTCTATTGCATATCTCCCTAGTAATTTCCAATGATTCCTCATGCGCTCTTAAGGGATCATAAGAACGGTGCTGCTCCGCTGGAAAGAATTCGGGAGATATCGCCCGCCCTTCGTCTTGAATAATCATATTATGTAATATGATGCATGTGTACATAATATGTCCAAGACGCTCTTTATCAAACACTTTAGCCGGGTGTTTAATCATGCGTCCCTGGATGTTTAATAGACTTCACAATAACAGAGTATTCCGGATATATCCCATCAGCAAGATAATATCCCCGTTTATAAGGTACGCTGTTAGCAACGAATTCCACATCCGGTGCTCTCCCCGTTTTGAGATCATTGAAAAGAGGGGATGCACGTAAAACATTTACGTCATTATTCATACCGGCGACACCAAAGAACGCATGTCAAATCCATAAATCTTGAGAGGCGATCGCTTCCAATAAAATGAAAGGAGTGATCACCCCTACAAAATTGAGCTTTTAAAGCATGTGGGCAATTCTCCCACGCCCAATCTGTACAATCAATGCTTCCTATCAGCCCCGAAAACCCATGAACTCGATGATGATGCTCATAGAGTCTGTCAACGTTAGTATGCGTCGGCTTTCGCAAATACTCTGCACCATATAACTCCATGATGGCCTCACAAAATTTATAGAGACACGCACGAACTGTTTTCGCACCCATTTGCACATATTCGTCAAGCATACCAGGATTGACTCAGTATGCCAATTGACGAATTGAGGAAGTAATTTTTATCAAAGGAGAAATACCAAGTTCGCCCGCACAATTAGGAGTTTGTTGGAAATAAGGTGAATGATCGGTTACCTCTCGTACAATTCGCGTGAATAGTCTGCGGCTTATTCGGAAACGATCATGGAATTATTCATCGCCGTATGTTGGGTTAGCGCAGAAGTAAGCAGTCACTAAATGGTCATGAGCACCCACACGATCCCTATCAACACGGTTTCATAATTCCTTATTAGGTTGTAACGCTTGATAAGCCTCCCAACAATCTTCCACAAACATCAAAAACTCGTTACTAACTTCATTTTCATCATCCGAATCGACAAAAAATATCTAGAAAGAATTATGGTGTGAGAAAATATATAGATTTTTTTGAAATGGGATTGTATGAATTGAAGTGTTGTTTAGTTGTGTATTTATAGGGGATTTTTTTTTGGTGCCCAACGGCTCTTTCCAAACGGTATGTGTATACATACATATATATATATATATATATATATATATATATATATACATATATATATATATACATACATATATATATATATATACATATATATATATATATATATATATATATATATATATATATATATATATATATATATATATATATATATATATATATATATATATATATTAGTCACAAACGGCTCTTTGCATTTAGGAGTGACAATTTTGGATCAAAACTCAATATATATTGGAAAGTGGTTCGGTCGAGTGTGAGACCGAGTCCATGTGTTTTTTGCCAAATTCCATGTCGCGACCGAGTGGCCACAATAAAACCGACCGAGTCGGTCTCGGTCATTACTGCATGCAGCCTTATGCTCTTAGGTTTATGTCTTTTCACAAAGTTCAAAACTATCTAACATCTATTTTACCTTTTGAATCACCAAGTCCACACCTGCGGGTCCGACATACACTAGATTTCTAATTTAAACTTTTGAACTCATACTCCTTACGCTAAGTTTACCTTTTAATCATGGCCTTCTTTAAAGGAGTGCAAGTGGTATCACTACACAAACCTATCGCTTGACAAAAGTCATAAAATTTTATGCACTTCTATTATATGTATATGTTGAAATATATATCTCTTATTGCAAACTAATGAAACTTAAAGGTTCTTATGGTAATATTTTTATAACAGGTTTTGTTTCTCTTTAACTTTGGTCTTGTTTTGTTAAGTTTATATTGTGCAGGGTGGATTATGTAACTTGTGGCTATATAAGCTTAAGAGAGCTGCTAGGGTTTCATTATTGATTCATCCTCTGATACGAGTTCACATTCTTCTCTCTCTGGATTATTCTTCATCTGAGTTTAGTGTTTTCAAGGGTTTGTTAGTTTCTTCAAGATCTGGTTGATCTTGATCTTAGTTTCTGGTTTAGAATCATTGTATAGGTTCTGGGTTTGGTTTAGTGAGTGAGTACTTGTAGATACCACCTTTTAGAGGGACTATCATTCTTTTCTTTGTATTGTATTGGCTTGCATCCATTTGGAGACAAGTCTACTGTGTTTATAGTTATAATAAAAGTATCACCGAAGGGGTAGTTGGTTGGGTGATTAGTTCTTGTGTTTGGTACCATTTTTACATGGTATCAGAGCCTCAGGTTCTGATTGGTTAGGGTTCTTGAGGATCTTGGGTAGTGTTGATTGATTCAATGCTTAGGTGTTCAGTTTTGGGTTGATTCCTGGTTTAATCGAAGGATTGTGGCATCATTTGTTTTTTTGGGTTTTTTCTTGAAACCCTAAAATTTGGGGGTTTTGATTCTTGCTTCAATTGGGTGTTATTGGTGTTGGTTTATTGAAGAATCAACGTTCAATTGTTGATTCTTGGTTGGTTTTGTTTGAAACCCTAATTTTGGATTTGGGGGTTTCTTGTAAGATCTGGTGATCTGTGGTTCTGGGTTCTTGATTACGATCATTCTAGACTAAGTGAATCTAGAATTGGTTGTATTGTCTTCCGCTGTTGTATAACACTGTAAGTATCATCTTCTCTTTAGGACTAACTAGTCTTTAGTTGAGTGGGCGTAAACGGGTTGGCTAACTTCTTGATCTGCGACTTTGAGTGGTGTGAATACCTGCTCTGGCCAACCACAGTCTGTTGACTTGGGCTAGGTTAGTTATGGGGGTGAGTATTGGTTTTGTTGTTATTAGTTTTAGTTTTGGTTTAAGTTTGCTTGATTGTTTGGTTTGTTTCTTGGTTCTTGTTAGTTGGTTTCTTTCTGCTATTGATTGTCTGTTTTTTCTTGTTCTTTATTATGGCTATTATGATTAGTAGTTTAGATCAGAATAACCCTACGCATCTTCATCCTAATGATTCTAATTGTGCTTCTGTGGTTAGTATTAAACTTTCTGGTGTTGAGAATTATAGGGTGTGGTCTAGTGCTATTAAACTTGCTATGCAAATTAAGAATAAAATTGGTATTCTTGATGGTAGTTGTCTTAGATCTGCTTATGCTGCTAGTCCTTTACTGGAATCCCAGTGGGACAGATGTAATGCTATTGTTCTTAATTGGATTCTTAGCTCTTTGTCCCAAGATGTGTATCTTGGTCATGTGTTTTCTGATAATGCTGCATCTGTTTGGAAAGATTTGAAGGACACTTATGATAGAATTGATGGTTCTGTTATGTTTAACTTGTTACAAAAGATTAATTCTTTTAAACAAGGTGGCTTACCTATGTCTGAGTATTATCATAAGTTGAGTTCTCTATGGAGAGAATTTGATATTCTTACTAAATTGCCTAACTGTGTTTGTGATGCTAGAACTGAATTAAATGATCATGCTAAGTTGTTGAAATTGATGCAATTCCTGATGGGGCTTGATGACATTTATCAGCCTATCAGAAGTAGTATCTTGACTAGGGAAATCCTTCCTGAAGTTAAAGATGCTTTTGTCATTATTTCTAGGAAAGAATCCCATAGAGGGATTCCTTCTACTTCTGGGAAATCTGAAAAGCCTCAGGTTTATGCCTTTGTTTCTAGACCCAATGTGAATAACAATAACAATAGAAGAAATTCTAATAATAATTGGTTTAGTAACAATTCTAATAATAACAGAGGAAATTATGACAATTTGTTGTGTAAAAATTGTGGTTTAAAAGGACATACAATTGAAAGATGTTTTGAATTAATTAGCAATCCACCTGGTTTTAAAAGAAATCCAAATTTGAAGCTTGCAACAGGTTTTAATAATAATAGAAGTAATAATGTTGAGGCTAAGGGTATGTCTGGGTCTAATGGTGAAGGAAAAAATAGTGCTACTCTATCTTTTACTAATGAGCAGGTTTTAAAGCTGATGAGTTTCTTGAATGATAAAACTGGAACTGCTGCTAATGCCACTATGGCAGGTAGTGATTCTTGTTCTTTCTTTAATTATAATGTTTTCTTTAATCAACATTTTTATAAATTTTTTTGTGCTAATGTCAAGATTAATGGAGTTAATTATCACTTGGGTTGGATAATTGACTGAGGGGCAAATCAGCATATGACTAATAGTGCTGATAAAATGTTTGGTGTTATTGATATTTCTGATTTAAAACTCACTGTTGGGTATCCTAATGGTACTTTAGCAAAAATTACTCATGTTGGCAATTTAAGATTGAATAATAATGTGGTTTTGTTTGATGTTTTGGTTGTTCCTGAGTATACTGTCAGTTTATTGTCTGTGCATAAAATGATTAAGGATAGTAAACTGTGTGTTGGTTTTGATGAAACTAAATGCTACATTCAGGATTTGAAAAAGCAGAAAGTTCTGGGGACTGGTAGTGAGTTTGGTGGTTTGTACTTGTTTGATAAGGATTCTGCTAGTTCTGCTATTATGAATAATAGTGAGTTTCTTGTTTGTCATGTGTCTAAAGAGGTCTGGCATAATAGACTGGGACACCCTGCTAGTCAAGTTTTGAAATTGTTAAGAGGCTCTTTAAATTTAACTAATCTTGATCATCAAGGTCCTTGTGAGGTTTGTGATGAGGCGAAAAATGATCCGTTTTTAGGGGGTCATTTAAGCCCAAATCCGACTTTATTTGATCAAATATTGCCCTAAATCGTTCCTTTTGTGATTTTAGGTGTTTGGAGAGTGAATTCTGGAAAAGAAGCTATTTTGGACGTTTTTGGAGCATAAAAGTGAAGAAAACGGCAAAGTCTCAAAATTCTATGCTGTGAACAGTGCATGAAGGCGTCAAGAATTACTCTTGACGGCGTCAAGACATCAAGAATAAAATACCGTAGGTGGTGACGGCGTCACCAAGGCCGTCACCAAGGCCGTCACGTGTAAATTTGTCAAAACTTGCGCGCGGAGTAGCTGACACCGTTTTGGCCATAACTTTTGCATACGAACTCGGATTGAGGCGATTCAAAAAAGGAAACGAAGAGGACGAAAAGATCTACAACTTGGTGAAAAAGGCTTCTTGACGGCGTCAAAAGTATGGGCTGACGCCGTCACGAAGGGCCGACAGAAAACAAGCCTATAAATATAACTTCATAACTTCACTTTTTGTAAGCCCTAAACCCTAAGGTCGATTCCTGGGTTTAGGTGGGTGTTTTTCCAGCAACTTAGAGGGTTTCAATCACTCCATAAACATCATGTATTGGTTTGATGATTCTATCTTAATTATGTTTTTCATTATCATTGTTGTTTGCTCTTCTTTGATGATGATTTGCTAATTCACCTTGTGTCTACTTATGATTGTGTGAAACTTGTATATAATTGATTAGATCTTATTGATTCCTTGTTGATGTTTGTGTCTATCTTCATCAATTAGGGCGTGACACTTCGATAGATCTAGTTGGTTTAGTTTATAATTCTTGTTTCCTATTGATTCTTGTTTTGATTGAATGATTTATATGTTAGGCTTAAGAAAACTGGCAGATCTCCAAATGGTAACATGCTTGAACGTCTTAAGAAACATGAACCGAGGCGTACTAGGTCTTTATTGGTTGTATTTAATGCATGAGCCACTGTTTACAATCCCTATAGTTGTGCTGGGTCATGGTGTAGGAGGAGATAAGAGCTCATAGAGTTGGGGAGTTATGTATGCCACCCCACGAATGGTATTAAGGAATACAACCCGTCAATTAAAACAAGGTTACAAATCAATAGGTAGGATTGGATAGCTAGCAAGGAGTAACATATCATGGGTAGACATGCTTCACTTATCTTGTAGAATCTTAGTTTAGTTTTCTTGTTAATTAGTTTAAATAGTAGCTTTTGGGTTAGTTGATTAGCAACTAATTCCGCCCACTCTCCCAAAACCCGAGATTTTTACTTGCTTTTCATAAAATATAAAAACATAAAAAGAATCATCCTTCACCTTTAGACCTAGTTAGATTAATTTCAATCCTAACGACACTATTCCTAGCTGAACGATCAATCCCCCGGTACTTGTCACTATACTATACTACAACGATCAGGTACACTGCCTGGTGGGGGTTGTAAGCCTCGCGAGATCCCTCGAGAGGTAAAGCAAGGTGCGATTCCCACGCATCAAGTTTTTGGCGCCGCAGCCCGGGGAATAGTTATTGTCTAGGTTAGGATTTCTTTTTATTAGGTCTACTTGCTAGATTCCTTTCTAGTAAGATTTTATTTTTATTTTTTAGGTCTTCTTTAGTCTGTCTTATTTCTTCGTGCTTTTGTTCGTAATTCTTCGTGTCTTTGTTCGCAAACTATTTTGATGGATCACAATAACATTGATCGGCTGATTCCTGTTATTCGTGTTTTTCGTCGTAGGATGTTCCAATTGCCCGCCCCACTTCCTTTAGCAGAAAATGAGAACCCACCTAACCTCTCACCCAACCACCACTTTGACAATAATTCTGAACTAGAAGAGTCTGATCATGATGATGACCGTAGGGCTAGTCCTTTTTACTATTCAGACTCCGATGAGGATCTCGATGATGGTGACGTAGTCAATGAGGATAGAATGGAAGAGGAAATAAACCCTCTTAGGTATGTGGACCCTAGAACTAGGATTGAGTGCGATAGTTCATTTAACATGCAATTCCCTTGTAAGATTGGATTTAAGAGCTTTAACACCTATCTCAACTCATCTCTTCCCATGAATATAATCTCACGTAATGAATACAATAAAATCATTGTAGATGAGTTAGAATATAAAGGAGAAAACATTGTAGCTATGGCAATACCATTACATGTGTTTGTAGGAAGTTTGGTTTATCTCGTTGAATTCATGGTTATGGAGAATCTAGGAGAATTTATTGATGATAAATTGACCCAAGTTGTGTTTGGAAGATCTTTCAAACGATTGACCAACCTCGATGAAAAACTCATAGAAGGGTTAATTACATTCTCGGATGGGGATGAAGAATTTGTCTATCAAATGCCCCGCACACACCCTAGGTTCAAGGATTTCTCCATGGAAAAGTGTAGTAGGTATCCGCCTATGGAAATGCTAAGTGAGAATGATAAGAGGAAGGGACTTAAGTACACATATGAAAAGAATAAAAGATATTATCGCGAGTGCTTAGAGTTAGGAGACGAATACAAGAAAGATGAGGCGACTATTAGATGGCTCACACTTGGTTACGTGAGCATAAGCGATACGCGTTAACCCACGACTTTGAGTCTAGCTACAAGACTCGTAAATAAAGAAAAGCGCTTCTTGGGAGGCAACCCATGTTTTGTGTGATTTTAATTGTTTGATTGTTATTTGCTTCCGTATGCATGCTTTATTTTTATTGTTGGTTGATCATGTTTCTCAATTAAAATGTGGAAATACTTTATTATGTTGTTTAGCCTAGTCTTAACTTCAACCTAAAGGTATTTTTTGCAAAAGATAAGTGTAAGGGGAAACCCCCAAATATGTTTTTTAAGAAACAAACCGATCAAGATTCTCCACAATATTTAATGAACATGTGTATTCGTATTGTTAGAGTCAAATGCTTGTATTGAGTCATGATGTAGTTTTGCAGGATTTTCCAGGAAGTAGGACAAAGTTTTTCCAGAAATTTTCCGGAAACTTAACATAAAGATTTCTGCAGGTTCATTCTGACGGCGTCAGGCAATTGCTCTTGACGGCGTCAGGAGTCAAAAATCTGGAAATTTTACCGATTTTGTTTTTCTAACGGAGTCTTATAAGTTTTTGTGAATTATTAAGTTTTATAATCTCCAGGAAATCTGCAAACTTCATCCCACAAGCATTATATCTTACTTTGTTTTCTAGGATTTAGTAACTTATATAGGATGCCGCCGATTTTACGCGAGGTTGCCTTGTCTACTTTTCTCAGGATTTACAGGTTATGTTTGACAAGGAGATGATTTATATTCTGGAAGGGAAGCTTTGATTGTTCGTTTTCTTGGAAGAAGATTTAACCTGGCCAACCTAAAATCCATACCGAGCGAATCAGGGGAGTATTTGATTTCATTCTCTTTACTTCTTAACTTTTACATTCTTTACTTGAACATTGGGGACAATGTTCATCTTAAGTGTAAGGGGAGGGTAAAAAGATGATACCTTACATATGCACTTTCGCTTGAGTTTGTTTTGTTTGATAGTAGATGAGTAATAAAACTATGAGAAATACTTGTTAGTGTAATTTTAGCGCCAAATTTAAAATTTTTTACAACATTTAGGAGTGAAACTCTAGCCATAGCAAGCGTCTCATGGATAGGAGGTTGTATGACTAGCACATAACCGTATATTCAGAAAAATTTTCCACCCAAAATTGTGAGGTTCGCCTTTAGATTTGATAGGAAAAGCATTTATTATTGGTGCTTATGAGTGTACCGGTAGCATTTAGATTCTAGAACTTGCGTTAGTGATGCATCCCGAGACCGCTAGTGAGACTACATTCGTGTGGTAGGATTTACTACATGATAAGAGGCATTAGGATCACCCTTGTGTTAAACCCGTATTACGATTACTTGACCATTTAAGTCATATTACTTGGCTAGTTAAGTCAACTAATTTTTCCCACACCCTTAGCGTTGTACTCATTTTTAGTACACGATACCCCTAGTACACCCCTCCGAGCCTATCTTTTCGTTTCTAACTTTAAGCATTTTACTTAAAGGAAGAATTTGTTACACCCCACTTAAATGTACACCCAAATCGCCTTAGCCTTCCGTGTATGCGCTCATTTTTAGTGCATTATTGTTATTTGTTAAACCCTAAGTTAACTTTCTAATTGATTACATGGTTGCTAAGTCGAGTCATATCCTTGTACATATTGTTTTGGGACGATTGTGACTCATGGGTAAGTACTTATTTTATGGAGTAATGGGGAAGAACAACACTTATTACCCCCATATGTACGTTAATCTTAAAAGTGCTCCAAGTGTTTTGATTTTCTTAATTCGAGTCATTAGATTAGTTAATTGTAAAGTATGTAAAGATTCAAGTGTAAGGGGAATGCTCAAACCCCTATGATGTATTATTTTGGATGGTAGGGTAAGAGTGTATGAAAAAAAAAAAAAAAAAAAAAAAAATCGAAAAAGTCAAGAAAAAAAAAAAAAAAAAATTAAAAAAAAAAAAAAAAAAAAAAATAGAAAAGAAAGAGAGAAAAAACATACGGACTACCATCCCGTTTTCATTCTATGTTTATTTTATGTTTTTGTTATTTTTCATTTATTAGCTTAAGTCGAGTCTAGTCTTGGCTTAGCAACGCCATCTTGTACATGTAATTAACTAAGATTGTTAACTCGCCACCAGTAAAACTTCCTTTATCCAACAAAACCGTGTAATTCATATCCCTACATCTAACGTTATAACCCTTTAAAAAGACCTCTTTGATAGTTTATCCTAGGTGCTTACGCCATGTGGTGGAGGTTTGATCCTTTCCCAAGCCTATGGTAATCTATTTTGCTATGACAGGTAGTGAGAGATATCTTCCATTTCCATAATGTTATATTACTTTATTACACCCGAGAGATGTGAGTATCTAAACACTATTTGTGAGGTGCTTGTGTATGACCTCCGTGCTTGTCTATTGGTCTTTAGTGGAACGATTATTTGTTGTAATTACTTTTATATTAGTGTTAAATGACCCCTAACTTGTCTTTTGAGTAGAATAAAAGCTCATTTGCTTGAGGACAAGCAAATCTCAAGTGTAAGGGTATATGATGAGGCGAAAAATGATCCGTTTTTAGGGGGTCATTTAAGCCCAAATCCGACTTTATTTGATCAAATATTGCCCTAAATCGTTCCTTTTGTGATTTTAGGTGTTTGGAGAGTGAATTCTGGAAAAGAAGCTATTTTGGACGTTTTTGGAGCATAAAAGTGAAGAAAACGGCAAAGTCTCAAAATTCTATGCTGTGAACAGTGCATGAAGGCGTCAAGAATTACTCTTGACGGCGTCAAGACATCAAGAATAAAATACCGTAGGTGGTGACGGCGTCACCAAGGCCGTCACCAAGGCCGTCACGTGTAAATTTGTCAAAACTTGCGCGCGGAGTAGCTGACACCGTTTTGGCCATAACTTTTGCATACGAACTCGGATTGAGGCGATTCAAAAAAGGAAACGAAGAGGACGAAAAGATCTACAACTTGGTGAAAAAGGCTTCTTGACGGCGTCAAAAGTATGGGCTGACGCCGTCACGAAGGGCCGACAGAAAACAAGCCTATAAATATAACTTCATAACTTCACTTTTTGTAAGCCCTAAACCCTAAGGTCGATTCCTGGGTTTAGGTGGGTGTTTTTCCAGCAACTTAGAGGGTTTCAATCACTCCATAAACATCATGTATTGGTTTGATGATTCTATCTTAATTATGTTTTTCATTATCATTGTTGTTTGCTCTTCTTTGATGATGATTTGCTAATTCACCTTGTGTCTACTTATGATTGTGTGAAACTTGTATATAATTGATTAGATCTTATTGATTCCTTGTTGATGTTTGTGTCTATCTTCATCAATTAGGGCGTGACACTTCGATAGATCTAGTTGGTTTAGTTTATAATTCTTGTTTCCTATTGATTCTTGTTTTGATTGAATGATTTATATGTTAGGCTTAAGAAAACTGGCAGATCTCCAAATGGTAACATGCTTGAACGTCTTAAGAAACATGAACCGAGGCGTACTAGGTCTTTATTGGTTGTATTTAATGCATGAGCCACTGTTTACAATCCCTATAGTTGTGCTGGGTCATGGTGTAGGAGGAGATAAGAGCTCATAGAGTTGGGGAGTTATGTATGCCACCCCACGAATGGTATTAAGGAATACAACCCGTCAATTAAAACAAGGTTACAAATCAATAGGTAGGATTGGATAGCTAGCAAGGAGTAACATATCATGGGTAGACATGCTTCACTTATCTTGTAGAATCTTAGTTTAGTTTTCTTGTTAATTAGTTTAAATAGTAGCTTTTGGGTTAGTTGATTAGCAACTAATTCCGCCCACTCTCCCAAAACCCGAGATTTTTACTTGCTTTTCATAAAATATAAAAACATAAAAAGAATCATCCTTCACCTTTAGACCTAGTTAGATTAATTTCAATCCTAACGACACTATTCCTAGCTGAACGATCAATCCCCCGGTACTTGTCACTATACTATACTACAACGATCAGGTACACTGCCTGGTGGGGGTTGTAAGCCTCGCGAGATCCCTCGAGAGGTAAAGCAAGGTGCGATTCCCACGCATCAGTTTGCCATAAGGCAAAGCAAAGCAGAGACTCTTTTCCTTTAAGTGAAAACAAATCCACTGTTTTTGGTCAATTAATCCATCTTGATGTTTGGGGACCATATAAAGTTACTGGCAGGGAGGGTTTTAGATATTTTTTGACTATTGTTGATGACTATAGTAGGTCTGTGTGGATGTATATGTTCAAGGGTAAAGATGGAGTTTTTGGAATGTTTGTTAATTTTTACAATCTTGTTTTAACTCAGTTTAATAAAAAGGTAAAAGTGATAAGATCTGATAATGGAACAAAAATTTTGAATAATAAAATGAATGAGTTTGTTGAAACTATGGGAATTGTTCATCAAACTACTTGTGCTTACACACCTCAGCAAAATGGTATTGCTGAAAGGAAACATAGACATCTTCTTAATGTTTCCAGAAGTCTTATGTTTCAGGGGGGGATTCCTCTTGTGTTTTGGTCTGATTGTGTGTTGAATGCTTTCTATTTGATTAACAGGTTACCTTCCTCTGTTTTGAATGGAAAATCTCCTTTTTCTCTTGTGTATGGTAGGGAACCTAATCTGTCACACTTAAGAAGTTTTGGTTGTTTGTGTTTTGCTGTCATTTTAAAAGGGTCTGATAAGTTTTCTGCAAAAGCAGAAAAATGTGTTTTAATTGGTTATGCTAGTGGTAAAAAAGCTTATAAACTTTTGAGTCTTGAAAATAAATCTGTTTTATACTCTAGAGATGTTAAGTTTTATGAAACTGTTTTTCCTTTTAAAATGAGTCAAAAACAAATTGCAGAGTCAACTGATGAGGTTTCAAATTTAAATTTCTTTGATCTTATTGACTCAGAGTCTAAAAATACAACCAAAACTTCTACTCCCTATGATGATAATGATCAAAATAATAAGTCCCAAACCAATGATAAGTCATCTAATGTTGGTAGATATGGTAGTATGCATCAATCAGTTGGTGATCATAACTTGGATCAACATATTGAACAGATACCACAAACTTTAGCTGAACCAGTTGTTGGTTACCCTGGAAATGATGAACAACATACTGCAACTCCCATAGATGATCAAATAGATCAATCTGAGGGAAAAGTTGCTCCTAAACAAGAGGTTCCTGTTTTTCAAAACTTACCTGAGGAAAGTAACCAAAGTAGGCCTAAAAGAGTGTCTAGGTTGCCTTTAAAGTTGAATGAATATGTGTTAGATGGTAAAGTTAGATATGTGTTGCATAGATATGCTAATCATGCTGTTTTAATTGTTGAGAATTGTGCTTTTGTTTCTAATCTAAATAAAACTTCTGAACCTACTTCTTATGAAGAGGCTTCTAGGAGAGTTGAATGGAATAATTCTATGAATGATGAAATATGTGCTTTACTTGAGAATGATACTTGGGAAGAGGTAGAACTTCCTTTTGATAGAATTCCTATTGGTTGTAAATGGGTTTTTAGAATTAAATATAAATCAAATGGAGAAATTGATAGATTTAAAAGCAAATTAGTTGCTAAAGGGTATAGTCAGAAAGAAGGTGTTGACTATGAAGAAACTTTTAGTCCTGTTGTTAAAATGGGACCTGTCAGGTGTTTGTTAAGTCTTGCAGTTCAAAAAGATTGGAAAAATTGTCAAATGGACATTAATAATGCTTTTTTGTATGGAGATTTAAATGAAGAAATCTATATGTTACCTCCACCAGGGTATTTTAAAGAAGGAAATAACAAGGTTTTGAGATTAAAAAAGTCTTTATATGGTTTGAAACAAGCTCCTAGACAGTGGAATCAAAAGTTGTCCGAAGCTTTGTTTGAAGCCAAATTTGAACAATCAAAAAATGATCATTCTTTGTTTATAAGAAAACAAGGAGATACAGTTTTGTATCTGCTTGTATATGTTGATGATCTGGTTATTACAGGAAATAGTGTTACTGAAATTGAGAAGTTTAAAGTTTTTTTTAAAGAATAAGTTTAAAATTAAAGATTTGGGAGAATTGAAGTATTTTCTTGGAATTGAAGTTTTAAAAACCAAGTCTGGGCTTTATCTTAATCAAAGAAAGTATTGTCTTGAGTTGTTACATGAGTATGGTGATACGTGGGAATCGCACCAGGCTTTACCTTTCAAGGGATCTTAAGAAGCTTACAACCCCCACCAGGCAGTGTACCTGATCGTTGTAGTATAGTATAGTGACAAGTACCGGGGGGTTGATCGTTCAGCTTAGGAATAGTGTCGCTAGGATTAGAAAACCTAAATACTAGTTCTAAAGGTGAGGGATGATTATTTTTGTATTTTATATTTTTTTTAGAAAGCAAGTAAAAATCTCGGGTTTGAAGGATTTGGGTGGAATTAGTTGCTAATCAACTAACCCAATACTAAAGATGCAATCAAAATAAAATACTAGAAATGAAAATAAACGAAATTATACTAAAGTTGTAAGCAATAAGTGGAGAAAATGTGTTTACTTAGATTTCACTACTCCCTAGACATATTTTACACGTTAATTACTTGTTATAATTGCATGGATGACGGATCGTATTCCTTAATACCATTCATGGGGTGGCACACTTAACTCCCCAATTCTATGAGCTCTTATCTCCTCCTATACCATGCCCAGCACAACTATAGGGATTATAAACAGTGGCTCATGCATTAAATACAACCAATAAAGACCTAGTGCGCGTCGGTTCATGTTTCTTAAGACGTTCAAGCATGTTACCAATTGGAGATCTGCCAGTTTTCTTAAGCCTAACATATAAATCATTCATCCAAGACAAGTATAAACAAGTAATCAACACATAATTAACATCTAGGTTTCATTAGATCCAAGCAAACACAAGATAGATCTAGCCTAGCATGATGGAATTAAGACAAGAACAAGATATAGACAACCAACACATAGACATATTGATTGAATTAAAAGAACACTTATCTCAATTACACATGAAAGGTATCAAGGGCTTGGAACCCTTGAAAAACCTGTAAAATTCGCACCAAATTCGTACTTAGGGTTTCTCCAAAACTTCTCTCTTTTTAATGTGAAAATTAGAAAACTATATATAGGAAAAGGGGTCTGACGGCGTCAAGACTAAACTTGTGACGCCGTCACCTCGCCGCCAAAACTCTTCTCGGACTGCCTTGATCTACATTTGACGTCGTCATGTGATAATCATTTCAAGGCCGTCATGACTTTTACTCTTGACGCCCTACTTCGTGACGCCGTCAAATCTGTACTCGGTCGTCATGGAAAATTGCTCTTGACGCCGTCAGGAAGTTACTCTTGACGCCGTCACCTACTGTTCCCAGCATGGAAAATTAAGACTTTGGCGTTTTCTTCACTTTTATGCTCCAAAAACGTCCGAATTGCTTCCTTTTCTAGATTTCACTCCCAAAGTACCTAAAATCACAAAAGGAACGATTTAGGGCAATATTTGATCAAATAAATTCAATTCCGGGCTTAAATGACCCCCTAAAAGTGGATCATTTTTCGCCTCATCATATGGGTTACTTGCATGTAAACCTGTTATGACTCCCTTGCCTGAGAATGTTGTGTTGGCTCACAAAGAGTCTGATAATGATAAGTTTTTAAGGAATATTACTAGCTATCAAAAGCTAGTAGGGAAGTTGATTTATTTGACTATGACTAGGCCTGATATTGCTTATGCAGTTCATTGCTTAAGTCAACATATGCATTCTCCTTTACAATCTCATTTTGATATTGGTTTGAGAGTACTTAGGTACTTGAAATTAGCACTGGAAGTGGTGTTGGTTTTAGCAAGAATAATTATGGTTTTAAAGTCAAGGCTTATTCTGATTCTAATTGGGCTAAATGTCCTGTGACTAGAAGGGCTGTTTCAGGTTATTGTGTATTTGTGAATGATAATCTTGTTGCTTGGAAAAGTAAGAAACATAACACATTGTCTAGATCTTCAGCTGAAGCTGAATATAGATCAATGGCTTCTGTTGTTTGTGAAGTTATGTGGGTGCTTAAAATTTTAAGTGATTTGGCTGTGCATGATAATTCATTACCTGTTGATTTGTATTGTGACAATAAGCCTGCAATACAAATTGCAGCTAATCCTGTTATGTATGAAAAAACCAAGCATTTTGATATTGATGTGCATCTGGTAAGAGAAAATGTTACTTCAGGATTAATTAGAACTGTGCATATTGGTTCTAAGGAGTAGACTGCTGATGTGCTTACAAAAGCACTTGGTTCAGCTCAACATGGTGTTATGGTCAAGAATCTTGGTATGGTGAATCTTTTTGCTTCATCAGTTTGAGGGGGGGGGGGGGGGGGGGGTTGAAATATATATCTCTTATTGCAAACTAATGAAACTTAAAGGTTCTTATGGTAATATTTTTACAACAGGTTTTGTTTCTCTTTAACTTTGGTCTTGTTTTGTTAAGTTTATATTGTGCAGGGTGCATTATGTAACTTGTGGCTATATAAGCTTAAGAGAGCTGCTAGGGTTTCATTATTGATTCATCCTTTGATACGAGTTCACATTCTTCTCTCTCTGGATTATTCTTCATCTGAGTTTAGTGTTTTCAAGGGTTTGTTAGTTTCTTCAAGATCTGCTTGATCTTGATCTTAGTTTTTGGTTTAGAATCATTGTATAGGTTCTGGGTTTGGTTTAGAGAGTGAGTACTTGTAGATAGCACCTTTTAGAGGGACTAACATTCTTTTCTTTGTATTGTATTGGCTTGCATTCATTTGAAGACAAGTCTACTGTGTTTATAGTTATAATAAAAGTATCACCGAAAGGGTGGTTGGTTGGGTGATTAGTTATTGTGTTTTAGTACCATTTTTATAGTATATACATAATACTCCTTATAAATATTGAGCATAATTAGCTCATGCACTATTGATACATGTTTATCTTATTTAAAAGCATCTTTACTGTGACTGCAAGCCACCAAAATTCATGATACCTCCTAACAACTAACAACGACCTTTTTGTTTTGTTGTACCATAAAAGTAATAAAATGTAGCTACACAGTGCAAACAATACTATTCTATCTGTCGATTTTTTAGGATAAGAATAAGAAGAAGATGAAGGAAAAAATAAAATTCCATGGAAAAAAGACTTAAGAGACCCATTAAATATGTATTTTTTGGGAATCCCCGAGTTAGTTTTGTGTCATTTTTGCCTTATTATCCTGTGCCTCTAAGGGAGTGGCAATGATGATTCAAAAAGTAAGTGGCAAAAACATATTCAACCAATCACATGCCAACAACACATTTTATAATTCACCATGACTTTGTTTCAATTTTTAGTGGCAATGGTGATGTAAAAAAAATTAAATTATGTTTTTTTATATATTTTATTTATAATTAAATTAAACAAACTAAAGAAAACATTAAATTTTATTAATAATTAAAATAAAAAGTACAATGCTTAATAAAAAAAATTCAACATAATAATAATATCTAAAAATTGCATGGCCATCCATATTTCTCCGCGTACTCACGTTTTGTGGCAATAGCAATTTCTCTCATAGCCGGATCAGCTATTTGATCGTGCGGGGTGTTAAAGAACTTCATCGCTCGTAAAAAAGTCTTTTCTTCAAAACATTTGATTTGTGCGGCAACCAACTTTTGGCCAATTCATCCTTTGCACGTTTTTTCTCTACCGCCTCATCCAATAATTGTGATTTCTTTGCCGCATAACTTTCTAAGGTCGTAGCAACACTATTCATTGACGTAGTCTCGTTAACGGTCTTTTTCCCCTTTTTTTTCCTTGTTGGTGTTGTGTCGTCATTCAAAACCGGAAGAATAGTCTCAACATTTTCATTTTCATTGCAAGACTCCGATGACTTTCTCCGTTTATCGGAACTAGACGAAGATGTTTGAACTACACATGGTTGTTTTAACCATTTGTCTGCTTTCCTAACGATCTCCCATGCTTCCGTATGAGTAAAATTCTTGCCTTTTGATTTCCTCTTATAATCGGCCATGGCGTTTTTCATCACGTCAAGATCGTCACAACCACTATCACGAAGACAGTTCTACAAATATAAAAGTAACAAGTATAAATTACTACAACTATATAAAATAAAAAATAAAAATAAGCATATGGTTAAAAAATATACCGATTGGATCCATAGTCCGTTAAAAGTATTCACTTCGGTATTCATATGTTTCCACTTCGTGTTCAAACTATGATGTGTTCGATTAGTACTTCCCATGGTTAACGTGAAATGCTCTAGAATTTTACCCCAAAAGCTTAAACTCTTTTGTTCATTCCCGACTCTTGGACATGTCGAGATATGAACCCAAGCTTTTGCCAATGCGACCTCTTCCTCAGTCGACCAAGGTTCCTTTCTTGCTTTACCGGTGGTTTTTATTTCTTCAACCACTTCAACATCATCATCATTTTCTTGACCACCTATAAAAATAACGATTACATATAAAAAATTGTATAATATATAAAAAAAAAATACCGATTATATAAAAAAAAAACAAATACCGATTATATATAAAAAAAATACCGATTATATACAAAAAAAATACCGATTATATAAAAAAGAGTAAATTGCAAAAATCGTCCCTAAAGTTTGACCAATTTGCATGTTTCATCCTACAAATTTCGAAACTGCAAGGATCGTCCCTAAAGTTTCGCCCGTGTGCATGTGTCGTCCCTAAAGTTTAGTCCGTGTGCATGTATCGTCCCTAAAGTTTGACCAATTTGGGACGATATATGCCCCAAAAGGACGATATTTGCCCCAAAAGTTTGCCACAGGGACGATTTTTGCAGTTTCAACAGTTCTGGGACGAAACATGCAAATTGGCCAAAGTTTAGGGACGATTGTTGCAATTCCCTCTATAAAAAAAAAATACCTATTATATAACAAGAAATAAATTGTACCGATTATTACAAAAATAAAATCTTACCAATTGCATTTGGAAATTGAGTTTCCGGAACAAAATCAATGTCGTCATCTTCGTTATCATAAAGTGGTAGTTCACGTTCTACACTTGTTTGACGTCTTGATGGACCTTCACGGTAGTCGTCGAAAGGGTTAAATTCACTAGTCATTATTATATTATAAAGGTTTGGATTCATCGGTTGTGGATGGTGAAAATATTGGTGTTGTTGTGGTGGAGGATAAGGGTGAGCAAACGGACCGAATGGACCGGACCGACCGACAAAACCGACCGGACCGGACCGACCACATTCGGTCCGGTCCTCGGTCTAGGCTTTTTGGCTAATTCGGTCGTCGGTCTGGTCGGTCCGGTCCGGTCCGGTTCGGACCGACCAAAAAACCGAAAAAACGTGCCAAAATATGCCTAATTGGACCGGACCGACCGAAGACCGGACCGGACCGAGACCGGACCGACCACATTCGGTCCGGTCTCGGTCTATGGTTTTTCCGGTTCTCGGTCTTCGGTCCGGTCCGGTCTTGGCCGGTCCGGTCCGGTTTTTGGACCATGCTCACCCTTAGTGGAGGATAGAAGGGTTGAGGTGGAGGTTGGGGAAAGTAAGGTTGAGGTGAGGGACGAACGTGTTGTGATCGTGATCCCCGTCCACGACCTTTGGATGGTTTTGATGCATGTTGTGATTGATTTGGATCCATTTTTTTTATATGAGTTGGAAGAGAGGATTAGTGGAATAATTAGTAATTTTTAATAGAATGTGTAAGAGATTAGTGGAATAATTAGTAATATTTAAAGGGGATTTTTTTTTTTTTTTTTTTTGAAAAAGTCCACAAACCGTTTGGTAATTAATGGTGCAACGTTCGGATTTTTCTTGGGAGCCTCCATGCCGATTCGACAATCTTTGCTCCTCCCCCTTGCCGAAATCATCATGCCGCTTGGGTGATTTTCCTCCATGCCGATCGGCATCTTATGCTTTGGGTCCATGACCCTTGCATTGCCACCCCCTAAAGCACAAGATGGAAAACATTTTTTTGTATTACCAAAAAGTAAGTCCACTTGGTTCAAGATATTTGTTTTACAAACTCATTCTGTCATTCATTTTGTGAATCAGTGATCTTTAACTCGAGAAAGACCCGTCTTAAATTTTGTTAAAGTTTGGCATCATTAATAATCACCTACGGATAGTCCAAAACTAAAGTAGACAACATTAGTACATTACATCACTAAAAATATTTGTGCACCCAATATCAACCGAGCCAAAATATAGCTAATCACCAAGTGCGTGCAGACAGTGAGACTGCTCGGAGAAGTCGCCGAGTTAGTTCATGGCTATGTTTGGCGCGGAGCTTTTTGGGACGATAAGCGGTGAACAATGAGCTTTTTGATTTTTATTGTTCGTTTGGCAAAAGAGCGGTGAGCTTTGCTATTTTTTGAGAATGCTTATTTTTCAAATATTTTTTAAAAAGCTGTGAGTTGTAGCTATTGCTTACTGCTACTTTTATCAAACAAGATGAATTAAAGTCAGTCTTCTTGCATCTGTTGAATGTTCACAACATGGAAAGTGACTAAGTATGAGGAAATATTTATTCGCTAAGACGTGTCGTAGTTTTTATGTTCGTTGGCTTCGCTTGCGGAATCCTATTTCTCCAACTCCTATATCATATTACATACACAACATCAGATAATGTGTATTGATTATATCTTTACAATGATAATTAAGCTATAGATCATATATAGAATCTTTAGATTTTCCTTGCCGGTGACAATGAGTCCAAGGACAAGTTAGTTCGTCATGTGAAATCACATATTTTGGTCGGTTTCACTCTATGGTGCTCGTGGGCTTTGTTTTCCATTTTTAATTTTCCGTTTAATCTTTGGCATAGCGTTTAGTAAACAACTATTTTATACATGCCCGGATTTGAGCATGTGCAAGGTGAGCAACGGTACAAGATCTCCATTTTTTAGGGGCCTCAAAATTTTAAAACATCTATACAAGTATGCTTGTAGTATTTGTTTTATGCGTTTGGTTTTGTAAATTGTTAAAAATGAATGTTATAAGAAACATTCATAATATCATAACCATAATTATTTATTGCTATAAATTATTGTCAATATATACGAGTACTTGTCTAGTTATAATCTAAACAAATAAATTCGCCAAATCTATATGTGGACCTAAGCATGAAAAATCAATAAAGTTATGTTGCAACTTACAACAAGGAAAGTTAATTAAGAATTACTCAAGTTGTTGTTGTTCAAGTCACACTTAAAAAGATTGCGCGAAACAGCCAAAATGTATATATCGAGAGATTGTTGTTTTAACTTTTAAAAAACTTAAAATTCTATGCTAAATTTGCCACTAGCCCACTAATCAAAGTTAAGGGCTTCATAAATTTGGCCTAGTGTTACTAACGAATTTGAAAATTCACTATAAACTGTCTTATAAAAACCAGCCCAATAACCATTCAAGCAGTATCCCGAGTCCCGACACATAAGAAAAGTTTACCTCCAAAACAAATTTCTTACGATAGTAATATTTTGTATTTTTTATCGATTTTAGTAATCCGATACATTACAGAACTGTAACGTGTTGGAACCAAGTCATACATGGGGCTGTCAGCTGTGCAATGTACAAGGTGTACCTTATAGTAACAAAATATATGTAACAAAAAATATGAAAACGAGAACCAAAGCTTAAAATAATACTAATTGGGTTCCAAACTAAACCATGAGCAAAACCAATAACTTTTTTGTGTAAAATATACCATTCAACTGAAATAAAGATCACAGGATTTTCACTACTACATGACAGGTCTTTAGTGATAGACGTTTCTGTCAAAAATCCAACGGTTTTTTTGGAACAGCAACTTTCATTCAAAAAACCGGAAACCCCAACGAGCATGACGCACGAGGAGCCCGGGAAAACAAAAACAAACTAAAAAGTAAAAGAACACCAATCCAACCACTCCATACTAAGATTTTTGCTTCTATTTATACACCATAAATATGATAAACTTTTTATGTCCTTTATAATACGCGCCATCGACGGTTTTCTATTCCGGAAAATCGCCTCGTTTCGCTCCCGCCAAATGCACCAACAGCCGACTCTAATAATCGCTTTTATGACTACCTTTTTCTTATTGTCACTAACCAGATTCTTATACATGGAGAAGAAGTCTTTCATATCAAAAGCATACAACGGACTTATCTTACACCACTGCCCAATGACGCACCAAACCGCATCCGCCAAACCACAATGCAAAAACAAGTGTAACGAGTTCTCAGGAAACTCCTCACAAAGAACACAAAGATCAGAGTTTAGAGGAACATGCCTTTTCGTTAATTGGTCCCTGGTAGCGATTCTATCTATGTGAGATCTCCAACAATGAATGTTCACTTTGGTAGGAACGAGTCTGCTCCACAAGTACCCGTTTACCTCAGCCGAACCATTACGATTTTCCAGAAATTTTTGAAGCGATTGAGCCGTGAACTTGTTACCTTTATCGCCCTCCCATATCCACTTGAAGTCTTCCATTCGAATCATCTCCCGATTTTGAATACCTTTTTTGCTCAACCACCCCTCAACTTTTGACACTTCTTTCCAAGTTCCCGTTAAATATTTGTTACACGGAATGAACGAGAGACGTCTACCGCAATATTGAAAAGAGAAGATAACTTTCCGCCACAAACTCCTCGGTTCCGTTTTATATCTCCAAATCCATTTCGATAGCAAGCTTTGATTAATAAATTCCAGCGAACTTAATCCGAGGCCACCATCTTTTTTTGGTTTGCAAACTTTATCTTTCGCCACCCAGTGAGTTTTAGCTTTCCCGTTTTCGATCCCCCATAAAAAGTTCATCCGTAACCTATCGAGCTTATCAATCACCAAATTCAGGGCTTTGAATAAGGAAAAGTAGTATATAGGCAAACTGTCTAGAACCGCTTTCGTAAGGATGAGCCTCCCACCCATGGATAGGTGCTTAGCTTTCCACAACGAAAGTCAGAAATCCAACGGTATAAGTGGTTTTTGACGGATTTATGACAAAAATAGCAAAAAAATTTGTTCGATGATTAAATGTGAAAAAGGTGACCAACTAAATGTATTTATAAAGGGGATTGATTTGCACACCAAATTTTTTTAATAAAAACACCATTTTGTACAAGCTGTATAGTTCACCATACAACACTGCAATGCACAGGTTGTGGTGAAAGAATAAAAAGTTGTGTTGTGCAAATCAATCCCCATTTATAAAATTATAAACATATGATGTGTTATTAGATATTTAGATGTGAAGATATCAATATATGCTTTTCGATTTGTTAGCAACTACCAAATTTAGCCACTTATGTTTTTACATTATCTAATTACTGTAATTTTGTTTGGGAATTGGCAGGGCATCCTAAAGTCCTAAACTAGTGTCGATTTTATAAGTACTTATGAGTTATGGGAATGTGGTTGTTGCAAATGTTGTTATGGAATTTTATGTAAGCAAGGAACCATAAATTTCAAAAATTGAGGGGGCAAAATTAAACTACATTTCACCCTAAAATTGGTTTCTAGTACAACAATGAGATAGATAGCCAACAATCTCTATTGAAATGATGAAAGGAAAACAAAGTAAAAGACGCCGCAAAAGACAAGTAATAAAAAAAGAAGATCGAATAAGCTCGTTACCAGACTGTTTACTTGTTGATATCATATCCCGTTTAGACTCCACAAGAGAGGCTATCATAACAGGTACACTCTCGAAACGTTGGGAACATCTTTGGCCTCAAGTTCCTAATCTCATTTTTATACATGATGTTGATGATATTGATGTCGAAAATATATTAAGTAAATATGGCCAATCAAACATCAACAAATTCCAATTGCATGCGTCTTACAACTATCTAGTGAATGTCGACAAATGTATTGGTTATGCTATCGATCTTAATGTTCGAGAGTTTGATATTAATATGTGGCATTACTGTGGTACTGAGTTTGTTTTGCCTAAGTTTTTTTTCAATTGTTCATGTTTTATTCATCTCAAATTGTCTGAGTGCTCTTTTGATCAAGCGGATGTCATATGTTGGAAAAACCTTAGGAGTTTGAGTATTGCATTTGGTAATTTAGATGAAGATTTGTTTCAAAATATCTTATCCGGGAGTCCACTTTTGGAAACTTTGGTATTGGAGAATTGCTTTGGTTTTGAGCGGCTTGATATTACTAACAAGAGTGTTAAGAATTTGGTCATCGCTGGAGATCCGGATGAAGATGAAGATTTTATCAAGATCAATGCTCCTTATATTTTGTCATTAACCATCAAAGATCATTTTCCGCTAATGAAGCTTTTGTTGGAAAACGTGTCTTCTGTTATTAAAGCGGAATTAGATTACTCCAACAAGACATATAAGGAAATGCACGAAGATCAGGAAATGAATGAAGAGCTGCTCAAAGGATTTATACTAAGCCTTAGCCATGTCAAGGAGCTTAAAATTGGGAAATCATACTTAGAGGTACACCTTTATTTTTATTTTGGCAATTTGTATCTTAGTGGCTGTTTTGATATGCATTATGAATGTGCTTACTGCTTAATGTGGCTTTGAATGAATAGAAGCAATTTGGGCTAACTGTCACTTGCTTCTTCATATCTGATACGTTTTACTCTGATAATCGTATTATATGAAAGACAAAATCAACATATGAAATAGACAAAACCAATAGCATTAGAATCAGAATCAGATCATCCATTGTTTGAAGCTAGCGATAGGTAAAAATCTTAGACTTACAAGCTATGCCAATTCTATTTTGACCCCAAATGTTCAGAAAATGAAAGTTACAATCACTTCACCCAAACACTCAAAACTATAATCAATTTAATTGCACATCCAAGCCCCCCCCCCCCCCCCCCCCCCCCCCCTCCCAAAACACCAACTCTAGTTAGCGTGAAGGCCATTAAGCCATACATTTGCATCACAGAAGAAACTATGAACCTGCCTCAACAGTCAGCACTCCTTGTCACAAACACACTTGTGTGCTTTCTTGTTGTTGGTCAGTGAGATATGTGCTTTCTTTATTTTCCGATTAGAACTCATCCATGGAGTGTGGACGTTTATCTTTCATTCTCCTGTTTCTTTTGTTCTTGAGGGGTGTAATTGCAAGTTCCATTTTCGTTTTGCCTTCATAACATAGTCATTGCACCATTCTCGTTTCAGTTATCTAGTTATTACTTTTTTGTTGGCAGGTTTTCGCTCGTTTAAAAGCTAAAGGTTTCAAATGTCCATCGAACTTGAAAGTTCTTGAAGAGATTGATTTAAATTAAAGCGAAGACCGGAAAGAACTATTGTTTGATCATGTACCTAAAGGTGAAGAAGTTAGCTGATGGATGGCACTTTTGGCTAGGCTAGACATAGTTTATGCATTGAGAGTATTTAAAGAACTATCTTGTTTTAGTAGATTATGTATGATGGTTATCTTTAACTGGAAACACTAATTGTTGGCTGGTATGAACTTAGTATCGACTATATAAACACCAAGACTATTGAATGCTCCCTGCCTTTGATATTATATTTCTGCCTGTTCACTTTCTGTGTATATCGCATTGTATTTCTGCTTATTATGATATTGACGGTGTGATTGTTGATTGTTGACGGTTGGGGTGATATTGTTTAACCATTCTGATACTGATTTTGATGTGAAAGCTGGTGACCGAATTGCTCAGCTGATTATCAAGAAGATCATCGCCCCTGAGGGTATTAAGGTTGCTGATGTGGATTTAACTGTAAGAGGTGCAGCCGTGCAGGTGGGTTTGGATCAACTGGCATTTAACACTTTATACACAAGAACAGAACTTATTTAATTTAGACATCAAAACAATCTTTTTTGCCACCTCTTTGAAAACCTATGTAAACACAATGAGACATAGGAACTTTGATAACTGTTGTCTGTTTATGGACCAATGCTTTTAGTTCCGTTGGCAAAATCATGTGGATGCTCTACATCAATAAGAAAAAAAGTATTGCACTTATATAATTTTTGAGAAAATAAGTTCACGTACTAAAGAATTGCCTTGCTATGCCAGGTTTGACCATTTTAATCAGCATTTATTTGTAACCTATCCTCATTCGCGTTTATGACTTAACAGTGCAATTCTAAGCATCGACACAATCCTAAACATTTTAGCCAAATCTTTTTTAACCGCACAATCATAAGCATCGACACAATGATCACGCGTACGCGACAACGCGTGGGTAAGAAAAAACTCGTTTATAAGGCTATACGCAGTGGACCTGAGAATATCCGTTGGTCTTGTGGGTCGACCGATTTCAAAATCGGTTGTGGCCATTGTGGAGGATAAAGCAAATATCGGTCGAGTGATGTTAAAACAAACAATCGGTTGAATTTTCAACCGATATTAATGCACACAACATTCCAAAAACATTTAAAATCCTACCGTTTGAATTAAAAAAAAAAAAACAAAAAAAACAAAACAAAAACAAAACAAAAAAACTTTACCACTTTACATCCTATAAATACCAATCTCAAACACACTTCTAAACACACAAATTTAAACACATTTCAAAAAACTTCTCATCCATATTCACCATGTCAAAAAGAAATACTCCCCAATCAAAAAACCGACGACCCTGACTACCCAAAATGCACCGGATGGCAAAAGCACCCGAAACCGACAGGGATAACCAAAAGCAAGTGGAAATCATGGACCTCACAAAACGGGAACAAGACTTGATTTTTTACAATTCAGCAATCGACCCGAATTTGCCCGAACGACAACGAAACGAACTTTTGCGGATTAAGGCAGAAATCAAGCAACGCTACAACTTAGATTACTAGTTTAAGTTTTTAATAAGTATTGTCATGTTTAAGTTTTATTAGTTTAAGTTTTTAATTTATTATTATAATGTTTTTATTTTTAATGAATTTCAAATTTGTTGTTTAAAATGTTAAAAAAAAAAAAAAAAAAAAAAAAAAAAAAAAAAAAAAGTCGGTCATTACTGTGGCACTTTGGGTCATGTCTGGTCGGCGGAGAGAGAAAGCTGACATGACAGCTGGTGACCCAGGTCACCATTGTGACTAGCCTAACAATCCGCAAATTAAGAATCTTTTATAAGAAATTAAGGAAAGCAAATAACAAAGTCAAAAAGTTAACTTTCAATGGCAAAAGAATCATCGAACAAATTTAAACTAAATGTGATGATGTTGATAAGTATATTGTGTTTTAGTTCCCTCGTTGGCTCGTTTAGTTAGGGTGTTCATCGGTTCAGTTATCGAGTTATTCGGTTTATTCGGTTCATTAGTTCGGTTAAGTTTTTTTATGCGTAAAACCGAACCAAAGCGAATTGAGATTGGATTAAACCGAAACGAAAAATCAAAAACCGGATCGAATTACCCGAATTACATAATTTTACTTACTTATTTACTTAATTATATAGACTTTTAGCAATAAAAAAAAAATCAAGCTTAAAAAATGTTATATGTATACTATGAAAGAGTTTTAATGTTTTTTTAAAGGCAAATCGCATAAAAGGACTAAACTTATGTCCAATTTCAATATAAGGTATTCATTTTTTTTTCTCTCTCTTAATTTAAGGTATCAAAGTTTTTAAATTGTGCAATTTAAAGGTTTTTTTTTACTCAATGGTCGGATAAACCAGTCATTAAAACCAAATCCAAATAGTCACCTTCTTCAACATCTCATCCATAATCAAACACCACAATCACCATTAAAATTCTTTATCACATCCGATCAAGCCAAACCAATGAATAATTGTCTTATTCTAAAGGCTTTACAAACCATTGACTTCTCTTATCACATGTTAACCGCTCACCGATCTCCAACTTATTTATACACCACTATCTTTTCAGATTTATAAACAGGCACTAGTGTATTTGACTTGTTCTTGAAAAATTTATATCAATAGACAATATCAAAAATAACATAGGACAACTAACATTTCAATCATATTAGTGCTTCTTTTTAGAACTTTATCATCTTATTAGTTGTAAAAATAATCGTGCTACGATCCAAAAAACTATTGGCAACATTAGTTATGTTTATTTACTTATACAAGCAAGTAATTTTTTTAATTTTTTCCCCGTTAATAGTTGGTTTCTAGGATTATTACTTTAATTCAATGAGAGCTATGCTGTAGTAATTATATATATTGAACACAATTGAAATTTATTTTTGGTGAAATTGTGAGGTTGAAGATGAGTTGCGTCAAAGATGAGATTGAAGAAGAGAAGTGTTTGGGTTTAGATGTAACTAAGGGGCAGTTTGGTATGGGGTTTTTGAATCAAAGAATGAAATGAAAGCTTGTAGAATTTGTTTGGTACAAGGTGTGACAATCAAACAATCAAACCACACCATAACTCCGTTTCTCACTAGCATGCCAGGACTTGAGAGGATATTCTGACATTTTGGCTGATCCCACCACACTCTTCTTTTCTCAACCATAGATTTTAAACTCTTTTAATTTTTCTTTGATTTTCAATATTTCTTTCTTTTTAATTTTTGTTTTTACATGTAATTTCAATCATTGTTCTTCTTTTAAACCAAACAACATTTTTAATTAATCTTACATTTCTCTCTCCTACTTTTCTTTCAAACCAATACAAAATTTAAATCTGATTTCATTCTCGTTAATAAACCAAACGCATCCTAAGTTATTAGGGTGTTTGGATTTAGGTATAACAAATAGATAAGATGGTGAGTGTGACCTGCTAACTAGATATCTATGACTATTGACTGCCTTGGATTGCAAAGAAAAAAATATTGATACCTTAAATTGGGAAGAAAAAAGATTGGTACCTTTAATTAAAATTGAACATGAGTTTGATATCTTTTTATGCAATTTGCCCTATAAAAAAATATGTATTTATGTGAATTCGGTTTTTAGTTCGGTTCGGTTTTTATTTTGCCAAAACCATATCCAAACTGAAAACCGGATATTTAATTCGGTTTGGTTCTATTCGGTTTTGACAAATTCGATTCGAATTTTTTTATACTGTTCAGTTTTGGTTTTTTTTGGGTGAAACCGAACTCTGCGCACCTCTTTATTCGTTTGCATACTGAACCTGGCCTGATCGGGCTTTTATAAAGCTTTAAATGATCATATATGTATAGAATGGGCTTCTAAGGAAATGGTGCCCCTTTGAAACATGGTACACTGTGCAACGCCGCAGCCCGACCTGGCTGGCTAGCTGGCGCCGCAGCCCGACCTGGCTGGCTAGCTGGCGCCGCAGCCCGACCTGGCTGGCTAGCTGGCTCAAATCCGGGCTTGCTTGGAACATTCATGTGCACATAGCTTGGGGCTAGATTCTCAATAAGGGTCGATCAACAATTAAAATAAAAGTAAGATGTTAGTATTTTTATGGCGATTTAAAGTATACTTTGTATGCAATTCCATATAAGCTGTAATAATTTTCATCTACTTTGTTAGTAGATTTTGAATGCTTCACTCATCACTATAATACAAAGAAATGTCAATAAACTAATAAGCCGGCTATTGCCTTCTCTGCTGATTCTATTCCATAACATAAAAGCCGACATTAAAATCATTAAACATTCTTCATCTATGAACCAATCAACTTTTAATCTACACGTATAGACACACCAACTATGTACAAACACACCATATGTTACACCCCGTGCCCGATTTGACCAAAAATCTTGACTTTTATGCGAAAACGACCCACTTTACGGACATCCTGTTACTATTTTGACCATTGACAAAACTCTATTAAATTTATGACCGTGAAACTATTTTTGAAAGAAATTAGACTCAATTCCCTTCGAAACGGCGGGTGGCACGACCCGTGAAGACTTATGGTTTAATAGATATGATTTTTCAAAAATCGACAAAGTTTACAAAATACTCCATTTATACTCTGACAGAAGCATATGGCCATATCCTGAAATTTCCATATGGCCATATGTTGGCCATATGCACATTACTTAAAATTATGCCACAACCATATGGCCATATGCTGAAATTAGCATATGACCATATGATACCTGCAGAAAATTATCTAACTATCTTACAATGGAGGAAGACCTACTATTAATAGAAATACTTAAAATTAAGCAATACAACTTCTAAAACTATAAGTACAACAACCAATACTACTTATAGAAATTCCCCACATATTTAATTCTAACATACAATTAATACTAACATTAAATACAATAAATAAAACATTATGTACCTTAAATACGATTAATTAACTGGTTAATAAATACAATTAATGCACTTATTAAAATACACTTTACATAAGAAGTAGAAATTATCAAGCATATTGTACAACCAACTTAAACACAATTCCTACAGTAAATGTCACTAATACAAATGATAAAACATATTATACAAATATTCAAGCCCAAACGGGCAACGGGCCAAATGGGCTCGAGCCTGAACGGGCACGGGCCAAACGGGCTCGAGTCTGAATGGACACGAGCCAACGGGCTCGATCCAGAACGGACACGAGCTAAACGAAAATTTTGATATCCGTAAATTTATTGTCAAAAAGAACATAATAAACTAAAATACATGATTCACCGGAAAGTTTTATTTCAGGGTACCCACCACCGCAACGTGAGAGTACCCTGCTAGTCTTAAAAAAATATATTTGCTCTAATTCCGTAAAACCAACTTTCGATACTCGAAAATTAATGAAACTTTTCAGAAATCTTTAACACAACATATAACACATGAAAATGTATAAAATTGGTCTAAATGACCCACGAAATAGTACTTTACAATTTGACGGGTTTAAGCCCAAAACCTTTTTTGACCCATTTCTTGACAAATGACCTATACGACTCCCATAACTTTTCAAACTTACTCAAAATTCTTAACATAACATAGCAGATGATTCACATGATCAATCAACCCGTTTGTTACCCAAAATGGGTATAAACCCACTTTAATCCAAACACCCCTTTATCCTTAACTAAAAACACTTAAAACTGTTTAAACAACAAACCGTTAGACATGCTTTACCATAACCAACAAGGACATAACTTAACACTCGACTACACATTACAAACCAATAAAAGACCAATGATTGGCTCCAAACGGTCAACTAAATTGACCAGGTGATGGCCAACAAAGTAAAACTGCTCAGAGTCAATTCTCCGTGGAAGTATAGGGTTTCCCCGGGTCGTTATGTCCCGACGAGGTGTGGATGGTATTAAAACGGGTTTGTGATCGGGTGAAATTGGACGGAAATGGGTATAAGTGAATTGTGATGATTATACTACTGGAATATGAAAGATAATAGCTTAAATACACTATATTAACAAGACTGGAAAGTCAGGAAAACCAGAAACGTTTAAAACTTAAAACGCGTACGTTCACGTTTAAATAAAACGTAAGCGTACGAAATAAAAAGTGAAAACGGAAATCTGAAAACACCCAGGGGGTGAAAATGACTTTTTTACAAACTTAAAAGTAAAAGAAAATTTTTAGAAAAAGAAAATTAATTTTAACCCTAATTAATTATTTAATATTACTTAAATACTAATTATTACTAATTATTAATAATTAAAATACTTAAATACAATATAATATTAATTAAATACTAGAAAAATGAAAATAAAATTTCTTAAAATTATAAAATAACTAAAAATAAGTTTTAAAATTAAAAATAAGTGTTTTTGTCTTTTTGTGGTTTTTATATTAATTAATTACTAATTATCTAATTAACTATTTTAAATTAAGAAAAATGTCAAATGAACAGTAAAAATTCTAATAAAATTTCTAAAATTATTTTATAACATATAAAAGCTATAAAAAATATAAAAACTAGGTTTTGCTTAATAAAAACTAATTATGCTATTTTAAACTAATTATTAATTGATAATTAATAAAACTAAGATTAATTCTAATAAATACTAAATGAAAAGATAAAAATCTGAAAAAATTATTATAACTACTTTAATATATGAGGAATTTAATAAAAATATAAAAAAGCTAAGTACTTTAATTAAAATGTAAAAATGAAAATTAAAATTAAATTACATTAAATAGAAACTATCACTTATTTTTATATTGTTTTTTCTTGATTTTTCTTTTTGAAAACTAATTAACACCTAAAAACATGAACTTTTTGTAAAAACAACTTTTTTGTAAACTTAAAATAAGCTGTATGGAAGGTAGAAAGCCACACAGTTGACTTTCCTTGACCACAAGGGAAAATAAGCTAAAATGGATGTAAGTGGGACCCACAATGGTGGAAACAGATACAAACAAGTTTAACAAACTCAAATAAGCTAGGAACAACAAACAATAAGCACAAATAAGCTGTTAAGAGAGCAAATAAGCAATTGGAATGTGAAACTGAACCAGGTTTGGGGACAAACTAGATGGGCTAAACTAGGTGGGGTCCACTGGGTCCTTGGTCAAAATAATGGTCAAAAACCCAAGCTTACCAGGAGGGGGGTTGATTGAGACCAAGTTATGGTGTTGGGACCCACAAGGATGGCCACAAACCACCACCAAAGTGGTGGTGGTGTGGTGGTGTACTGCTGATACAGAGCAGGCAGTTGCCCTGCAGTCCTCTTTGGAGGGTTGTGGGGCCCACCAGATAAATCCTAAAAATGTAACAACATTAGGAACTTGGAGATGAGATGGTATATTACAAAACCTAAAAATCTCAAACTCTAAATATCACCACAAAATTCACAAAAATTCCCTCAACTTTGGGAAAAATCTGAGACAAGCTATTTGACTTTTTTGTGAAAAACTACTAGGTTGACTTATTTGAGTTTAAAACCTAATCTAATGACTGGAAAACATGAAATAGGATAGAATAAGACTATATTAAACTGAATCAACAACTTGAATAATGATTTGAGGGATTTGCTTATCCAAAATCCTAACAGATGACATATATGATCTCACACATTAAATTTTTGACTTTCTACTTTGAACCTGCAAATTTAATGCTTGTTATGGTTTATTTATCACCTAAGCAGTATGTGTGTACCAATTAGACACCAAGAAAACAATAAGAACTTAGGTAAACCCCCTATTCCAAACACTACCTTATGCAACTAAAAATGGAATTTTAGTTAAGTAATCCTACACTATGAACCTTAAACCTAAGAAATAAACTAACATTCACATTAAACAAGTTTAGTTGAACCAGAATAAGCAAAGTACAACTACTCAGATTACTTAAAACAGATTGTGCAAGAATTTAAGAAGAATCTTACAAGTACACAAGCTGAGAACAAGGATCAACTAGAAATCAAATCACCTCCCTATTACCTCCCCTGAGGTACTAAACCATTGCAATTCCAGAAGCACCCTTGATTCTCTCTTCTTCCTCCTTTTCTGATTTTTATTTTTGACTATTTTTCTTTTATTTTTGAGACTTTTTTTTGGTTTCTTAACTTAAACTACTTTCCACTCTTTGAAAACTTTAAAAAACTTATATAAGGACTGAATTGAGCTTAAACAAACTAAAATAACAACAATTAACAGTGCTCACATGAATTTGTCAATTTCACATGAATTTTGCTAATTTTGAATTTAGTAACTGAAACTTGGATTTAACTTGAAATAAGGTTTGAATTACAGAACTGAAGTGATTACAACTGATTTGAAGTAAAAATTACAATGAGAAACTGAACTACACTAAAAACGACATAACTAAAACTAGACTACACTACTTCTCTTCTCTTCCCTGCTTCATCTTCTCTTATAGCATCCCAAAAAGGTTTGTGGGTCCCATAGGGTCAAATCCCACTTGTTTCTAGGTCTTTTGGATAACTTCTGCTCTTTCTCTAATTTTGGCAGGAAAGGTGCTTTTAAGCAAATTGGGGTCTGTGGAAGTGTAGCCTAGGAGGGGGGTGGCATTAATTGGTGTTGGGGTGTGGAATGTGGCAGAGATAAGGGTGGTGGTGGCAGAGGTGCAAGTTGGGGTGAAATACCACCTGGTGGTATACTGGTTTTGGTTTTGGGAGGTAAGGGGAAGAAGGGTGGTTTGGTTTGACTGGGTTGACCAAAGGGACGGGGTGTTATAATTTTAAGTGGTGGGCTTTGTTTTGTTGGGCTTGGGTGATGGGGTGGACTGGGTCAGGTAGGGGTGTTGGTTATTGGATTAGTTAAGGGGTGGATTGGATCAATTTTACAAAAGGGTCCGTTTGGTTAATCAAAACATCACAAGGGTAAATTTTGTAATTTGGCTAAACTTGAGGGACCTGTGATGTAAACTTCCAAAAGTAATCATAATGGTGAATTTTGCCAATCTTGAATTATCCAAGGACCACTTTTGATAATTTCTATTTTTTAATTGCCCAGGGACCAAAACCGCCAACTTGTGAAACTTTAGGGACCTAACTGTAATTTCTTCAAATTTTCACCCAAGGATCATTCCTGCCAAATATGAATAGAACAAGGACCAAAAATGATTTTTCTTTCAAAAATATCCCACCATGGACCAATTCTGTCAATTTCTGAAAGTTCAAGGACCTTTTATGTCAATTTTGGATTTTGAGGGGTAAAAATTGCCAGTTTGTTTAAACTTTTATCCAGGGACTAATTTTGAATAATTTTGACTTCCCAAGGACTTAAGTTGACTTTTTATTAATTTTAAACCTTCAGGGACTAGTTTTGCCAATTTATGAAACTTGAGGGACTGAAACTGCCAATTATGCAAACTTTGTTCGTTTTTCATTTGTTTTTAAACATTTTGCATATAAAAAGTATAAAACACAATTTTGGAATATTTTTAGTATTTAGATGCATTACTGAGTGTTTTTGGACGTTTTGGCAGTTCATATAAGACAAAAAAGATGAGTATTTACACACTCATCAACCAACTAGGGTATAACATGGACCTTGAGCTCGGTATCTACCTAAGCTCCTAATACGCAATCCAATATACTTCCTTTTCCTTAAGCCTCGCAAGCTACCTTCACAAGCCTTCCTTAAAAGCATACAAACCTACAAAACGGTTAGACAACTAAACCATAAGCTTTCGCTTAGTAAGTAACAAAGTTAATACATAATTAATACTTTCATTCACACACATGCAACATGAACACATTTTAAAGATCTTAACACATTAACGTCAAACTCATCTACATCTACCATAGCCATTACCATCATCTATAACCTTTTCACAATATAAACTTGTACACAAAACCATCACAAAACATACCTTGGTAATTCCAAGACCAACAACTAACACTTGCATAAGCTCACTAAGCCACCTCCTATCCAATAAAGCTCACTAATCAAAGACTAATTACTAAAACCTCATTCATTATCACATAATATGAGAACACACATATTAACGTGTAATAACTATAGTCACTAACCTTGATCATCCAAGCTAACTACCGTGTCAAGGCATCATCATCATTATCATCATCACCATCATCACCATCATCATCCTATTTCAAAACCATCATACACCTAAACACTTAATACAATATCAAACAATCATAACAATGGTTTGGACAACCATAATCTTACCTCCAACATCTCTAATCACCACATAATTATGGATTGATTATATGATGATTAACCTCATAACTTACTAGCTTAAACCCAAGATAGATAGGCTACTTACTTGTGATAGATTATTGCTAGAACTTCAATCTTGATGTGAAATCATTAACTTTCTTCCATGATCATCCAACTCAATTCTTCCTTCTCTTTTTCTTCTCCAAAAACTGGACCACACAAGCACCCTTATAAAAATGTGATGAAATGCCTAGAATATTCTAGGCAATTGATATTTTGGGTGATATGTTTGCCTAGTTGGCAAGTATGATCCCTCTATTCCTTATTCTTCTACTTAAACCACATTTCCTTTGTAACACAATTACCACTTTGCAACCTTAGCCCTTCAAGTCCATTTCTTTTCTAAATGTGACACAACATATTTTATATAGCCATATTATACATACTTTGACTATCGGGTTTGACCACTACACAATTTCCAGTGAATAATCAATTACAATAAATCTTAGTCAACTCATTTTGGGTGAGGCCTAGTTGTATCCGGGAAACGGGTCTAACACCATATTACAAAATGAGCATTGTTTTCACCATCTTTATTCTCTCAACCTTCATTTCGCTCCCTAAAACAATCTCCAAGACACAACCATGCAACGCTATATCGCTATCATATGTTTACAATTCTGGTTTCCAAATCTCACCAGCATCCGCCACACCAGCTGACCAGGCCTACAACTTCCAATCCACACTGATACTCACTAACGCTGGTACTGATTGGTTGAACTCGTGGCAGGTGTTTGTGGGATTCCAACATCGTGAAATACTAGTTTCGGCTTCGAATGCTATTATAGTTGGTGATGGAGTGTCGTTTCCTGCGAATGTTAGTAGTAGTGGTGTTGTTATATTGGCAGGTTTTCCTGTAAGTGATTTGAAAAGTGGGATTAAGACTGCGGGTCATTTTAATAAAATGCAGGCGCCGATACAGTTGGTTGGGACACAATTTGGTGTTGCACCTCCTAGTATTCCATTGCCCGCAAGTTTGTATCTTGTGAATGATAGACACCTGTGTTCACTCCTTCGACTCCAGGTACGTGTCATGTTATATAGTCTACTTTTTATATGCTTTAAGTTACATAACATTTTTGTCAACATAATAATTAGTACCAAAGTCTTATAGCCTAGCGCGTTATGTGAGTTGTCCACCCAACCCGAGTTTGTTGTGGATTCAAGTTTTATACAGATTTGAAAATTATTAGAATTGATGTATATGAAAGTAGAGAATTATATGATTCGCTAACTTCCATATATAAATTTTTAATTAAGTTCTAAAAACTACTACGATGTACACTAGGATCTGTAAAGTTTCAATTTGACGTAACATAAAAGAATAGGTTATCGTTGTTGCACGCGTATATAGTTAAAACCAAATTAGTTCAAAGAATAACAAGTAAATTTTGGTGACCAAATTAAAAAGCAAGATTGTTAAGATTGACTGGCATAGTCTATTTCGTAACATGGAGGTCACGCCTCGTGTTTTATCAACACTTTGGCGCCGCAATGACGCGCATTTTAAAATGATGGTTGCAAATGAAATGTTGTTAAGGAATTTTATGTAAGCAAGGAACCATAAATTTCGAAAGGTGAGGGGGCAAATGTAAACTTCATTCACCCTTAGGGTAAATAAAATTGGTTTTTTGTTACAACAATGAGGCTGTGTAGCCGCAATCGCCATTGAAAGATGAAACGAAAACAAACTGGAGTACCAAAAAGACAAGTAATAAAAAAAGAAGATCGAATAAGCTCTTTACCAGACTGCTTACTTGTTGATATCATATCTCGTTTAGGCTCTACAAGAGAGGCTATCAGAACAGGTACATTCTCGAAACGATGGAAACATCTTTGGCCTCAAGTTCCTAATCTCATTTTTATACATGACGTTGATGATATTGATGTTGAAAATATCTTAAGCAAATATGGCCAATCAAACATCAACAAATTCCAATTGCATGCGTTTTACAACTATCAAGTGAATGTCGACAAATGTATTGGTTATGCTATCAATCTTAATGTTCGAGAGTTTGATATTAATATGTGGAATTACCGTGAGGGTACTGACTTTGTTTTGCCTAAGTTTTTTTTCAATTGTTCATGTTTTATTCATCTCAAATTGTATGACTGCTCTTTTGATCAAGCGGATGTCATATGTTGGAAAAACCTTAGGAGTTTGAGTATTGGATTAGGTGATCTACATGAAGATTTGTTTCAAAATATCTTATCCGGGAGTCCACTTTTGGAAACTTTGGTATTGGAGAATTGCTTTGGTTTTGAGCGGCTTGATATTACTAACAAGAGTGTTAAGAATTTGGTCATCTCTGGAGATATGGAAGCATATGAAGATTCTATCAAAATCAATGCTCCTTATATTTTGTCGTTAACAATCAAAGATAATTTTCCGTCAATGAAGCTTTTGTTGGAAAATGTGTCTTCTGTTATTAAAGCTGAATTAGATTACAAGACGCCTGAGAAAATGCACGAAGATCAGGAAATGAATGAAGAGTTGCTCAAAGGATTTATACTAAGCCTTAGCCATGTCAAGGAGCTTAAAATTGGGACATTATGCTTAGAGGTACAACTTTATTTTTTCTTTGGCAATTTGTATCTTAGTGGCTGTTTGGATATGCATTTTGAATGTGCTTAATGTGGCTTTGTATGATAGAAACAATTTGGGCTAACTGTCACCTGATTCTTCATATCTGATACGTTCTACTTTGACAATCGTATTATATGAAAGACAAAATCACTGAAACACAAAACCAGTTAGAATCAGAATCATATCATCCATTGTTTGAAGTTAGACATAGGTAAAATTCTTAGACTTACAAGTTATGCCAATTCTATTTGACCCTAAATATTCAGAAAATGAAAGTTGCAATCACTTCACCCCAAATACTCAACACATCCAAGCCCTCTTTAAGTCACAACACCGGCTCTAATTAGCGTGAAAGTCAAATGAACCATACATTTGCATTACAGAAAAAACTATGAACCCACCTCAACAGTCAGCACTCCTTGTCACAAACACACTTGTGTGCTTTCTTGTTGTTGGTCAGTGTGATAGGTGCTTCCTTTATTTTCCGATTAGAACTCATCCATGGAGTGTTGACGTTTATCTCTCATTCTCCTGTTTCTTTTGTTCTTGAGGGGTGTAATTGCAAGTTCCATTTTCATTTTGCCTTCATAACATATAGGCATTGCACCATTCTCGTTTCTGTTATCTAGTCATTACTTTTTTATTTGCAGGTTCTCGCTCGTTTAAAAGCTAAAGGTTTCACATGTCCATCGAACTTAAAAGTTCTTGAAGAGATTGATTCAAATTGATGCGGAGACCGGAAAGAACTATTGTTTGATCATGTACCTAAAGGTGAAGAAGTTAGCTGATGGATGGCACTTTTGGCTAGGCTAGACATAGTTTATGCATTGAGAGTGCATTTAAAGAACTATCTTGTTTTGGTAGATTATGTATGATGATTATCTTTAACTGGAAACACTAATTGTCGGCTGGTATGAACTTAGTATCGGCTATATAAACACCAAGACTATTGAATGCTCCCTGCCTTTGATATTGTATTTCTGCCTGTTCACTTTCTGTGTATATGGCATTGTATTTCTGCTTATTATGAATATTGACGTTGTGAAAGCTGGTGACTGAATTGCTCAGCTGATTATCAAGATCATCACCCCTGAGGTCATTAAGGTTGCTGATGTGGATTTAACTGTAAGAGGTGCAGGTGGGTTTGGACTTTGGATCAACTGGCATTTAACACTTTATACACAAGAACATATTATTTAATTTAGACATCAAAACAATCTTTTTTGCCACCTCTTTGAAGACCTATGTAAACACAATGAGACAGAGAAAATTTGTAACTGTTGTCTGTTTATGGACCAATGCTTTTAGTTCCGTTGACAAAATCATGTGGATGCTCTACATCGATAAGAAAAAAAGTATTCGCACTAATATAATTTTTGAGAAAATAAGTTCACCTACCAAAGAATTGCCTTGCTATGCCAGGTTTGACCATTTAAATCAGCATTTATTTGTAACCTATCCCCATTTGCGTTTATGACTTAACAGTGCAATTCTAACCATCGACACAATCCTAAACATTTTAGCTAAATCTTTTTTAACCGCACAATCATAAGCATCGACACAATGACCACGTGACAACGCGTGGGTAAGAAAAAAAACTCGTTTATAAGGCTATACGCAGTGGACCTGAAAATATCAGTTGGTCTTGTGGGTCGACCGATTTTAAAATCCTACTGTTTGAATTAAAAAAAATTAATAATAATAAAAAAAAACTTTACCATTTTACATCCTATAAAAACCAACCTCAAACACACAAATTCAAACACGTTTCAAAAAACTTCTCATCCATATTCACCATGTTAAAAAGAAATACTCTCCAATCAAAAAACCGACGATCCCAACTACCCCAAAATGCACCGAATGGCAAAAGCACTCGAAACTGACGAGGAAAACCGAAAGCAAGTGGAAATCATGGACCTTACAAAACAGGAGCAAGACTTGATTTTTTACAATTTAGCAATCGACCCGAATTTGCCCGAACGACAACGAAACGAACTTTTGCGGATTAAGGCAGAAATCAAGCAACGCTACAACTTAGATTACTAGTTTAAGTTTTTTAATAAGTATTGTCATGTTTAAGTTTTATTAGTTTAAGTTTTTAATTTATTATTGTAATGTTTTTATTTTTAATGAATTTTAAATTTGTTGTTTAAAACGTTTGAATTAAAAAATAAATAAATAAATAAATAAAATAAAATCGATCACTACTGTGGTACTTTGAGTCATGTCTGGTCGCCGGAGAGAGAAAGCTGGTGACTTAGGTCACCACTGTGGCTAGCCTAACAATCCACAAATTAAGAATCTTATATAAGAAATTAAGGAAAGCAAATAACAAAGTCAAAAAGTTACTTTTCAATGGCAAAAAGAATCATCGAACAAATTTAAACTAAAATGTAACGACGTTGATGGGTATATTGTGTTTTAGTTTTCTCGTTGGCTCGTTTAGTTAGGGTGTTCATCGGTTCGATTATCGGGTTGTTCGGTTCATTCGTTTCATTAGTTCGGCTAAAAAAAATTTATGGGTAAAACCGAACCAAAGCGGATTGAGATTGGAGTAAAGCGAACCAAAAAACCAAAAACCGAATCGAATAACCCGAATTACTTAATTTTACTTACTTATTTACTTAATTATATAGACTTTTAGCAATAAAAAAAAGTTCAAACTTAAAAAATGTTATATGTATACTATGAAAGAGTTTTATTTATTTTTATTTATTTTTTTAATAGGAAAATAGCATAAAAAAGTACTAAACTTATGTCCAATTTCAATATAAGGTATTACAGTATTTTTTTCCCCTTATTTAAGGTATAACAGTTTTTAAATTGTGCAATTTAAGGATTTTTTTTACCCAATAGGTCAGGTAACCGGTCATTAAACCCAAATCCAAACGGTCACCTTTTTCAACATCTCATCCATAATCAAACACGACAATCACCATTAAAATTCTTTATCACATCCGATCAAGCCAAACCAATGAATACTTGTTTTATTCTAAAGGCTTTACAAAGTACAAACCATTGACTTCTCTTATCACTTGTTAACCGCTCACCAATCTCCAACTTATTTATACACCACTATCTTTTCAGATTTATAAACAGGCACTAGTGTATTTGACTTGTTCTTGAAAAATTATATCAATAGACAATATCGTAAATAACATAAGACAACTAACATTTCAATCATATTAGTGCTTCTTTTAAAAACTTTATCATCTTATTAGTTGTAAAAATAATCGTGCTACGATCCAAAAAACTATTGGCAACATTAGTTATGTTTATTTACTTATACAAGCAAGTATTTTTTTTAATTTTTTTCCCCGTTAATAGTTGGTTTCTAGGATTATTACTTTAATTCAATGAGAGCTATGCTGTAGTAATTATATATATTGAACACAATTGAAATTTCGAATTAAACCTTCTAATTTTTGGTGAAATTGTGAGGTTGAAGATGAGTTGCGTCAAAGATGAGATTGAAGAAGAGAGGTGTTTGGGTTTATATGTAACTAAGTTATTAGGGTGTTTGGATTTAGGCGTAACAAATAGATAAGAGGGTGAGTGTGACCTGCTAACTAGATATATATGACAATTGATTGCCCCAGTTTGCAAAGAAAAAAAAATTGATACCTTAAATTGGGAAGAAAAAAGATTACTACCTTTAATTGAAATTGAACATGAGTTTGATACATTTTTATGCAATTTGCCTTATATAAAAAATATGTATTTATGTGAATTCGGTTTTTAGTTCGGTTCGGTTCGGTTTTTATTTTGCCAAAACCATATCTAAACTGAAAACCGGATATTTAACTCGGTTTGGTTATGTTCGGTTTTGACAAATTTGGTTCGGATTTTTTATACTGTTCTGTTTTGGTTTTTTTTTTTTTTTTTTTTTTTTTTTTTTTTTTTTTGGTGAAAACTGCGCACCTCTTTATTCGTTTGCATACTGAACCTGGGCCTGATTGAGCTTTTATAAAGCTTTAAATGATCATATATGTATACAATGGGCTACTAAAGAAATGGTGTCCCTCTGAAACATGGTACACTGTGCAACGGCACAGCCCGACCTGGCTGGTTGGCTCAAATCCGGGCTTGCTTGGAACATTCATGTGCACATAGCTTGGGGCTAGATTCTCAATAAGGGTCGATCTGCACTTAAAAATAAAAGTAAGATGTTAGTATTTTTCTAGCGATTTAAATATACTTTGTACGCGATTCCGTGTATGCTGTAATAATTTTCATCTAGTTTGTTAGTAGATTTTGAATGCTTCACTCATCACTATAACACAAAGAAATGTCAATAAACTAATAAGCCGACTATTGTCTTATCTGCTGATTCTATTCCATAACGTAAAAGCCGGCATTAAAATCATTAAACATTTTTCATCTATGAACCAATCAACTTTTAATCTACACGTATATACACACCAACTATGTACAAACACACCATATTACAAAATGAGCATTGTTTTCACCATCTTTAGTCTCTCAACCTTCATTTCACTCACTAAAACAATCTCCCAGACGCAACCATGCAACGCTGTATCGCTATCATATGTTTACAATTCTGGTTTCGAAATCCCACCAGCATCCGCCAAACCAACTGACCAGGCCTACAACTTCCAATCCACACTGACACTCACTAATGCTGGTATTGGTTGGCTGAACTCGTGGCAGGTGTTTGTGGGATTCCAACATCGTGAAATACTAGTTTCGGCTTCGAATGCTATTATAGTTGGTGATGGGGTGTCGTTTCCTGTGAATGTTTGTAGTAGTGCTGTAGTGGTGGTGTTATATTGGCAGGTTTTCTGTAAGTGATTTGAAAAGTGGGATTGAGACTGCGGGTGATTTTAATCAAATGCAGGTGCCGGTGTAGTTGGTTGGGACACAGTTTGGTGTTGCACCTCCTAGTATTCCATTGCCTGCGAGTTTGTATCTTGTGAATGATGGATACCTGTGTTCACTCCTTCGACTCCAAGTACGTGTCATGTTATATACGTAGTAGTCTACTTTTTATATGCTTTAAATGACATAACATGTTCGTCAACATAATAATTAGTACCAAAGGCTTATAGCTTAGCGCGTTATGTGAGTTGTCCACAAAACACGAGTTTGTTGTGGATTCAAGTTTTATACAGATTGGAAAAGTATTAGAATTGATGTATATGAAAGTAGAGAATTATATGATTTGCTAACTTCCGTATATAAATTTTTAATTAAGTTCTAAAAACTACTACGATATACACTAGGATCTGTAAAGTTTCAATTTGACGTAACATAAAAGAATAGGTATCGTTGTTGCACGCATATATAGTTAAAACCAAATTAGTAAAAAGAATAACAAGTAAATTTTGGTGACCAAATTAAAAAACAAGATTGTTAAGATCGACTGGCATAGTCTATTTCGTAACGTGGAGGTCACGCCTCGCGCTTTATCAACACTTTGGCACCGTCATGACGCGCCTTTTAGAATCATGGTTGCAAATGAAATGTTGTTAAAGGAATTTTAGGTAAGCAAGGAACCATAAATTTCGAAAGTTGAGGGGGCAAAGGTAAACTTAATTTCACCCTTAGGGTAAATAAAATTGGTTTTTTGGTACAACAATGAGGCTGTGTAGCAGCAATCGCCATTGAAAGATGAAACGAAAACAAACTGAAGTACCAAAAAGACAAGTAATAAAAAAAGAAGATCGAATAAGCTCTTTACCAGACTGCTTACTTGTTGATATCATATCTCGTTTACCCACCACAAAACAAGCTATCAGAACAGGTACACTCTCGAAACGATGGGAACATCTTTGGCCTCAAGTTCCTAATCTCATTTTTATACATAATGTTGGTGATTATGATCGTATCCTTGAATTTTATTCGTCTGTCGAAAATATCTTAAGTGAATATGGCCAATCAAACATCAACAAATTCCAATTGCGTGGGCCTTACAACGATCAAGTGAATGTCGACAAATGTATTGGTTATGCTATCGACCTTAACGTTCGAGAGTTTGATATTAATATGTGGGATTACCGTGTGGATACTGGCTTTGTTTTGCCTAAGTTTTTTTTCAATTGTTCATGTTTTATTCATCTCAAATTGTGTGACTGCTCTTTTGATCAAGCGGATCTCATATGTTGGAAAAACCTTAGGACTTTGAGCATTGGATTAAGTTATTTAGATGAAGATTTGTTTCAAAATATCTTATCCGGGAGTCCACTTTTGGAAACTTTGGTATTGGAAGATTGCTTTGGTTTTCAGCGGCTTGATATTACTAACAAGAGTGTTAAGAATTTGGTCATCTCTGGAGATCCGGATGATTATGAAGATTTTATCAAGATCAATGCTCCTTATATTTTGTCGCTGACAATCAAAGATCATTTTTCGTTAATGAAGCTTTTGTTGGAAAACGTGTCTTCTGTTATTAAAGCTGAATTAGATTACAAGACATTTTTCGTTAATGAAGATCAAGTCATGAATGAAGAGTTGCTCAAAGGATTTATACTAAGCCTTAGCCATGTCAAGGAGCTTAAAATTGGGAAATTATGCTTAGAGGTACAACTTTATTTTTACTTTGGCAATTTGTATCTTAGTGGCTGTTTGGATATGCATTTTGAATGTGCTTAATGTGGCTTTGAATGAATAGAAACAATTTGGGCTAACTGTCACCTGCAGACCTGCTTCTTCATATCTGATACGTTTAACTATGATAATCGTATCTTATGAAAGACAAAATCAACATACGAAACAGACAAAACCAATAGCATTAGAATCAGAATCAGATCATCCATTGTTTGAAGCTAGCGATAGGTATAAATCTTAGACTTACAAGTTATGCCAATGCTATTTTGACCCTAAATATTCAGAAAATGAAAGTTACAATCACTTCACCCAGACACTCAAAACCATAATCAATTTAATTGCACATCCAAGCCCGCCCCCCACCAACTCTAGTTAGCGTGAAGGCCATTAAGCCACATTTGCGTCACAGAAGAAACTATGAACCCGCCTCAACAGTCAGCACTCCTTGTCACAAACACACTTGTGTGCTTTCTTGTTGTTGGTCAGTGTGATAGGTTCTTCCTTTATTTTCCAATTAGAACTCATCCTTGGAGTGTGGACGTTTATCTTTCATTCTCCTGTTTCTTTTGTTCTTGAGGGGTGTAATTGCAAGTTCCATTTTCATTTTGCCTTCATAACATATAGGCATTGCACCATTCTCGTTTCCGTTATCTAGTCATTACTTTTTTATTTGCAGGTTCTCGCTCGTTTAAAAGCTAAAGGTTTCACATGTCCATCGAACTTGAAAGTTCTTGAAGAGATTGATTCAAATTGAAGCGGAGACCGGAAAGAACTATTGTTTGATCATGGTACTAAAGGTGAAGAAGTTAGCTGCTGAAGAACTATTGTTTGATCATGGTACTAAAGGTGAAGAAGTTAGCTGCTGATGGATGGCACTTTTGGTTAGGCGACATAGTTTATGCATTCAAAATGCATTTAAAGAACTATCTTGTTTTGGTAGATTATGTATGATGCTTTTTTTTTTTTTTTTTTTTTTTTTTTTTTTTTTTTTTTTTTTTTTGGTGCAAACCGGTGAATTATATTAATATCAAAACCACAATTTACAATGATTCTCATGTATCTGGAATGGACAATTCCCATCGAGTACCATATCCATCTATATTCTAACAAATCAGACATGCTAATACAGAGCAAACATTCAATGATATCCGATATCAGATATCATACTATCATATCTCTGATAACACAGAGAAATACCAAAATGGAGCAAAACTGCACTATAGTGTAAACCATGCCAGTTTTGTCTCTCAATTCACCTTTATTTGCACCTACCATCTAGCTACATTTCCACATCACCATTCCATCCAAACCATTCATCCTGCAACCACAATAGTAAGGATAGAATTAGGCGTGTGGCTTCACTAGGCACCCGTAACCCATCCATGGGGGGCTCTGCCAAGTAACCTACATTTCCCTCTCTAAGGAAGGCCTCAGTTACTTGGGAACACTCACCCTCCATGATGACCAACCATACCTCCTGTGGTGGTGTATTGAGAGGACCAAGAAGGTTCATCTTGCACACCTCTCTATTCCACTCATCATACACCACCCTCCTAGACCACTTACCCTTCACAGTGCACAACCCTTCTTTATGGTACATTCCTCCAAATTAGACCTCCTTCTTTTCACCATATACTCACTAATTTCCTCCCAAGGCCAAACTAGGAGTACATAGCTACTAGTAAGGTACAGTCACTCCAGAGGAACTCCAAGGTACAAGGTGTTGAACTCACTGTAGTGGCCTGAAAAATATTCATTATACTAATACAACTCATGTCCCAAACACCCCTTCAAGATAGTGAGCTAAAGACAATAGCAGCTTTCTGATCCAACTACCCCTTACAACATGCCCTTGACCCATTCAGAATCATAGTGAAGGAGTTTTCAATTCCACTTCCCACTCTTTAGCCACTTTGAGAGTTTGAGGAGATCTTTTGACATTTAAACATAGTAACTGCAGCTTAATCTTCTCCATAATAATGTTTAACAGCACTTTAGCTTCCAATTCCTCACCAGTAAAAATTCTAGTGTTTCTTTCCTTCCAGATGTGGTATACAGCAGTTGCCAATGTGATTCTAGCCAGGACACTGTTGATAGTGTTGTTACATGGGTCATTAGCAAATTGCTCCATAATATTCTCCCATGTATCAGTCAACCACTCCTTCCTCAGTTTCTTTTTAAGGCAGCTCCATATGTGTTTAGAATATAAGCACTCAAAGAATAGATGGTTGTGAGAGTCTTGAACATTGTTACACAGAGCACACTTCATATTAGGATAATTATTCCATCTCATGATTCTGTCTTGAGTCTGCAATTTGCATCTCATAGCCATCCATAAAATGAAAATGTATGATGCTTATCTTTAACTGGAAACACTAATTGTCGGCGGGTATGAACTTAGTATCAACTATATAAACACTAATACTATTGAATGCTCCCTGCCTTTGATATTGTATTTCTGCCTGTTCACTTTCTGTGTATACCGTGTTGATTATTGAACGCAATGCTGAAATGCTTATTACGGTTGTTGTTTGAGTAATAAGATGATGAATATTGACGGTGTGATTGTTGACTGTTGAGGTGATATTGTTTAACCAGTCTGATACTGATTTTGATGTGAAGGCTGGTGAGCAAATTGCTCAGCTGATTATCAAGAAGATCATCACCCCTGAAGTCATTAAGGTTGCTGATCTGGACTGTAAGAGGTGCAGGTGGGTTTGGATTAACTGGCATTTAACACTTTATACAAAAGAACATTACTTATTTAGATAACAATCTTTTTTGCCACCTCTTTGAAGACCTATGTAAACACAATGAGACAGAGAAACTTTGACAACTGTTATGGACCAATGCTTTTAGTTCAGTTGGCAAAATCATGTGGATGCTCCTACATCAATAAGAACAAAGGTATTGCACTAATATAATTCTTGAAAAACAATAGAAATGCAACAGTGCCTAAAGAAACAATAGAATATGCCATTGACACACAACAGGTCCAACCTGCTCCTACACAAAACCTCATGATAGTTATTTGATAGGCATTGATATCTCTTGGTTTGAGGTTCACAACAGAAAATTAGTTCAATTTCGTGTAATAAGAAAATGCTACCACCAACAACAATAATATATGTAGTTTGAAAACATTGGATGGTACATATTCCATCTTCAAATTATTAGTCGCTAGATCCTTTTATTGCAAACATCTTTTAGATATATTTGGAAGTATATGAAAGGCGAACTCAATATGGATTTTTAATTCAAGTATCAATAAGCATGGATTTGATATTCGTACTATACAAGTATACATGAATGTTTGATTTATATAAGTTCAGCGTAGTGTTGATGGAACAGTCTATTCATCGGTTGGTTGGTGGTTGAAATATATGACTGAAAATTTTCAAATGCATGCATACTCGGTCTCATTATTTTGCAGGTATCATGTTAGATTGTTAGTAGCTGCGCAGAGGCCAACTCAGGCTTTCGAGAATGAAAAGCTAGCTTCAGCAATGTATTTTGATAACAAGCATATTCAACTTTAACTTTACATATTTGATGTAGTAATAAACTTCCGTATGTGTTTGTTCAAAATCTTTTTGTGGCAAGGGAAAGCTTTGTTTGTTCAAAATCTTAAGGTAAATACTGTATTGGTTGAACATGCAAAAGATTATCCAAGTGTTGTTATCTTTAAAATCACCGCTGCAAGTACACTTATGTACTAAAATTTTAAGCTAAATATACCTTAAGCGTACACTTTTAAGCATCGACACAATGGTCACGCCACAACGTGCGAGTAAGGAAAACCTCACATTTGCTTTATAATTTAAAAGCAAATTTCGCTTTATTGCAAGCGTACTTATTTATTACAGTATTTTTTTTATAGCTAAATATGACTTAACAGTGCAGTTCTAAGCATCGACACAATCCAACACATTTTAGCTAAATCTTTTTTAACCGCACAATCATAAGCACCGACACAATGACCACGCGACAAGGCACGGGTAAGAAAAAACTCGTTTATAACAATCCGCAAATTAAGAATCTTAGATAAGAAATTAAGGAAAGCAAATAACAAAGTCAAAAAGTTACCTTTCATTGGCAAAAAGAATCATCGAACAAACTTAAACTAAAATGTGACGACGTTGATAGGTATATTGTGTTTCAGTTCCCTCGTTGGCTTGTTTAGTTAGGGTGTTCATCGGTTCGGTTATCGGGTTATTCGGTTCGTTAGTTCGGTTGAAAATTTTTATGGGGTAAAACCGAACCAAAGCGAATTGAAGTTGGATTAAATCGAACCGAAAAACCAAAAACCGAATCGAATAACCGAATTACTTAACATTAATTACTTATTTACTTAATCATATAGACTTTTAGCAATAAAAAAAATTCAAACTTAAAAAATGTTATATTTATAATATGAAAGATCTTTAATGTTTTTAATATAAATATATAAAAAATATATATTTATGTGAATTTGATTTTTGGTTCGGTTCGGTTTTTATTTTGCTAAAACCATATCCAAACTGAAAACCAGATATTTAACTCGGTTTGATTCGGTTCGATTTTGACAAATTCAGTTCGGTTTTGTTTTTTTGGGTGAAACCCGAATTCTCCATACCCCTTAAGTCGTTTGCATATTGAAACTGGGCCTGATTGGGCTTTTATAAAGCTTTAAATGATCATTATGTACAATGGGCTTCTAAGGAAATGGTGCCCCTCTGAAACATGGTACCCTGTGCAACGGCGCAGCCCGACCTGGCTCAAATCCGGGCTTGCTTGGAACATTCATGTGCACATAGCTTGGGGCTAGATTCTCAATAAGGGTCGATCAGCACTTAAATATAAAAGTAAGATGTTAGAATTTTTCTGGCGATTTAAAGTATACTTTGTACGCGATTCCATGTAAGTTGTAATAGTTTTCATCTAGTTTTGTTATTTTACACTCTTGTCTCCATTCTGCATAGTATAGTACAAAGAAATGTTAGTAGATTTTGAATGCTTCACTCATCACTAAAATACAAAGAAATGTCAATAAACTAAAAAGCCGGCTATTGTCTATTTGTCTTCTCTGCTGATTCCATTTCATAACGTAAAAGCCGGCATTAAAATCATTAAACATTCTTCATCCATGAACCAGTCAACTTTTAATCTACACATATATACTTACCAACCATGTACAAACACACCATATTAAAAAATGACCATTGTTTTCACCATCTTTATTCTCTCAACCTTCATTTCACTCCCTAAAACAATCTCCCAAACACAACCATGCAATGCCATATCGCTATCTTACGTTTACAATTCTGGTTTCCAAATCCCCCCAGCATCCGCCACACCAGCCGACCAGGCCTACAACTTCCAATCCACACTGACACTCACTAACGCTGGTACTGGACGGCTGAACTCGTGGAGGGTGTTTGTGGGATTCCAACATCGTGAAATACTAGTTTCGGCTTCAAATGCTGTTGTAGTTGGTGATGGGGTGTCTTTTCCTGTGAATGTTAGTGGTAGTGGTGGTGTTGTGTTGGCAGGTTTTCCTGTTAGTGATTTGAAAAGTGGGATTGAGACTGCGGGTGATTTTAACCAAATGCAGGCGCGGGTGCAGTTGGTTGGGACGCAGTTTGGTGTTGCGCCTCCTAGTGTTCCATTGCCTGCGAGTTTGTATCTTGTGAATGATGGATACCTGTGTTCGACTCCTTCGACTCCAGGTACGTGTCATGTTATATAATCTACTTTTTATATGCTTTAAGTTACATAACATGTTCGTCAAAATAATAATTAGTACCAAAGGCTTATAGCCTAGCGCGTTATGTGAGTTGTCCACCAAACACGAGTTTGTTGTGGATTCAAGTTTTATACAGATTGGTAGAGTATTGAAACTGATGTATATGAAAGTAGAGAATTATTATGATTCGCTAACTTCCTTATATAAATTTTTAGGTTCTAAAAAGTAAAAACTACTACGATGTACACTAGGATCTGTGAAGTTTCAATTTGACGTAACATAAAAGAACAGGTTATCGTTGTTGCACGCATATATAGTTAAAACCAAATTAGTTCAAAGAACAGCAAGTAAATTTTGGTGACCAAATTGAAAAAGAAGATTGTTAAGATCGACTGGCATTGTTTACAACAAATCGATCTGCAATTCTTGTAATTTGCCATATGAAATAAATAACGAAAACCTTTTGAAGTTTTCAAGTGCATTCTAACTAAAGTTCGATTTGTTGCAGCAAACAACGAGACACATGTATGTTGCGAAAGGGATCCAAATGCGTTGCCCATAACAAGTGTTGAAGCAGAACCATATGAGACCCGCCAAGAAGGCGATATCTCCATTATGTATGATGTAGTCAGTTCACAGGAAACTGAATACATGGCACAAGTCACAATTTCGAATCACAATACCCTTGGCCGCCTTGATTATTGGCAGCTGAGTTGGGATTGGATGCGAGATGAATTTATCCACTCAATGAAAGGTGCATATCCATCTATTATAGACACAAATCCTTGCATATTTGGCAGACAAGGCGAGTTTTATAAAGACCTCGACTTCTCAAAGGCTTTAAATTGCGAGCGAAGACCAACTATAATTGACCTTCCCCTGGACAAAACAAATGACACACAATTAGGGTTGGTCCCGTTCTGTTGTCGTAACGGGACCCTCTTACCACCTTCAATGGACGCAGGCAAATCCATTTCGGTTTTTAACATGCAAGTTTTCAAGATGCCACCTGATCTAAACAGGACACAACTCATCCCACCTCAAAATTGGAAAATCAACAGTACAATGAGCCCTGATTACCAATGTGGACCACCCGTACGAGTAAGCCCGACCCGGTTTCCAAACCCTAGCGGTCTTACTTCCGACTCGACCGCAGTTGCTAGCTGGCAAGTGATTTGTAATATGACACAAACAAAACCCGATCCACCCAAATGTTGTGTTTCATTTTCGGCATTCTTTAACAAGTCTATTGTACCATGTAGTACTTGCGCGTGCGGGTGCACCAGTACTACAAGCACATGCAGTACAACTACACCCGCACTTCTTCTACCTTCGGATGCACTTCTAGTGCCATTCGATAACAGGACCACAAAGATAGCAGATTTTGCAAAGGACAATGATCGGGTCTTACCTGATATATTGCCTTGTTCGGATAATTGTGGCATTAGCATCAATTGGCACTTACTATCTGATTTCAAAGACGGATGGACTGCAAGAATGACAATTTTCAACTGGGGTGAAACTAGTTTCGCAGATTGGTTTGCGGCAGTAGAGTTGGACAAATCAATGGCAGGCTTCAAGGACGTATTCTCATTCAATGGTACCCGGCTTAGGGGGTCTAATAACACAATTTTTCTACAAGGTCTCCCGGGTTTAAACTATATAGTGGCCGAAGCAGATGGGAAAAACCCAAAGAAGGATCCACGTGTTCCGGGTATGCAACAATCAGTTATTTCTTTCACAAAGAAGAATATCCCTGGGCTTGATGTGGCTCGAGGTGACGGATTTCCAAACAAAGTCTATTTCAATGGTTTAGAATGTTCGGTTCCTCCTGTTCTTCCGATCACGGGACATGGTACGCGAATGACGATTGCCTTCAGTTCTGTTTCTGCTACACTCATTATGATGTTGTTTTTACATAACTTACTTTAACACATTATTTGTTATCAAATTTACATATTCTTTTTTGTAATCTAAAAGTTAAAACATCTAAAGCTGCATTATACACAATTGTTAAACAAAATTGTTGTTCAGTAACTTCATAAACGAAAACCAAGATAGAAAAAACATCCAGTGTACTGAATAGTCTAAGCTATATATGACCAAAAGTCAATTAAAAGGTATGATTTGGGTCATAAGAAGCTAACATCACTGGGTCAAGTTGTAGCAATTCATCAGTGTTCAGAAAGTCGTTCGGATCGATCACTGGACCATTATCCAGTTCAAACTCCGGCCTGTAAGCGCCAGCCTGGATGCTTGAATCTTGCACAGTAAAAGGATGATGCATTTCAGTGATCGGTGGAGTGCTTATAAATGAGTCGTTGTACGGAACATAAGCACCACTTGAAACCTGGTTGATAGAATCTTGCAATGTAAAATGTTCTTGCGTTTCAGTGATCGGTTGAGTGCTAATAAATGAGTTGTTGTCTTCGATCACAGGACTGCAAGCATTACTTGAAACATGGGTTCTAAAACTTTTCTCCGTAAAACGTTGTGGCATATTTTTGGATAGCTTTCGGAGATTTAACCTGTATTTCTGAAAAATAAAGATATAAATTGTTAACTCTCAATTGCTATTGAAGCTCAACAAATAAACATGTACTTTGGAGTGAATATCGAACCTGTAGATAGCTTGCAACGTTTTCCCTTCTAAGACCAGGAACATTCATTAGCTCCAATATCTTTTTTGGGACTGCGTCTGCAACACAAAGTTACAATATGTTCAGATATCACTTATAAATTCGGCTGAAAAAAAATCGTCCGGACCAGATTGGGTAGATTTACAAAACACCCTTTAATTCATTTTTTCTAAGTATAAAAAATTATTACAAAGTAACTAACAAAATGATATAAGATCATTTAGCATGGTTTGAATTCCTTATTTCAACAACTTATCTGTTTATTAGTGTATGTTTTATAAAAGCATATTAAAATTATTAAGTTACTATTAAATCTCAAATAAGCTTATTAGACTTTGGACAACTTTCAACTTTAAACCATTGTTCGACTAGTTGTTTTAAATGTACGATAATTGACCTGTCTACCAGTAAATGGGCTGAAATTGTTTACATTGAAAAGGGGTCAGAAGATGGATAGAAATAATTCATACCCTGGATTCCAAGAATTGTCACAGCATGGACAAATTTCTCACGAAGCTCAGTAGTCCAAGCTATACGATTTTTTTTTAGTTGCTCCTTATTTTGCTCATCCTCCAGCGGAATACCATCCGAGCTGGAGCTTCCAGAAAACTCTTTATCTTCAGCTGAACTAATCGAACTAGGTTCATTAATTTCCAGTTGATCAATCGGTTTCATAAGTTTTTCGCGGAGCATTTCCTTACAAGCTCGAGCAACATGCTGCCATAGGAACTGAATAACCTCCTTCTTGGCCGGTTTTGGTATGTAAGTACATGCACCCTTCTCTATACACTCCTTAATTGTATCGAATCTCTCGTCTGCTGATACAACTAACAATCCAAAGAGAGTATGCATGATCAATTTCTTAAATAAAAGAGCTGCTGAAAATTACAAAACATTTTATAATTGTCACATTGTTATCAATGTTAGCAACCAATCCTTAAAGGGTTTTGCTAACAATAGCCGGTTAATCTTTACCATAATTATAAAATAACTCCTAATAAACTCAGTCTGGATATTTTTACATTGACTATTTTGCCGTTCTTTTTCCATTCAAGATTCTCCAACAACATTATAACCAGCTTCATTCTTATACATCCAAGTATCCAACCCTTCCTTTATATTTAACCTTCTTAACTCTTCACGGCTTCACATATTATGACTTTATTTACGTTCTCTTTTTCATTATGCTCATAAGATACATAACTTGTGTCCAACAAAAAATATTGAATGATATGCAAAAAATATCCATGAATGATCTGTAAAGAAAAACCTACATCGTCTAGACGTTTTTATCGACATCATCTAAAGACTAAAGTTCATAAGGAAAACAGTCAACTTAAAAATGATGAAAGCAATCTCTGAAAACTCAAAACAAAGTATGAGACAGCCTACAAAAATCTAATATGAACCTGACTCTTTTAAAGCACTTTTCCATACTAACAAATAAAGGCATCAAACCCATAAACAGAGTCGCCTTGAGCACGAAAAATGTTACTGACGTATTCGGATTTTAATAAACAAGCCAATGTACATGTTTATGACGATTGAGAAACAACAAGGGGCGTTCGAAGGCCATGATTAATACAAACTTAATTTTGTGAAATCAAAGATAATTCTAAGGCATGATCAATGGAAAATGATTTAATTAATGACTACTAATACTAATACGTTCCCAAAAAAAGCATAACACATATAATCCCAAAAGTAATATACATGAGATTATGTTGTTGAATCATAATCCTAAGTGTTAAGATGCTGAAAACTTAAAAAGAGTTTTGATAAATGAAAATAACTTGTTTTGTTTAAGATCCCGACAGAGAATCTTTGCTAATTTATATATCAGGCGTAAAATGATGGAAAGTTTGATGTTTATTAATGGTTATTTTTATAAACACGTATGATGTTTATTAAGCTATATAAACAATATAGGCATGTTGCTACGTGCAAATCTTTTTCCATATTGAGGTGCTATAATATTAGCAAAAGTATCTTGTTATTTTCAACCAAAATCCACAAACGAACAAAGAAAAAAAGACACAACTTACTAACGACGGGTAATCTGGTTTCACGAATAATGATCTCAAGAAACTCAACACCATCAATATCCGGCGAGAAGTGTACTTCTGTTATCACAATATCAAATTTGTTTTCTTTGATCAACTCCAACGCTTCATTTGGCAATGAACATGTTGTAACTGTGCAAACGCCAATAACAATAAACATTATTATTGGTAACTAGGGTTTTGCTTGGTGTTAGGGTAGGCTAAATCCGTAGTAATTGTAAAAACATCACATTAAAATATCTATAATAAGCATTGCATACACCATCAGTCACATGCTAAATCATGTTGTACAATAAGTTAAACATCTATACATCAATTCTAGTGTTGCACAAATCACCAATATGATTATAATAATACTAGATGAATAGAGGATTAGTACCTTGATACTGAAAAAATGTAAGCATTGTGGTAAGATATAAGAGTGATGTGCCATTATTATCCACAACAAGTGCCTTAAGACCATGAGGATTGAATATATTTTCAATGGATAAAGGCTTCATGGGAATGTTTTTTGATGATGACATCATGAGTTCATCAACTGTGAAAATCAAAGATAAACAAACAAGAGTAAGAACATGAAGTTTGTTACTTTGTTTAACAATATATGAATTTAATCTAGTCGTTTATATATCTAGTTAACTAACAAACTCCACTTTATACTCACACTTTGTATTCAAAAAAATCAACTAGAATTCTGAATAATAATTATTTATTTTAATGATAAACACACGTACAATAATAAAATAAAAAAAGAAGAAGAAGAAAAAAAAAAAAAAAAAAAAGTGAGAGATTTACATGTATCTACGTGGCTCACAGGATCAAGATTAGAGTTAGGGTTATCCATGAATCAAAGTTAAGTTATAATTATATTGTAATTGTATTTATAAGAGGTGAATGTTATGGTTTAGAAAATTTTTATATGGTAAGAAACTTTCTCTTAAAATATAACTTCGTTTACAAGATTAAGATTTAATGCCCTAAAATCCATTATGGGTTAAAGTCCGTAAATCAAATCATTATTTGCAGCGACATTTTTCTCTTTTCTTTAGACGTGTTTTGCATGGGGTTGTGGAGTGGATGCATTATTGGCCAAAGTTAGATAACTTCTGAAACTGTAATGTCATTCGACAGGAACCTAAGGCTGATGAAATAGTTGTGTTGTGTCATATGTAAGCTGGTCTATGTTGGTCAAATGGTTGTGTCATAACAACCAAACAACTGAAAAAGATCTATATTATCCACAACCAATATCATTACCTGATCTCCTCACCTAATCCGGTCCTAGGGTGCGGCTAAGAGACTTTCTCTTGAATCTGATGCATGGACAATGAGAAGGAACAAAATATTACTGTAAGTTTTTGGAGGTAATTACAAAACCTATTATTTGGCCTTGGAATTATCAAATAACTAGAATTACGTTTCCTTCATGGAACAGTCATAAGTTTTTTCTGAAACAATTCGAGAACAGTTGGTCAATGTAGTCCCAAACACCCCTTTAAATTTATGATTATAATATTTGATCCATGCATCTATGCATAAAGTATAATACATACTCTCTTATTCCTTTTTTTTTGTTCTAGGCAATAGTGAATGGGGATGGCTACTTAATGCATTGGATTCGTTCATCACTGTGGATAGAGATGGGCAAATCATCGCAAGTGCTGTTCTGTTTCCTTTCTACGGAGACAAGTGTGGATCCGTTCGGAATTTCAAGTACAGGTAACAATTTTAGTTTCATATGATCTTTGCTACCATTTTATAGCCTTTTTGCATTAAAATAGGTTGTTCATTGTGTAGGAATAAATACCAAAAAGTTAAACAAAATATTGTTCTTAAACTTCATTGTCTCACATAGTAACTGTTAAATATATTGCGAAATTATAGCCAAACTACAATAAAGTTGCAAAACTATGGCTATGTTTGGCGCAGAGCTTTTCGGAGTTTTTTGGATGATGAGCAGTGAGCAATGAGCTTTTTGATTTTTAGTGTTCGTTTGGCAAAAGAGGGGCGAGCTTTGCTATTTTTTAGAAAAGCTCATTTTTCCAATGCTTCTTTAAGAAGCTGTGAGCGGTGAGCAGTTAGCTGTGACTACTGCTACTTTTGCCAAACATAGCCTATATATCAAATTTGGGTTTAATGTAGATGGCATGGCGACAGTGACTGATATGCTTTCGATGTATTATTTTTAAGTACGGTTCACGAGTTTTTGCATAAGATAATCCAGACCCAACCGGTCGATCATGAAGTATTATGTTGGCCGCCTACAATGTAATGACGACTTCATATATCAAGAAAGTAGTAGTCATAACTCACAAGGTTGATAACATTACACGCATTTTGTATTTACTAACATATGACCAACCTTGCATATTTAATAGCAACGAACAACAATAAAAATCTTGATAAAAAAGGCCATCTTTAATTCCTATGCCTCTTTTGAATATGCAAGGTTGTTCGTTGCTATTACATATGCTAATTGAAACGCCCCAAAAGTAAAAGTGCATAATGCGTTACTTATGTAAATGCTTATGGACTAATTTTGTTCTATTTTAGAGTTACGAACCAGGTTACTTATGTAGCATTAACTGCTATCGCCATTGATAAGGCGTTTCGGAGGATTACCAAACTCGGGATGTCCTTTTCCAGGTTCGTTATGTTCCATTGCCCATTTTATATAGACGACACAATTTGTCCAATGAGCTCAGACTTTACAGAATTCATGTAAAATGTCTTAGCTAGCTACAGAATTTAGATTAAAACTCAATTGTTTGCTATGCCAACAAGGCAATTTGCCACGGCTACGCAGACACTTAAGCATGCATACTCTTTTTATGTTTACTTCCTTAACAAAAGAATTGAAATTATCCATATGTTTTCATCATGATTATAGAATGGTATAATTAACTTTTGTGTTTTAAAGTGCGTGGGATTTGTATCCTAAATGACTGAACATAAGGGACTAGAAGTTGGTCAATGGGCACTTCGTGGACTAAAAAAGTAAAGTAAAGTAACTCCCAATACCGTATTCCACGGGTTATGGGTCCTAATACCGTCTTCCACGGTGTATGGGGGAGGTTGAGACGTAGACAACCTTACCCCTACCAATTGTAGAAAGGCTGCTTCCAGTTCTATCAAAGGTAGAAAAGGACATCCAGCCTTGCAAGGGGTGAAGATCGAACCCTTGACCTCTGTCTCTAGAGGCAAGGGTGTTAACCACTTCCACTTAAATGGGCACTTCGTGGACTCTGTAGTTTTTTTTTCCATATTGCACGAATGTCTTGGACATAATGGAAAAGTAGTTGTTTAAATAGACCCCCGTTCTTTTATTATGCATACCAGGTTACATAATTGTGTTGTCTAAGAATTTTGTATGGTATTTGTTGACAATCAATGTTGTATATGTTAACTTTTTCACGGTATTTAAATGTAGTATACCATGTTATAAATCAAGAGGCTACCTTTGATATGGATTGATTAGGAACTGGAACTTACTTAGACAGTTGTGTTATGTAGATATGCAGAAGAAATTGTTGTTGTTAGCCCCAGTCAAGCACTAAAAATTGCAAGAACCTCCAATGGGAGGTAGATACGTATCATACAGAAGGAGCACTGATGGCTTCAGCATGTTTGAATGAAGAAAGCAAAAGAGCATTCAAACTCAAGCCACTCATTTCTTTCTTACTGACTGCATATGCTAATGTAATCTTCCTGGACTAAACTACGCTAAAATGTTAACTGGTCTCATGGACACTAAGGTGACCGCTAATTGTGTAGTTTCCTAACACAGATAGCATTATGTTATATGTTAATTTTCTGCAAATTTTAGATCCAAATTCATTTATGTTAAACTCCACTATGTTCCGCCCATGGCTTCATCGTTTGACACTCTTCGCTAAGGTATTTTTATACCCATCTTCACTGTTCGAGGTCCTTTCAAGGGTATTGCTAAAGTATTTATGATACCCATTCACCTTAAAAGTTCGCATCAGCTTAGGAACATATCAAGCTCACAGATTAATATCCAAGATGAGAAGTTATACAAGATCATACACTTGCCATTTTTCTTTGTGATTAATGACATGCCTTGATAAATTTTCCAAATGTCTTTAATTGTAATGTCAAGGGATATAAGTTTTGTTGTATATTATTATACTAGTTATGCGCGGGTTTTTTAAAATTTTTTAAATCATATATTTTTATTTATTAAAAAACAAATAATTTAATCTTTGTTTTGTTTGATTTATAATGTTTAATTATAGTTTTTTATTAATAAAGATAATTTAAAAATCTTAATGCTATTATTAATTGCATCTTATCTATATTTTTTGTATTTATCTTTTACTTGTGTTATGGATAAATATAAAATGTTACCTAATAAGAAAATAATTTATTTTTTTAAATAAAATTATTACTAAATAAGGTATGAATGCATTTTTTTGAAATGGAAAATTCCCAATAAGAGTTTTGTTTTATTATATAAAAGATACATGTAGTTTGAAGATATTAAGAATAAGGTGTGAAATTGAGCAAGAAAAAAAGCAAAGCGACACCCTGGAAATCCAACGGTTATGCCAAAGGCAACCTCACAGCCAAACACTTGATAAGATGATTTTAAGCAGATTTCTGAAGGACTTAACGGGAAGAATTGAACCAGGTAAGATCCTTGCTTTGATCGGCCCTTTTGGTTGTGAAAACGACTCTTTTGATTGTCATTGGGGGATGGTAAAATCAAATTTAAGTAGATTTCTGAAGGACTTAACGCAATTAACACATGTGGTCAGACACAAGTGTCACATATAATGACGATCCATATAGCCCTATTCGTAAAAGATGGTATGCTATAAAAATAAGTTATTTAAGATATGCAAATTTCATTTTATGTTTCGGTTGGTCCTTATTAAAACTACTGGATTGCTCATTAAGCAGACCAGCAGTTCTAAAACGCTATCTTCCCTTCTAAAAAAATATACAGATAAAACAATTAAACACAAAGTCACCGAGTACACTTAGCATAGCATTGTTAGTACTTGGTAATACGACTTGTGGCATGCCATCGATTTTGTAATGATTAGTTATGCACACTGCATGTTCACAGTGGATTAGATCACGTACTATATCAGTGACCCACCTACTAAGTTTTGAAAAAAGATTGGGATGAAATTTATCCCCTCATCTTGACATAACATGAGAGGGTGCAACATATAGAGTAGTTGTGCAGCGTAGCACCTTTCTTAGGTATTGTTGATTGTTGTTTTGGACTTATATATAGTTATCTCAAGGTTATCTTATGGGATAAATATTGGATTAGATCGTTGACTATTTGACTAGTTACTTTGTAGACTTTCACATTTCACTTTTCAAAATTGGATCGGGCAACTTAAAAATTGAGCAACTCAATAAGAGTTTGACACATGTCCAATATTTAATTATTAAAGTACAAAAAATAGAATATATTTGTAAGGTATGTGTAAGTATTGTGTAAGATATTTTAAGGTTTTTTACATGGGCAACTACCTTTATATTGGGCGACTTGTATTGGGCAAATGTTTTTTTTTTTTTTTTTTTTTTTTTTTTTTTTGTACTTTCACCACTTTTAACAATCATACGATACAAAGATTAAGTTGATAATTTAGCTTTAATGATACTTAACGTTTATAAAACAAATTAATATACTCCTAAACACTTCAAACCACACTATATATACTATATACCCCATCAATCTCATATCTTCTTCAACCATCACCACCACCACCACCACCACCATCAAGCATATTTGAATACCACCTAACCTCTCCACCACCACCACCTGACTACACCACCATCCGCCATTGCCGTCTCTGTTGAATGTTTCTCCCGCCTCCACTCTGTCGCTCTAAGGTTGTTGCTTCCTCCAGTCTTATCATGAAACTAGGCTGTTGTAGGATGTAATATGCAAAAGCATACATAAACAATTTGTTACTTTTTTAATGTTTTTGAACCAAACATTTTACAACTATAAACAATGAATGATTATATAGTTTAAATTCATCAGTGTAGTTTGAATATGATGTTTTTTTTAACAAACAGAAGCATGTAATCAGCAGGTTGACTTTGGAAAGTCAAAATGCAATTGGAATAACAGAATTTGACTATTAAAGTCAAGACAATTTATTTTGATTGCCTTTGTCCCAACTAGAAATATTGAAGTGGATGAAACTTTGAAGTTCATTGCTACTTACTTTCTAGTTGGACAAATTTAATGAAGCAGAACATAAACATTTGAATTCCAATTCAATAAAAAAGAACACAAAAATAAACATTTCATTGAAAATAAAATAAACATTACATTAAACAATTAACAATGAAACTTTAGACATTTTTCTGGATCAAATGACAAATGTAGGTTGTCATAATCCAAATACTCATCATCTGATGAGTCTTCCTCTTCCTGATCCGGCATTTTTTTGCTTTTTCTGTTTGCCAACATATTCTTCCAAGTGTATTTACGTTTGGTTGGTTTTTCTTTTGCAGTTTTTTCTCTTTTTTCAAATTGTATCATTTTTTTGGCTGTAATTTAAACTTTTCTTTCATATACCAATCCACCGCTTATTCAAATGTTGCCTCTTCCTCACTTTCTTCTTCTTCACCTTCTTCTTTTTCAAGTATTAAAGCTTTTTCTTCAAACTCCTATGTTTTTTATTGTTGCATTGCTCGTTTCTCTTAAGAAACAACATTTTCTTCTTTCTCTTGCACATAAATTTTTGAGCTTGATGCCATTTTTGATATTGTATAGATTTAAGTTTTTTTGAATGATTTTGTTGTTTACAAATGTTCCATTTTATAACCATTGCATTAGGAAACTGAACGGTTTTTTTTCTTTGGAAAAGACACACGTCTTAATACTTTTGTGTTGAACGTTGTATACTACTACATTTGATAATGCCAATGGAACGTAGGTTAAACAGACATTTATTACACGGTATTCCAAAACTTCATTTATCACTTATCACTTATAACTTATTAAACTAACAACTATTTACTCAACAAAGAAACACACACCCTCATCCTAATTTTTCACAACAATAAACTTATATTTCAAGTTAAGTCATTCAATGGCAGCTTCTTCTTCAAAAAATAATGATTTTAGTAAGATGGTTGATGAGTGTGTAAATACTCATCATTTTTGTCTTATATGAACTGCCAAAACATCCAAAAACACTCAAATACGCATCAAAATACACAATTTATTCCAAAAGTGTGTTTTATATGTTTTAGATGCAAAATGTTTAAAAACAAATGAAAAACGAACAAAGTTTGCACAATTGGCAGTTTCAGTCCCTCAAGTTTCAAATATTGACAAAACTAGTCCCTGAAGGTTTAAAACGAAAGAAAAGTCAACCCAAGTCCTTAAAAAGTCAAAATTTATCAAAAATGGACTTTGGGTGAAAAGTTTGAGAAAATTACACTTTTACCCCTCAAAATCCAAAATTTACATAAAAGGTCCCTGAACTTTCAAAACCTGACCCAATCAGTCCCTGTTAGGATATTTTTGAATGAAAAGTCAATTTAAGTCCTTGGAAAGTCAAAAATGTTCAAATTTGGTCCTTGGATAAAAGATTTTACAAAATGGCAACTTTAGTCCCCGGATTTTGAAAATCGGCATAAATAGTCCCCGGGTGATTTAAAATGGGAAAATCACAATTTTGGTCCTTTGGTTGTTTTAACATAGCAAAATATTACCATTGGATTAACTTTGAATATTTAGCAGAATTAACCCTCATGTTTCCTGAAATTACAAAAATGGTCCCTATGTTTACTATCTAACCATTTGGACCCTTGGTGTTATTTCAATCCTAAACCTAAACCCAAAACCTGATAACACCCTAGCCCACCAAACAAAACAAAAGCCCACCCAACACTTTCTCAGCCCAACACCCCAAAATAAACCCCCCGTTTATTTAATCCTACCCAGTCAACACCCATTTGACCTCCACTCCCCTCCAAAACCTCAGCCTGCAAAACCCTGCACACACTCCACACTTTCCATCATCACAAGCCACTTCCCCCCTCCTCCATCATTACCCACACCCCAAACCAAACACTAACATCCAAATCCCACCTCCCTGCCAATTATTTAACCCCCAAGTGGTTAAGTCTGTTTTCCCGCCAACAAGTAATAGAGGGCCAAGATTGATACAAATAATCCAACGATCCAAGTTGTTGATGGGAAAGCTCAAGTGGGACACCAAAACCCTAATGGTCAATATAAATGAAGAAGAGAAGCAGTTAAAGAAAGTAGTAGGATTTTAGTCATTAAAATAGTATAATGTAGAATAGAAAATAGAATTAAGTTAAAAGCTGCTTATTTCATGTTTAATTGTATGAAAATTAAGTTCTGTATTGTTTCTCTAAGACCTTTGTAAGTTTCCCTTTATTAATTTGAGTTTAACTATTTACTGCTTATTGGCTTTTTGCTTATTTACTGCTTCTGCTACTTAATTTTGTGCTTATTCAGTCTTACTTAGCCTTCTGTTGCTCTTTATTGTTTTAAGCTTAGCTTTAATCTTAGTTATTTACAATTTACTCAAAAAACTAAAAATACCAAAAATATGTAGCATAATCTTTATTAGTTTATTTAGTTGATTAATCTCTACTGAAGCTTGATTACTAGTTCTCATTTTAGTTGTTTAAACCTTTTCATGCCTTATCTCAGTCCAATGTAGCATTAATTCTTTGAAATTTTCAAATCTGTCATTTAAAGGGGTGTTTGGGATAAGCTATAACTCTGTCTTCTTGTTGTTGGAATCACTTTAGTTCACTTGGTTCATAGTACTTAGGTATAACACTGTCGCATTTGGCCATTACTTGTTCCATTTTATTTAAGAAAGTCAAAATCACCTCCTGAGATTCACAACAGCTTAACTGTTGTGATCTCTTGTGTGATACGTTTAAAAGTGCTTCAATACTAGTTAAAGTTGCTTGATTTAGGCTTATTCTATGGTAACATAACATCATTGATCAATCAAGCTCAGTTAAAACTCACATAAGTCAATTTTGTCCAAAATCTCTTCAAAGTCAAAGTTACATACCAAGTTTTTGGCCAATTTTCAAAACGGTCTCTAGAGTTCATTACTTGTTGGAAATCAGAAAACTCTGTTGATTTGTGTTATCTCCCAGCTTGTGTATCATCTTTAAAAAGAAAATTGCAATTTGGAACCCATTTGGTCCCTTGAAATCAAGTCCAAACCTACCCAGTTGAGCCAAAACTGCCCTGCACCCAATGCTCTTGTTTTGACTCAGTTTTCATTTTACCATAAGTTAATCAATTCTTGGTGTTTGGCTGAAATTGTTGTTGATTTGTGCACCCCTCTAGGTAGTATTTAAGATTTAGTTTTTAATTTCCCTCTTACTGCTTATCTTGTTGCTTATTTGAGCCATTATTTTGTCACCTTTTGGAACTGCTGCTGCTACTTTTTGTTCGTACTTGGTTCATGATCATGTTTGATGCTCTGGCTTGTTACTGATCCTGTTGTTATTTTTCCTTGTTGTTGTTTGTTAGTGTGTTCTTATTTTCCTTGTTCAAGCTTTCTTGAGCTCTTAGCTTATCTGTGCAGTGGTTTGATTAATACTTCTCATTCCAATAACTCTCACTTGGTCTCATTTTCACCTACAACTCACCACTGTTTTCCTTTTTAGCTTGCATTAGTTTGATCAAAGCTTTTCAATAAAAGTTCTTTTATGAGAATTGGTTAGAATTGGTGATAGAACCTTCAGCTCCTTTTGTTCTGCCCATAGCTTATTTAAGCTTGTAAGCATCAGCAACCTACCCATTTGCTCCCCTGCATCAGGGGGTTTGTTTTCATGTCATGTTTTCATAAGCTTATAGAAGATTCCTTAGCTTGTAACTTTTGTTATTGTGGATAGTCTATCTGGTCTACTTGCTATGCATGGTAATCTTGTTCCATATACTGCTTATTCCAATGCTTATAATTGCTTCTCAAGTTTAGCACATCACACAGATTCACTAGCTCATCAGTTCATCTCAGCCATATTCATAAGCTCACTCTCAGCTTAATTATGGACCCCACTCTGTGTTATTTGGCAATTTGGAAAGTTCACATGCCCATATTGCTAGTTCCAGGTTTCTTTTGGGTTTACAAGCTTATTTAGACTAGCCAAATGAGGCCTGCAGTTGAGCTTGTGGGCTGTTTGGTTGTCTGTGTTGTTTGGATTGCTTATTGGAGATTAGCCGCTTATTCAGTCCCTTTTTCTTATCATTTCAGTTCATCCCTAGTATAACTCACTTAGGTGTGTCTTATTTTACCTTTTGTTCCAGCTAGATAGCTTGTTGTGAGCTTATTTCAAGCTCAAATCCCACTTAAACCTTAAAAAAGCTTGGCTGTTGAGCTAGTAAGCTCAAGCTGAGCTTACTGTTGAGTTCCACTGAGTTTGCTTTTACAAAAGTTTCATCATTTCAGTAGTATAACAGGTTTGTAAAAGAAAAATCCAAAAAAAAAAACCAAGTTTAATTTTAGTGATAGCTTCTATTTAATGTAATTTAGGTTTTTAATTTTTCTTTTTAAATTTTTGTTAAGCACTTGTATGTTTTTATATTTTTCTTAAATTCCTAGTATATTAAAGTAATTGTAGGAATTTTTCCAGATTTTTCCCTTTTTTATTTAGTATTTATTATAATTAATATTAGTTTATTAATAATTAAGTAATATTAGTTAATTAAATAGGTTTATTAATTTTTACTTAACAACAGTACTTTTTTATATTTTTCCTAGGTTTTATATGTCATAAAATAATTTTAGGAAATTTTTCATAATTTTCACTATTCATTTTCTATTTTTCTTAATTTTAGTTAATTAATAAATAGTAGTTAATTAATAATAAATAGAGAAAAGGTAGGAAAAATATATGTTTAGTTTTAAAATTACTTTTATATTATTTTAGAATTTTTAGAATTAAATTTTCATTTTTCTAGCTTAATTTCATAATTAGTGTAATTTAAATATTATTAATTAGTAATTAAATAGTAATTAATTAAATAGTGTAAAAATTATTTTTCCTTTTCTAAAAATTTTCTTTTATCATTAAGATTGTAAAAATGTAATTTTCATATCCGTAGGTATTTTATTTCACTAAAACTCGCGTTTTATTTCGTACGTCAACGTAACTTTAAATCATACGAACGCGTTTTTAGGCTTAGCTCACGTTTTTAGCGTATCTGATTGTCAGTAAATGTTAATATAGTGTTTCTAAGTTATTTTCATTCCTCATTCCGTAGTTTAATCACTCACTTAAACCCCTTTCCTGTCCAAATTCACCCGATCAAATAACCGTTTGTTTACAATTCACACCTCGTCGGGACATACGACCCGGGGAAACCTTATACTTCCACGGAGCATTGACTCTAAGCTGTTTGACCTTGTTGACCATTCCTTGGTCAATATAAGTTAGGTGGTTCGGGCTCAATCAAATTTTTGGCGCCGCTGCCGGGGAGGTTGTGCGCGTTTATCTAAACGGTTTTTCTGATTAGTGTCTTTGGAATTCGTTCCATTGTACATTTATCCATCCTTGTTCATATTTTCATAAAAACAAAACCCAAAAAGATTTTCCTTCTCATTTGTACAAAATGTATTTCCAAAAACCCAAAAATATTCACCTTTACCCTCTCGCACCTTTGATTCTTCATCCCTACCCCTCCCAAACCATTTGATTCTTTCTATGTCTCATCCACACTTTCTGGTTTGCCAGTGGTGTGGTAGTTCTCATAATGGTGGTAATTGCCCCGGTTGTGGCATGGTAGAGTCAGGAAACGGGTCTGTCTATAACCAAGATCCCTATTCTTACCATGACACGACTGATTTATTCCATCAGCTGCCACACCATGATACTCAGCAGTTTTACTGTTGTGAGTACTGTGGTGGTTCACACTACAGTTCTGATTGTCAATCGGGAAACACGTTTGTCTATGAGCAGTTTCCTGATAACGATTATGACTCTAGCACGTACAACCCACAGCCTCAACAGTTTTACTGTTGTGATTTCTGTGGAGGTCCACACTTCAGCTCAGATTGTCAAACGGGTAATCCATATCCTTGTGACAATTTTGACACACCTTGTTACGACCAACCTCCACAGTGCGACATGAATCAAGCACTTCTTCCAGAAATGCAAAATATGATGAAAATCGTTGATGAGCTTAAGGGTTTAGTTCAAGACTTTGCCCAAAGACATACTCATCAAAAATCCATGGAAGAATTGCTTGCTGAAGAGCAGGCTGCTAGAATAAATTCCCAAGATGAATATGAAAAATCTATTCGGGAATCCATTGCAAGAGAAAAAGCAGCCAAGTCTAGCTCTTTGTTCCGTTTCATTCCTGATGACAGTGATGATGAGGATACACTTGACATCCTTGAATTTTATAAAACTTCAAGTTCATCAGTTGATACCCCAGCAGTTGAGATTCCATCTCAAACAACTGCTATCACACCCGAGGTTCCCACTCACTCTTTGATCATGGGGGACGAGCATCTTGACACTGTTCCTGAAAGGGAATCGGACGAATTCATAAAGTCTAGTGTTGAGAACCTTGTTCCAATCCCAGGAGAGTCACAGGGAACTTTGGATGATATGTGTGATATTCCTTCACCTCTTGAGTGTTCAAACGATCAATTTGAGACTTTCTCAGATTTTAGCGATGATTGTATATCTTATGGAGACATCGAGTATGTTGAGGCATCAGTTCCACAAACGGATGCTGACCATCTTCTTGAGGAGTTCGCTGATGAACTTGCTCACATCGATCCACTTTCATTGGAAAGTGATGATGGTCTCCTTGACTTCGAAGCCGATCTAGGAGAAATTGAAAGTCTCCTATATCATGATCCGTCACTCACTTCTGATCCCAGCAGTCCAATAGAGAATGTTAATCTCTTGGTTCCCGAAACATTCAATACGACTCTCACCAATCCTCTATTTGAATTCGAATCTGAATTCACAATGATTTCTAACAATCCAATCTTTGACGAGGATTGTGATGAGTCCACAATGGAACAAGAGTTCCCAGATTCACATCTTGTGAATAATTCTCTTCATGAGGAGTTCTCCGGTGAACTCGCTCATCAGTTTGATTGCCCGGGGGGAAATATTCTCAATCATGAGAACTTGAAAATTCCCACCCACCCTCCCGGGTTGTTTACGAGCTTAACTTTTGGAATCCAAACTCAGGCTACGGAGCCTCCTCTTGAGGAAGAAGATCAAATCATGCTTTTTATCATGATTTTCTTCCTTTTCTTCACCTACAGGGTGACTTCTTCTCTCCTTCACTCCTTCGGGAGTGAGGACACTATATTTGATCCCGGCATTTTCATGTATCATTATCTTGAGCCGGATACTTATCTCATCGGTGTGGAACTTTCACGTGCTTCATATGTTTGTCCAAACATCTTGAATGAAAGTCCGAGTGAGATTGCTTCTTCCACATTCCCCAAGGACAAATGAATTCGGGGTCGAGTCAAGCTAGCGACTCGGTAAACAAAAACAGAGCATGCTTATAGGGTTTTCACCCTAAGTGTGGGGGAGTCCCCCATGCTATGATTACAGAAGTGAAAAAAAAAAAACAATATAATGTTTTCCACGCTTAGCTTGTAATGTTGCCCTTTTATGTTCAAAATGTCGGCATAATAGCCGGGATTTTGAATATTGAGGCCAATATTCATGCTTAGTGTGGGGGGGTATTCGCTAGCGAATTTTATCACATTTTACTATATAATACCCCCGTTTTTAGCCAAAAATTCAAAAATTTTTCAAAAATTTTTCACTGGTGCTTCAAAATTTTTGTGGTAATCAGTCCGCCTTGTCTAAACGACAAAAGGGATTGGCTAGTCCAGGAGCAAACGGCTCTTGGTAAAGACAACTCAAATCCGTTTACGGCTGGCAATTTGCCCAAAATTGTATGGTTCATCAACTCCCCGAAAACAAATGAGTTGGCTAGCCCACAAGATTATGGCTTGTGGTAAAGGCCGTGGAAAATCCATAATTGGTAATCAGCTCACCAAGATGTTGACTATTCCATCAAGAGCTGGCTAGTCCAGAAGCAAACGGCTTTTGGTAAAGACTACTCAAATCCGTTGACAGCTGGTGGTTTGCTCAAAATCACACGGTTATCAGGTGTGCCACAGTTCTTACACCTGGCTACTCCAGAAGTGATGGCTTTTGGTAAAGAGTTTAAAATCCATTAAGTTTTTCTCAAAAGATTGCTAGGGACTAGCAATAGTTTAGTGTGGGGGATTGATGAGTGTGTAAATACTCATCATTTTTGTCTTATATGAACTGCCAAAACATCCAAAAACACTCAAATACGCATCAAAATACACAATTTATTCCAAAAGTGTATTTTATATGTTTTAGATGCAAAATGTTTAAAAACAAATGAAAAACGAACAAAGTTTGCACAATTGGCAGTTTCAGTCCCTCAAGTTTCAAATATTGACAAAACTAGTCCCTGAAGGTTTAAAACGAAAGAAAAGTCAACCCAAGTCCTTAAAAAGTCAAAATTTATCAAAAATGGACTTTGGGTGAAAAGTTTGAGAAAATTACACTTTTACCCCTCAAAATCCAAAATTTACATAAAAGGTCCCTGAACTTTCAAAACCTGACCCAATCAGTCCCTGTTAGGATATTTTTGAATGAAAAGTCAATTTAAGTCCTTGGAAAGTCAAAAATGTTCAAATTTGGTCCTTGGATAAAAGATTTTACAAAATGGCAACTTTAGTCCCCGGATTTTGAAAATCGGCATAAATAGTCCCCGGGTGATTTAAAATGGGAAAATCACAATTTTGGTCCTTTGGTTGTTTTAACATAGCAAAATATTACCATTGGATTAACTTTGAATATTTAGCAGAATTAACCCTCATGTTTCCTGAAATTACAAAAATGGTCCCTATGTTTACTATCTAACCATTTGGACCCTTGGTGTTATTTCAATCCTAAACCTAAACCCAAAACCTGATAACACCCTAGCCCACCAAACAAAACAAAAGCCCACCCAACACTTTCTCAGCCCAACACCCCAAAATAAACCCCCCGTTTATTTAATCCTACCCAGTCAACACCCATTTGACCTCCACTCCCCTCCAAAACCTCAGCCTGCAAAACCCTGCACACACTCCACACTTTCCATCATCACAAGCCACTTCCCCCCTCCTCCATCATTACCCACACCCCAAACCAAACACTAACATCCAAATCCCACCTCCCTGCCAATTATTTAACCCCCAAGTGGTTAAGTCTGTTTTCCCGCCAACAAGTAATAGAGGGCCAAGATTGATACAAATAATCCAACGATCCAAGTTGTTGATGGGAAAGCTCAAGTGGGACACCAAAACCCTAATGGTCAATATAAATGAAGAAGAGAAGCAGTTAAAGAAAGTAGTAGGATTTTAGTCATTAAAATAGTATAATGTAGAATAGAAAATAGAATTAAGTTAAAAGCTGCTTATTTCATGTTTAATTGTATGAAAATTAAGTTCTGTATTGTTTCTCTAAGACCTTTGTAAGTTTCCCTTTATTAATTCGAGTTTAACTATTTACTGCTTATTGGCTTTTTGCTTATTTACTGCTTCTGCTACTTAATTTTGTGCTTATTCAGTCTTACTTAGCCTTCTGTTGCTCTTTATTGTTTTAAGCTTAGCTTTAATCTTAGTTATTTACAATTTACTCAAAAAACTAAAAATACCAAAAATATGTAGCATAATCTTTATTAGTTTATTTAGTTGATTAATCTCTACTGAAGCTTGATTACTAGTTCTCATTTTAGTTGTTTAAACCTTTTCATGCCTTATCTCAGTCCAATGTAGCATTAATTCTTTGAAATTTTCAAATCTGTCATTTAAAGGGGTGTTTGGGATAAGCTATAACTCTGTCTTCTTGTTGTTGGAATCACTTTAGTTCACTTGGTTCATAGTACTTAGGTATAACACTGTCGCATTTGGCCATTACTTGTTCCATTTTATTTAAGAAAGTCAAAATCACCTCCTGAGATTCACAACAGCTTAACTGTTGTGATCTCTTGTGTGATACGTTTAAAAGTGCTTCAATACTAGTTAAAGTTGCTTGATTTAGGCTTATTCTATGGTAACATAACATCATTGATCAATCAAGCTCAGTTAAAACTCACATAAGTCAATTTTGTCCAAAATCTCTTTAAAGTCAAAGTTACATACCAAGTTTTTGGCCAATTTTCAAAACGGTCTCTAGAGTTCATTACTTGTTGGAAATCAGAAAACTCTGTTGATTTGTGTTATCTCCCAGCTTGTGTATCATCTTTAAAAAGAAAATTGCAATTTGGAACCCATTTGGTCCCTTGAAATCAAGTCCAAACCTACCCAGTTGAGCCAAAACTGCCCTGCACCCAATGCTCTTGTTTTGACTCAGTTTTCATTTTACCATAAGTTAATCAATTCTTGGTGTTTGGCTGAAATTGTTGTTGATTTGTGCACCCCTCTAGGTAGTATTTAAGATTTAGTTTTTAATTTCCCTCTTACTGCTTATCTTGTTGCTTATTTGAGCCATTATTTTGTCACCTTTTGGAACTGCTGCTGCTACTTTTTGTTCGTACTTGGTTCATGATCATGTTTGATGCTCTGGCTTGTTACTGATCCTGTTGTTATTTTTCCTTGTTGTTGTTTGTTAGTGTGTTCTTATTTTCCTTGTTCAAGCTTTCTTGAGCTCTTAGCTTATCTGTGCAGTGGTTTGATTAATACTTCTCATTCCAATAACTCTCACTTGGTCTCATTTTCACCTACAACTCACCACTGTTTTCCTTTTTAGCTTGCATTAGTTTGATCAAAGCTTTTCAATAAAAGTTCTTTTATGAGAATTGGTTAGAATTGGTGATAGAACCTTCAGCTCCTTTTGTTCTGCCCATAGCTTATTTAAGCTTGTAAGCATCAGCAACCTACCCATTTGCTCCCCTGCATCAGGGGGTTTGTTTTCATGTCATGTTTTCATAAGCTTATAGAAGATTCCTTAGCTTGTAACTTTTGTTATTGTGGATAGTCTATCTGGTCTACTTGCTATGCATGGTAATCTTGTTCCATATACTGCTTATTCCAATGCTTATAATTGCTTCTCAAGTTTAGCACATCACACAGATTCACTAGCTCATCAGTTCATCTCAGCCATATTCATAAGCTCACTCTCAGCTTAATTATGGACCCCACTCTGTGTTATTTGGCAATTTGGAAAGTTCACATGCCCATATTGCTAGTTCCAGGTTTCTTTTGGGTTTACAAGCTTATTTAGACTAGCCAAATGAGGCCTGCAGTTGAGCTTGTGGGCTGTTTGGTTGTCTGTGTTGTTTGGATTGCTTATTGGAGATTAGCCGCTTATTCAGTCCCTTTTTCTTATCATTTCAGTTCATCCCTAGTATAACTCACTTAGGTGTGTCTTATTTTACCTTTTGTTCCAGCTAGATAGCTTGTTGTGAGCTTATTTCAAGCTCAAATCCCACTTAAACCTTAAAAAAGCTTGGCTGTTGAGCTAGTAAGCTCAAGCTGAGCTTACTGTTGAGTTCCACTGAGTTTGCTTTTACAAAAGTTTCATCATTTCAGTAGTATAACAGGTTTGTAAAAGAAAAATCCAAAAAAAAAAACCAAGTTTAATTTTAGTGATAGCTTCTATTTAATGTAATTTAGGTTTTTAATTTTTCTTTTTAAATTTTTGTTAAGCACTTGTATGTTTTTATATTTTTCTTAAATTCCTAGTATATTAAAGTAATTGTAGGAATTTTTCCAGATTTTTCCCTTTTTTATTTAGTATTTATTATAATTAATATTAGTTTATTAATAATTAAGTAATATTAGTTAATTAAATAGGTTTATTAATTTTTACTTAACAACAGTACTTTTTTATATTTTTCCTAGGTTTTATATGTCATAAAATAATTTTAGGAAATTTTTCATAATTTTCACTATTCATTTTCTATTTTTCTTAATTTTAGTTAATTAATAAATAGTAGTTAATTAATAATAAATAGAGAAAAGGTAGGAAAAATATATGTTTAGTTTTAAAATTACTTTTATATTATTTTAGAATTTTTAGAATTAAATTTTCATTTTTCTAGCTTAATTTCATAATTAGTGTAATTTAAATATTATTAATTAGTAATTAAATAGTAATTAATTAAATAGTGTAAAAATTATTTTTCCTTTTCTAAAAATTTTCTTTTATCATTAAGATTGTAAAAATGTAATTTTCATATCCGTAGGTATTTTATTTCACTAAAACTCGCGTTTTATTTCGTACGTCAACGTAACTTTAAATCATACGAACGCGTTTTTAGGCTTAGCTCACGTTTTTAGCGTATCTGATTGTCAGTAAATGTTAATATAGTGTTTCTAAGTTATTTTCATTCCTCATTCCGTAGTTTAATCACTCACTTAAACCCCTTTCCTGTCCAAATTCACCCGATCAAATAACCGTTTGTTTACAATTCACACCTCGTCGGGACATACGACCCGGGGAAACCTTATACTTCCACGGAGCATTGACTCTAAGCTGTTTGACCTTGTTGACCATTCCTTGGTCAATATAAGTTAGGTGGTTCGGGCTCAATCAATGGTGGTTAACGATGCTATGGTTGACTATGTTTTGAGTAAATATGGCACTAAATGGTATGATGACGAGAAAATGGCTGAGGTGATTCTAGAAGACTTGTGCCAAAGGGAGAATAATCGACATGATGTTGCTAATGGTTAGTGTATACCTTGCTTTCTTTTTATGATTATTTTTAGTTTAATTGTATGTGTTTATTAATTGTCGACACTTCATGTTTGTGCAACTCTTGAAGCGCTTGGCAAGAGGGTATCAAAGCTTGAAGCACTTGGCAACAGGGTGTCAAAGCTCGAAGTAATGTATGGTAGTCTGAAGGAGGTAAAAGAGGAAAAATTAGCAATGGAGGCAGAGGCTATAGCAAAACTTGATGCTGTTTTTGGAAGGCCCAAGAAGGCACAGGAACCACCTAAAGAAAATGAGGTAATAGTTATTGATTCTGATTATGACACCAGCCTTGAGTTTTATGAGGTGATGCGTGGGAATTGCACCAGGCTTTACCTCTCGAGGGATCTCGAGAAGCTTACAACCCCCACCAGGCAGTGTACCTGATCGTTGTAGTATAGTATAGTGACAAGTACCGGGGGATTGATCGTTCAACTCAGGAATAGTGTCGCTAGGATTAGAAAGCCTAAAAACTAGGTCTAGAGGTGAGGGATGATTCTTTTTGTATTTTTTATATTTTTATAAAAGCAAGTAAAATCTCGGGTTTTGGAAGAGTAGGCAGAATTAGTTGCTAATCAACTAACCCAATAACTAAGATGCAATCAAAATAAAATAACAAAAATGTAAATAAAGCTAATTAAACTAGTGGTGTGAACAATAAATGGGAGAATTGTGTTTACTTAGATTTCATTACTCCCTAGATATCTTTTACAGGTTAATTGTTTGTTACAGTTGCGTGGATGACGGGTTATATTCCTTAATACCAGTCGTGGGGTGGCGTACGTACTTCCCCATCTCTATAAGCTCCTACTTCACTCCTATGTCGAGCCTGCAAGAAGCTCCTAACATGGGATCACTAGAATTCGCTCATGCATTAAATAAAACCATAAAAACCTAGTACGCATTAGTTCATGTTTCTTAAGACGTTCAAGCAAGTTACACTATGGAAGTTTGCCAGTTTTCTTAAGCCTAACATCGAAATCATTCATCCATTACAACTATAAACAAGAAATCAACCTATAATCAACATCTAGGTTTCATTACATCTAAGCAAACACACAAGAGATCTAGCCTAACATGTTAAAATCAAGACAAGCGTAAGATATATTCAAACAACACATAGACATATTGAATGAATTGAAAGGATACTTATCTTAATTGAACATGAAAGGTTTCAAGGGGTGAAAACCCTTGAAAATACTGTAAAAGTCGAGCTAGGGTTTATTCAAGTCGTCCCTAATATTCTCCTCTCTTATGAATGAAAATTACAAAGACTATATATAGATTTCCTAAGGTGACGGCGTCAAGAAGAAAATTCTGACGCCGTCAACCCACCACCCATAATAAAATCGGATTGCCTAGATCCAGATCTGATGCCGTCAAGAGCTTTATTCCTCTGGGCCGTCATGTATTAAGGGGTCGTGACGGCCTTGGTGACGTCGTCACGCCCTAGTGCAAAAGTGTTCTGGACCGTCATGGACTCCATACTCTTCACCTCTTGTTTTCCTCTTGACACCGTCATCAAGAAACTTGTGACGCCGTCAGGTACTGTTCCCAGCAAGGAAAATTAAGACTTTGTCGTTTTCTTCACTTTTATGCTCCAAAAACGTCCGAAATGCTTCCTTTTCCAGAATTCACTCCAAAAGTACCTAAAATCACAAAAGGAACGATTTAGGGCAATATTTGATCAAATAAATTCAATTCTGGGCTTAAATGACCCCCTAAAAACGGATCATTTTTCACCTCATCATAAGGATACTCTAAAAAAAGTTCAACTTCTTTGGTGAACAAAAGACCTCCTAAAACATGGGCAAAGAAAATTCCAATAAGTTGTTTTTCTAAAAAAAAAAAAAGGTTCCCGTTCTAAAAATATTCCATCAAGTATTGACTCAAGTGGTGATTCAAGTTCTTTTGATGAGTGTTATGATGCAAAAGGCCATGTTCAACTGAAGAAGCAACACATGTCTAAGGTTTCAACTCCAAGACCACCAAGAATAACGAATTGCGTTCTAGGCCTTCCGGCTGGTCAGAAAAAGTTTGGGGACAAAATTTGTTATGTATTTTTAATTCTAGTTGTGGATGTTTTGAGACAATGTTTTGTGTATCTTTAATTATAATGTCCTATATTTGCAATATTTATCATTAGTATTGATAATTAGTAATGTCTTATATGATATATATGATCATTCGTAAATGTACTATGTTTGCATACTTTGTTGGGTATATTAGAAATGTGGTCATGATACTCAACAAAGGACATGTTCAAATACAATTGATTTCCACCTCATTTGAAGAAAAACTAAGCTAATATAGATGGTAACATATACCTTGGTAAATCGTGACTTCCTTAAATCAGTAGCATGTATAAAGTTTCATCATTTGAACATTCTCAACAATAAATGAAACCCATGACATAAGAATCTAATACCAAGTTTGACTATTAAAGTCAACATAAACCAAAAAATCCTATACTACCCATGGCCAACTTGTACTTGTGAGATACTTTTGTATACTTATGCCAAGTGTCATAAACTTATTGGGCAAGGGAATGTTTGGGCAACTTTTATATATTTTTGGGCAACTTTGATCAATTTCAATATTTTATTTTCGTTGGGAATTTTGACTTAACTAAACACTGTTCCCATTTGGTTCGTATACAATTTTTTGGGCAACTTTTTAGTTTATTGCGTATTTAAGAGTGCTTGATCTACTTCATTTCCAAATATTCTTCTACAACACTCTTCTTGGATACTCTAATACATTTTCAAATACATGGCGTCTACGATATCAATTTACGATCAAATCGCAAATGATACTGGTTCTAGGTGTATTGATATGGTCCTCCATACTATTTTTGCTAGAGAGAGAGAGACGCCAACAGGGGTGATGAGAAAGATTATGGGAGGATGATCGAGGAAATAGAGGTACGTGTTAAGCACAGGCATGCTATCTTACTGGAGCTTGAAAAATTTGGAAACTATGCTGTGGTGAATGAACCCTTGGTCCGTCTTAAGGAATCACAGTAGAAGGATTTGGAAGAAATTGAGTACTTGAGTAAAAGGCGACAGGCAAGTCTTCGCCGTGCCGGTGACAAGTCAAGGATTATGAAGAAGTTAATGCAGTTTAAATATTAACTTTCTTACTGTTTGGGCCAGTTGTGAACAACCATTGGTGCATGGGGATTGCACCAGGCTTTACCTCTCGAGGGATCTCGAGAAGCTTACAACCCCCACCAGGCAGTGTACCTGATCGATGTAGTATAGTATAATGACAAGTACCGAGGGATTGATAGTTCAGCTAGGAATAGTGTCGCTAGGATTAGAAAACCTAAAGACTAGGTCTAGAGATGAGGGATGATTCTTTTGGATTTTTTTTATATTTTTATGAAAGCAAATTAAAATCTCGGGTTTGAAGGAGTTTGGCGAAATTAGTTGCTAGTCAACTAACCCAATACTAAAGATGCAATCAAAATAAAATACTAAAATAAAAATAAAACTATATTAAACTATAGTTGTGAGCAATATGTGGGAGAATTGTGTTTACTTAGATTTCACTACTCCCTAGATATCTTTTACACGTTAATTACTTGTTATAGCTGCGTGGATGACGGATTGTATTCCTTAATACCATTCATGGGGTGGCGTACTTACTTCCCCAATCCTATGAGTGCCTACTTCACTCCTATGTCGAGCCGGCTAAGAAGCTCCTAACATGGGATCATTAGAATTTACTCATGCATTAAATACAACCAATAAAACCTAGTATACATCGGTTCATGTTTCCTAAGACGTTCAAGCATGTTACACAATGGAGATCTGCCAGTTTTCTTAAGCCTAACATTGAAATCATTCATCCAATACAACAATAAACAAGTAATCAACACATAATTAACATCTAGGTTTCATTAGATCTAAGCAAACACAAGATAAATCTAGCCTAGCATGTTGAAATCAAGACAAGCACAAGATATAATCAACCAACACATAGACATATCGATTGAATTAAGAGAAGACTTATCATAATAGAACATGAAAGGATTCAAGGGGTGAAAACCCTTGAAAACACTGTAAAATATGACCTAGGGTTTACAAAGTTCGGCCCTAGTTATCTCCACACAAGTTCCTCTTTAATGAATGAAAAATAGAAAACTATATATAGAGTTTAGTAGGTGACGGCTTCAAGAACAAATGTTTGACGCCGTCATCTCGCCGCCAAATAGTTCCTCTGACTGCCTAGATCTGGGTCTGACGCCGTCATGTAGTCTCCTTATGCAGGCCGTCACCAAAAATACTCTTGACGCCCTTGTTGTGACGCCATCAGGTTTGCACTGGGTCGTCATGAAATTTACTCCTGACGCCGTCAGGGTCTTCCTCTTGACGCCGTCAGGTACTGTTCTCAGTTGGAAAACTAAGTCTTTGGCGTTTTCTTCACTTTTATGCTCCAAAAACGTCCGAATTGCTTCCTTTTCCAGAATTCACTCCCAAAGTACCTAAAATCACAAAAGGAACGATTTAGGGTAATATTTGATCGAATAAATTCAATTCCGGGCTTAAATGACCCCCTAAAAGTGGTTCATTTTTCGCCTCATCAACCATATTTTTCAAGGTAAATCGTCTTTTGTGGTGGTATTTTGGTTATAAAACTAATGGAAAGCAAGTTTGGTAGTGGGTTATGATGTATTTTGTTCATGGTACGTGTTTAGGTAGTTTTGTTGATGGTGTATGATGGTGTTTAGTCCTTCTATCAGGTCTGAAATGGATGTATTTTCACAACGGTATTAATGAATAAATAGTTATTATGTTAGTTGTTTAAATCTTTTGTTGTTTAATTTTTACTAGTAATAGTTGAGGTATGATCCAAATAACAAGGTCCATTAATATGTGTATTAGCCTATTTTAACCCAAAAACAGAGTTCTTCATGTATTATGCAAGAAAGAGTTGACTTTTGATTGTCAAATGTTGTTTTAACGAGGAGTTACACAAGTAAGCTGCTATACACATCTCTTAAAACATCTGTAAGTAACTATATACAAGCTATCTGGATCATAAAATCTTTTAGCATTGTGTTTGATTGTGCTGATTGTGTTTATACTTCATATGGGTTTGACAACCACTATGATTTGTTAACATGGTTTTGTGTCACACATAAATAGCTCAAGAAATTAAACAAGAATGTTACATTCAATCATAAATACCATTCATTATTTAACTGAGTAATTACAGAGCAGTTCCATTAAAACATCAAACAACATCAAAATAAAAAACCACCAAACCAAACCAAAGTACCTACACGACTGACAAACACAAAAGAACCTAAACAACCATTAACGTTTAGCCCTAATCATAGTTATCTAAGGTGGCAATGGCATGCTCCTTTTTGGATATAAGAGCACGAACTTCTTTTAGAATGGCCGCAAAGGACTCCAGCAAACGGAGCTCCATCACTTGAACCTCACGAAGGGATTCATAGGTAGCATTAGTAGCTTCTTCTTCATCGAAGTTAAGTTTAAAAACCTCATTCATTCTTGCTGACCGCTTGTCAATACTAATACGGATCTCATCGCGTCGCTCACCAAGCCACATGAGCATCGTTTCATTGATGGGAATTTCTTGAGAGAACAGGAACTTAATACATTTATGTAGTTCATCATAACCACTCATCTCTTGAAGTTCTTTGAGATTTGGTTTTTCAGCCATTTTTTGGATGATTCTTTGCTAATGGTTAAGTAAGCTATGGTGTGTTATGTATAAAACCTATAAGAAAGTCATGAAACCATACAATGAGCAACTCCAATTATATAAAATAAAAAAATTACTAGTAGTAAACAAGTGGTAAACGTAATCATTGCAGAAATTAAACCGGCAATAAATTGTTACATAATGGTTGTCTTCCCAGGCAGACTTTTTTGGTCTAATGCATGTCAATCAAATCAATATTTACTAGTTATAATTAATGTCAAACTGAACCCAATCACTATTTTTTTTGTATTTCATAACTTGCAAAATGCTGATACGTTTTATATTGATAAATGTCGTCCAAGAATAACAATGTGAAGCTTAAAAAAATTATAAAAACTAGTATGTTACATTTGTATTTGTTGGTATTTTCTTTTGTTAATGTTGGTTTGCTTTTATGGGACTTCTTATCTGGCCCCACGTATTTAGGGTACAGAATTTTGGGGAAAACGGGAAGTAAGGCTAAACAAGACAACAAAAAAATGAAGACTAGAAAAACACAACATGAGGTTCACAACGTAACTCAACAGAACAAGCCATTAAAGCCAGTCAAGTTCATGATGCAGTACAAGGCTGAATTCAAATGTTATCCTATGTCAAATTACAACTAAGATGTATTATGATATTTTTATTATCATGTCATTATATATAGTACAAACTCTGATGGTTTAGTTGTAGATTTAATCTATCGTTAAATAACTTTGACTTTTGTACTTTGACTTTTAATTTTTCAACCAATGAAACCCACCACAGAACAATTTAATAACATCATTTAACCACTTAGTGACAAAATTCCACAGTAGCCATGGGCAACTTGTACTTTTGACCAACTTGTGTATACTTATGACAAGTGTCTAGTACATATTGGCCAAAGTTTTGTTTGGGCAACTTTTATCAATTATGGGCAACTTTTTCAATGTTTATGCAACTTGGACCAATACAAACATAAACCCAAACACCTCTACTTATCATCAATGAAATTATATGCTTCTGTTTAGATGCTTTATGTTTCTCCATTTACATTAGCATGTATATGCAGTATAACACTATAGTGTAGTGTTTGGAATAACCACTTTTGACTATTAAAGTCAACGTAAACCAAAAACTAAATACTAACCCTTGTAAACGTTATATGGTAACTTGTAAACAGTTTATACCTTTACTAATAACCCACTTATATACCAGAATTACAATATCAAAGTAAACATATTTTTTGGGTGCAAAATGTGAGTAATACCACAATTAAAGTCATACCGAGTTTGACTATTAAAGTCATGCCGAATATGAGTATTCAAGTGAAAATACTGTATGGTTTGGGTTTATTTTCAAAACTCAATCCCTATTGAATATGACTGACTTTGTGGTTTGGGTTTAGCTACAACTGTGTGGAAATATTCTGTAGTGTTTGCATGTGACTAAGTTTGTGCTTTGGGTTTTTCTATTTAAGAGTGGGCATAGGGTTTCTCTTTTTTCCACATCTTCTTCCTGATTGTCACATCTTATTCCTCACCTCATATCTTTTTACTCCCCATTGTAGTAAATTTCTTCAGCATTTTTGCATCATTGCCCTAAGAATATGTCTAATCGTAAAAGACTTAAGAAGATAAACCCTGACGATAGGGAATGGTCCAACAAGGTACTAAGAGAGGTCATATTTCCTGAGATTTATGAGCGGTATGGACCAAATGGTGAACCAAATATGCAATTGCCAGCTAAAGATCTAGAAGACCTAAGACGGGAAGTATATGGTGAGGAACAACCAGAAGGTGTTAAACCAAGTGGTAGCAATACAATTAAGGTACCACAGTCACAAGTGGAAGGTACTAGTAGCAATAGAAACCACGGCAGAATGCAATTTCTAGCTCCACAAAAGGCCATGATCAATAATACAAGGCAACTTCCAAAGATAATGGGAAACATAAGTATTAGATTTTTTGTGGTGGGTTTCATTTGTTCATCTTGATAACGTTCAAAAGATGAAACTTGAAACATGGTTGTAGATTGGTTTACCCTGTTATGTTATTATTTGATCATGATTTTTTTGTCCAACAGGTAAATTTATATTAATCTCCAACTAATTTGTACAAAGTGTATAAAACAATTTAGGACATGCCCAAAGAAACAGAATGTATAACAAAATAAGACATCCAAAATGTGAAAAACACTACACAACTTGTCTGATACAACTCAATGTTGATGTCCAACATAACACATTTGCAAAGATTCAAACTCTCATCCAAATTAAACATTCACAATCAACCGTAAACAATAAATTAAACAAACTAGTTTTAATTCATATTGATCAAAAGTAACAAACATTCCATACATAACCTATTTATTTCTATACTAAAAGCATTGAAACACCATAAGCATGAAATACTAGAAAAATACAAACATTCAAACACCAAAACTGTTCGAACCAGAGCTCTCTTCCATGCTTTCATCCCTTTGCCTCCTTTCCTTCCTTTCTTTGAGCTGTTGATAGATAATTTCAAGATCACTAATCCGTTTTTCCAAATTTAAAGGATCCCTTTGCCCGATACCATTACCAACTTCCTCCACCTCATTGTGCTGATCTAAAACCACATTTCGCGGCTCCTACAGCACATTGTGGTTATGCTCCACGACGTTTTGCGGCGGCTCCACCACATTTGGCTGCGCCACCACATTGTCCTCCTGCTGCTCATCTGAATTTTATTCCTCATCCACTCCAATGTTAAATGTCTATTGCAGCTTACTTTGCACAACTTTAATAGGCTAAAATCAACATACTTAACCCTTCTGAGTCCCCCCAACAATTCCATTTGTTTTTTCATCACTCTTTGACCAAACGGTTGCGCCAACTAAATTGCTACTACAAATAAAAGTTAAACATATTATATTTGTTTTGGTAACATAATGATTACACTTTGTATTACAGTTATATTAGTACAGTTATTTTTTACAGGTAATTGCACCTTTTAACATTAAAGTAAATTCAACTATTTATTACATTGAACTTCCAATAAATAAAGTATACTTAATTCAAATGGTGCCTCTTGGTTTGCCCTCTTATTCATCTATATAGGCAGGGTTCTATTGAACCTATTTACATCATCCAATATTAAACACTATTAAAATCAAATACTGATTGTTAATCCTAATCTAAAACATAACCAAGAATGTCTTCATCCAACACAGTTTCATCATCCAAGAAAATAGCAGCAACTGATACAAATATTGAGTTGCAGACAGAGAAACCCCCAAAGTATGCAGTTTTATTTTTCTTTTTCTTTTACAAAATTCATTACTTGTATATTATGTGTCCTAATTTTGTTAATCTTTCGCAGAAAGCAATTTGTTGACGAAAAAACTGTATCAAAGGATGAGAAAATAAATGTATGTTACACATTTAATTTTTTTTAATAATCAAATAGAAACTAATTTATGCTTACTACAAATTAATTTGGTTTATTTATATGTAACAGGTATTGTTGAAGAAAAAAAACAGCCCTAAGTCAGATGACTATGTATGTGAATCTGACGAAACATACATCCAGTGGGAAAACAAGTTTGACTTAAAGATGTGGCGAGAAGAAAAGGAAGCAGCAGTAGAGAAAGAAAGAAAAAAACGACTCGCAGAAGATCATGCGAACCAACTGGGAAATATGCCACGGATGAATTAGTTTGAAGCTGCCCAACCAGAGGATGCTGATGAGGAGATTGAACACGAAGATATTGAAGAATTTGACTACGAGTCGGCCCATTAGGATTAGACTCATCTCCTGAAAACTAAGATTGCTGTAGTCATTAAGATTTCGAAAAATTTAATCCCTAAGGTTGTTTGAACCTATTGAATATAATAGTTATGTAATCGCCCAACTTATTTTAGTGAAATGATGTTATATAATCAATTTATGTTCTACCTCGTACGCTGTATAACCTAACTTACGTATGTTTCAAGATTTCTAGTCGACTAACGCATCTAACTTATGTAAAAAAATAGTATATTTTTGAAATATGACAGGTAGTAGATAATAAAAATTGGAAACCAAAATTAAGGGGGAAAACATAGTTAAACTTTTGCATACCTCTACAAATGGCACCCATTGTGGTAGTTCCCAAGGATCTTCAAATTCAGGAGGTGTAGGAGGGGATATGGTTTCCGGATTGATTATCAAGGAACGTCTTCGCAATGCTCTTGGGGTACTGTCTGGCGGTTTGGTACCACGGACGGACGGCCTCGTCATTTCTTGTTACCAGTTTTTTTAACGGTTTCAAAGCCTAGGGAAAGAAGGAAACAAGCAAACAAACTTTATGTCATGAATGCAATAGAAACAAACACAACATAAGTAATTATGCACTTTATTAAACTGCATCACGCTATTCATTTCTCAATATTGACACACGATGTTACATGTCTATTACAGCTTAGTTTGTGTAACTGTAATAGGCTAAAATCAACATACTTAATCCTTCTGCGTGCCCCCACCACTCCCTTTTGCTTTTTCATCACTCTTTGAGCAAAAGCTTGCACCAAGCAAATTGCTAGATTGATGAAATAACAAAAGGAACTGTTGTGGACACTAAGAATGGCTAATTATGTTGTAATATCGTTTGTCAATATTAAAAAATGAATAATGTGATGGACTTTAAAGTAAAAATATTTTAGTTAATAAAGCAACACGCATAACACAACAACGTTGCACTATTAAGCTAACTAAGATTACATAAACTATGATACAATTGTAGATTCTAGATAAAAGTGAGTATTAGGACTCGTGTTGAATGGGATAATGAAGGAGTGTGGCCTGCCGTGAACAATACACACTATATCATTATCGCAATCAACACCCCTCAATGATAAAGATACGTCTTTACAGTGTTGTTGTTGATGTTCGAGAGTTTTTTTGAACACCGTCCATAAAGATACGACTAAAAAAAAGGCACTAACTTGTGATCAAGATCAACCACACAAATGATACTAGGGACGGTGTTCAAATTAACTCTCGAACACCATCAAAAACGCTGGAAAGACGTATCTTTATAGTTGAGGTTTTACAGATGAAGTTCAATGTAACAAGCTGTGTATGGCCGCATTACTTGGTAGATGGATGATTTTAGATGATATGAAAATTCCATATTATAGAATTCAGCCATCAAGTAATTCCGGGACCTATTACATACCTTGATACATTCAACTTCAAATTCAAACACTTTCATAGAATCCACAAGTACATCAAACTGCAACTTTACTTTCTTAAATATACCCTTAACAAATATAAACTCAAAATATTGGCTGATTGTGTTAAAACCATATGTGTTACCACATATGTCAAATTATATGTAAGTCATATGTAATTTTTTGGTCCATAATTAAAACATATGTCCATATAAGTATTACGTTTCTTTTGGTACTTAATTAACACATATGTCAAACCATATTACTCAATGAAAGGTGTTAATTTAGTCATGAAAATGTAATCTTATCTGAAAAAACTTCCGCTTCTGCCGCCACAGCTGTAGCCAAGTCCGATTATCCTTCATGGTGGCTGTCTCTTATCTTTAATAACAATAAAAAAAAAAATCACAAGTTCATGTGGATCTAAAGAATAACACATTTATCTGAAAACAAAAGAATAAACATAACTTTATCAACATTCACCGATACAGTACCGGTAGCGGCAACTTTCCGGCGACAAGCCAGTTGCTACGGAGAGGTGGCTGTAACAAAAAAACACTATTTTCATATACTGAAATAAAATACAGCTCAGATCTACAATTAAGATGTACAAATCTATGAAAATAACATCAACACTTGATTAGTAGTAACATGTTAATACTTTTGTTGTTGTCTTCTTTAACTATTTTCCTCAGCTACGGTGGTTGTGAGGATTCGTGGTGGTTGGAAGTTTTTAGAAGAAGAGAATGTGAGGATTGGTGGTGTAAATAAGTGAGGGTTGTGGAAAGGCACGGTTTGTGTATGTGTAAATAAGTAAGAGAGTATGTGTAAATAAATGAGGTGGGTATGTGATTAATGAGGATTAGGTGATAAAATTGTATAAAATTAAATTAAAGCAAAAAGTTGCCCAATACAAGTTGCCCAAAAAGTACAAGTTGCCCTATACATTATACCTTACACATACATGTACTATAATATAAAATAATAGGACATCTTCTAGATCCTTGTTGAGTTGCTCAGTCGCCAAGTTGCCCTGATCCACAGGAGGAAAGTGATTTAAAAACATCTATTCAAGGAACGTGCTTTTGGCGGCTGATCTATTTTGATAATTTTCCCTTATCTTATTGGGTAATGGCATCTAATAGTAACATACTTTTTCATTTGTACCATTATCAGATATGAACTAAAAATATTACCACAATACCCATCGAACTTTGCATTTTTGTGCCGATATCAGCAACTTCATCATTTTTACTTTCAAAATTCACGTCATGTGACACATGTACATGTCATGCCCCTTTTTTTGTACCGTTAGGTTCCATGTCAGCCCTTAACATATACTTTTAGGTTGTATATGTTAGTGTTAGGGTTATATGTGTTTTTATTGGGAAGGACGACCTAACGGTGTGTATAAGGGGCTGACATAGAACCTAACGGTAAAAAAAAGGGGCATGACATGTACATGTGTCACATGACGTGAATTTTGAAAGTAAAAATAGCGAAGTTGCTGATATCGACACAAAAATGCAAAGTTCGATGGGTATTGTGGCAATATTTTTAGTTCATATCTGATAATGGCACAAATGAAAAAGTACGTTGGTATTATATGCCATTAACCCTATCTTATTTGGTGGCAATGTTTGATTGATCAGTACCTTGATATGTTGGTATACATAGGTTGTTTATTAGATTATATGAATTGGCTATTTCTAGATTATGTAGTGGAAGTATTTAAGTTATGCTTTTTTTTTTTTTTTTTTTTTTTTTTTTTTTTTTTTTTTTTGTTAACTTTGAAAGGATATATTAAGCTTTATGGAATATTTGATTGAAATTTCAAGTGATATCAATAGAGTCACGGATGCAGACATTTTGAGTTTTGGCCCTTTGATGTATGCAGGGTATGGTCAAGCTCATATGGCTCTTGACAATTGGAGAAAGTGGTACCAAAAACCTGGAAAGAGTAGGCTACAGTTACATACAGGGCATAATCATGGACAGTAATACCTTTTGTTTATCTTAGTTTCTTTACCAAAACTTTGCATACATGGCATAATCATGGAGTAGTAGTTATTTCTATAAGAGGTCTGACTACCATATCATGTCTTACGACTATTTTATGTTACATACCTGGATTTTGTTATGTTTGTTTAACGCTAAGAGGTCTGACCACCATATCATGTCTTACGACTATTTTGGTTGTCAGAATATGTTCTTATATTGATTTTGTTGATATTTATTTTTACAAGTGAGTAGATAATCAGCTTATAATGTCTGGGTTAAGTGATTATTTTTATGTCAATTTTCATGTTGGCATGTTTGCATTTCTTATTAAGACTACATGCGTTAATTGCGTTAATATTTTATATTATAAGTTATTTTGATTGTGTGTATGGGTATTATAAAATCAAATTTAAATTATAAAAACTATCCAACAATGATCAACCCAAAGTACAAATTATAAAATCAAATTTACAATTACTTTTTTCAAAAAATTTAAAAGGTTAGAAACCTGTGTGCATGCTGCATTGTGTAGAGAATTTTTTTTGTAAAAAAAGTTTTGTAAATAATTCATATCAAGTTGATATTGTCTATATTAAAATGTCCTAACATAATCTTAGAGTGACCCATCTTACCTTAAATGAGTAAAACGAATTCTCTAATATTACATATTGTACAAATTATACATGTAGATAACACTTCTGACTTAATAATTATACTAAAGTAACAAATGTAAAGTTCAATACATTTCAAGACAATATAGTCAACATTAATGCAAAGTAAGGTATTTGTTTCCTGAAAATTTTAAGAAAATATATTCAGTATTAATACATGATAAAACAAATAACGTCAAAACCCCGTGCATACACGGGTATAACTAATATAGTTATAATATTATATTACACTTATACGCTGTCTTTATTCATCCGATTTCTTATAAATGTATAGTCAATACACCATAAATACTTGGAATTTCTTTAGACACATCGTAACACTTATACACTGTAATTTATTCATCTGATTATTATAAAGGCTATAGAAAAACTACTTCTGTAACAAAATTTAGACTAAGATAAGTGAAAACAATATAATAAAACATCTATAACACTAGTTATAATGCTTGTGCACGCACGGGGTTCTTTCTAAAATTTAATTTATATACTATTATCAATAAAAAATGAACTACTTGACGTGTGATAATTCGTTTTTCTTCCTAGATTAAAAAAAGGAAATCTTATGTGTGTTTGTGTGTGTAGTGGATGCAATTGAGCTGCTTATTAGCGTCCTCAAGACCAGAAGCTCAAAGGCTAAAGAGAATTCTGCTGCAACACTTTTTAGTCTCTCGGTTATTGAAAATAATAGGGATAATGATTTCTAAATGTATCCAACTTGCCACGTTTTACTATATAGTGTATGGAACTTTTAATTTTGCTATCTTGTGGTCTAAAGTGCCTAATCTTTGCTAACTTATGTACTAACGGGGTGATTAAGGGATTTGCTGTTTTTTCTTGCCATGTTGGCATCCACGTCTGCTTCCAGCTTGGCTATGTTTTTGTCATTTTCCCTAACGTTATTATTTCCCCCTAATTTAACCACAAACCCTTTGTAAAACACAAATAACAAACAGAAATCAGAAACACGCACACAAATCACATACACAAACACAAATCACAAACATTGATCACCGCGTAACGATTAAATCAAATCAGAGACACAAACACAAATCCATCATGGCTGATTACGCCCCAGGAACCAAAAGAGTTACACATAGGTACGTTACAACACATTGTGGATGTGGACTTTGACTGTCAAAACGGCATGGACAAAGGAGAATCCTGGGAAACGATTTATTTCTTGTCCCAAATTTGTAAGGCCCGATTTAATTTGTTATGCCAATCATGTATATTTTGTTGTAATTTTATTGGGGAAAGGATTTTTTGGTTTTTAACTGTTAATTTGATGGGTGTTTTGTTTTGGTAATTAATGTTGATGAATATTTTTGGTTGCAATTTCAGGACAAGCGTAAAAAGTGTGGGTTCTATGATATTTTTGATGATGATCTACCTAGTGACTATTATAGGGAGTTGTTGTATGATGAGCATCAAAAGGTCAAAAGAGGGATGCAAAGGAATGAAATGCAAGAGGACATTGATGTTCTAACAATGGAGAAGAATAAGTTGGTTCATGAGTTGACCTGCACAAAGTCAAAATTGCAATTGTATGATAGGTTGTTTCTTATCTTGATTGGGATTATAATAATTTTTTGTGTTGTATTTGGAATGAAATTGGGGAGCTTATTTAGGTTCTAACACTAGCAGGTTTAGTTTATAATAGTTGTAATGTAGTAATTAAGATTATGTTGTACTTTGACTTTACAAAGTCAAAATTTTCTAATGCAGTGAAAAATTTGCAATTTTGCATGGTATATACTTTTGCAATTGTGTTTCTCAAGCTTAACATGTAATGGTAATTGTAATGCATCATATTCTAACATTGACTTTAGAAAGTCAGTTTTATTCCAACTTACCATGTGAGCCCATGGTTTGATACCATGATCCTTACAAAATGTAGCACTTGGAAGGCCTAAAACCTTAGCCCTAGCAGCAAATTCATCTTTTGCAGATTGTTCATTGGAAGATGGTTCTGTGGTAGATGGTTCTTTGGCATGAAATGGAGCTTTTTTCCTCCTAGCAGCCTACTTAGTTAAGCCTGAGCTTACATAACCTTCAGGGAAATAGTTTGACCATGAATCCACATCTTCTGCAGAAGTTGAATTTGATTCACTGGATGAAATGTATATGATTTCTGCATTCAAAAAAATTTTCCACAAAAATAAAAAAGTTAAAACAAATTAAAACATTAAACAAAATAAAAAAAATTGTGCAAAAATATTGAAATTGCATAACCTTTCTTGTTGGAACTCATGGTGTTTTGTTGTATGCTGCAACAGTCAATGTTGGTGTGGTCTACATACACTTCCAATTTCCTAAACAACCTGGCTAGATCATACATCCTATTGCATTCCCAATCACAATTTAATTTCACTAAACCCTTATCCAACTCACTATGTAACATTTTATAGTATAGACCAAATATATGTGCACACTCCGTATACCTCTTCACATGTTCTGTCAATTCCTTAAGTGAAAGTCTAGCAATATATGCGTGCAAAATAAATCCATCCTCATACCTTAAAGGGTCTTCCTTGAAAATGCCATCATTCCATACATCTAACTCAATACCATTGGGTCCAGGTATCATTCTGTCAAAGCCACAAAATCAAATTAAGGTTAGTAAAACAATTCATCATAACAGTATCTAGGGTTTGTTGAATTTGGTAAAGTAATCAAATTAACTTATTGTTGCAATATGTTTACATACCTTAGAAACGAATCAAATAAAAAAAACACTTGTTGATTATAGTATTAATCGTTGGTTAGGGTTTGGTGGATTTGGTAAAGTATGTGTGTGAGCGTATCTGTGAATTGGTAAAGTGGGTTTGGTGGAATTGTGATTAAATTAAATGTTTTTATTATAAAAAATTGTAGTATAATGGAAAACGGGTCAACATAACGGTACTTTAAAGAAACAAACGGAGTCAACAAGGTCCACCTTACCAACTCAGCTAATCTCTTTGCCATGTAGGATGAGTACTGATGAGGCGAAAAATGAACCACTTTTAGGGGGTCATTTAAGCCCGGAATTTAATTTATTTGATCAAATATTACCCTAAATCGTTCCTTTTGTGATTTTAGGTACTTTGGGAGTGACATCTAGAAAAGGAAGCAATTCGGACGTTTTTGGAGCATAAAAGTGAAGAAAACGCCAAAGACTTAAGTTTCCAAGCTGAGAACAGTACCTAACGGCGTCAAGAGGAAGATCCTGACGGCGTCAGGAGTAAAAGTGGTGACGACCCAGTGCAATCCTGACGGCGTCACAACAAGGGCGTTAAGAGTTAAATTTGTGACGGCCTGCATAAGGAGACTACATGACGGCGTCAGACCCAGATCTAGGCAGTCCGAGGAACTATTTGGCGGCGAGATGACGGCGTCAGACATTTGTTCTTGACGCCGTCACCCACTAAACTATATATATAGTTTTCTATTTTTCATTCATTAAGGAGGAACTTGTGTGGAGAAAATTAGGGCCGAACTTTGTAAACCCTAGGTCATATTTTACAGTACTTTCAAGGGTTTTCACCCCTTGAATCCTTTCATGTGCTATTAAGATAAGTCTTCTCTTTAATTCAATCAATATGTCTATGTGTTGGTTGATTATATCTTTTACTTGTCTTGATTTCAACATGCTAGGCTAGATCTATCTTGTGTTTGCTTAGATCTAATGAAACCTAGATGTTAATTATGTGTTGATTACTTGTTTATGGTTGTATTGGATGAATGATTTCAATGTTAGGCTTAAGAAAACTGGCAGATCTCCATTGTGTAACATGCTTGAACTCTTAGGAAACATGAACCGATGTGTACTAGGTTTTATTGGTTGTATTTAATGTATGAGTAAATTCTAATGATCCCATATTAGGCGCTTCTTAGCCGGCTCGACATAGGAGTGAAGTAGGCGCTCATAGGATTGGGGAAGTAAGTACGCCCCCCCATGAATGGTATTAAGGAATACAATTTGTCATCCACATAACTATAACAAGTAATTAACGTGTAAAAGATATCTAGGGAGTAGTGAAGTCTAAGTAAACACAATTCTCCCACATATTGCTCACAACTTTAGTTTAATATAGTTTTATTTTCATTTTAGTATTTTATTTTGATTGCATCTTAGTATTGGGTTAGTTGACTAGCAACTAATTCCGCCCAACTCCTTCAAACCCGATATTTTTATTTGCTTTCTAAAAAAATATAAAAATACAAAAAGAATCATCCCTCATCTCTAGACCTAGTCTTTAGGTTTTCTAATCCTAGCGACACTATTCCTAGCTGAACGATCAATCCCACGGTACTTGTCATTATACTATACTACATCGATCAGGTACACTGCCTGGTGGGGGTTGTATGCTTCTCGAGATCCCACGAGAGGTAAAGCCTGGTGCAATCCCTACGCATCAAGTTTTTGGCGCCGTAGCACGGGGAATAGTTATTGTCTAGGTTAGAATCTCTTTTTATTAGGTCTACTTGCTAGATTCCTTTCTAGTAGGATTTTATTTTATTTTTAGGATCTCTTTAGTCTATCTTATTTCTTCGTGTTTTTGTTCGTAACTCTTCACCACCCGACATCATGGACGATGGGAACATCTTTGAACCCGTCATCCCACCACAACAAAACCCACCACTAGAACCTCTTAGGCCCCGAACCTTAGGAGAGTATTCCCGACCTAGCCACCAAGGCTACCGAAACACTATTGAGCTCAACGGAGCCAATGTGACCCCCTTGCGATCCGACACCATCCGGTTGGTGCAAAACAGATGTGCATTTCATGGACTTCGTTCCGAAGATCCAAACCAACATCTCAAGGACTTCCTTAAAATCGTAGATTCTATAGACCTTGATGTTACAACTAGAGAGTCAACCCGATTACGCCTATTCCAATTCTCTCTACGTGATCAAGCTAGTCAATGGCTTGAGCGATTACCTGCGGGATCCATCACCACATGGGATGATCTCACCACTCGCTTCCTTGCCCAATTCTTTCCACCAGGGAAGACTGCGATGCTTAGAAATGACATTTTGATGTTTGAACAACATCGGGGTGAAACTTTCTACGAAGCATGGGCTCGTTTCAATGATCTCCTCCATAAGGTCCCTCATCATGGTATAAACCTTTGGTTATTAGTCCAAATTTTCTACGGTCATGTTGACTATCACACTAAACGTACAATCGATAGGGCCGCGGGAGGTAGATTACGTGATAAGAACGCCGAGGAGTCCTGGGCAATTATTGAAGAGCTTGCCGCCGATAATCAAGAGATATGGGAGTTTAATCATATTATAAAAGCGGTCATCAACGCAATCTCAACACCTGAAGGGACTACCGAAATCCCTGATGAACTCCTATGCAAACTCGAGGCAAAAGTTGACTATTTTGAGGAAAGGCAAAGGAGACCCCTGAGTCCTAGGCGGGCTACCGCCAATTCTGTCTCGAAAATGACTTCAACGCCGTTATCAAAGTCACCCTCTAGAGAGAATGTCGAGACTTTTCAAAACTATGCCTCACCTTATTCCCCTCCCGAGAAACTTAGCCGGAGTTTGAAGCTAGAATGAGAGAATACATGGCAACTCATTCAGATCGGCTCGCTAGATTCGAGGAAGCAGTTTATAAGCAAAAAGAGGAGATGCAAGAGAAAATGAATGAGGTGATGAGCCTGATGGAAGAGTATGCCAACCAGAGAACCCCCGAAAGGATGTTACTAAGGAAAGAAAGCGTCATCCCCACTACCCAATTTGTTAATTCCATCGCAATTGTCCACAAGGAAAATGAGAAGGTAGAAACCCCTACTGAACAAACCGTAGAAGAGCCACCCAAATCCCAATCTCTAAGTTACTACCTGAAACATGATATAAACGAAAACACTATAACAAATTAGATAAAGGGTGACGGGAGTAACCAATCTTCCAAACAGGGTTTTGAGAAGGAGGAAGGGGGAAAAGATGAGTATGATACGTTACCTGGAGGGCCAATATTCGAGAAACTATTGGTACAAAAAGTAGCTACTAAGCAGATGGCGTGTGGGAACTTTGAGATACCAGCTAGCATCGGGGATTTGAAATATCTTAGTGCTTTCGCCGACCAAGGATCGGAAGTAAACCTTATGCCCCTAACTATTTACATCCAACTAACCTCAAAAATGCCAGCCCCCACTCGTGTTAGGTTATCCCTCACTGGACACTCTTACGTATACCCCATAGGAATTGCAGAATATGTGTTGGTTAATGTCGCCGGGTTCATGTACCCCGTTGATTTTATGATCATCGATGATAAGGGAGATGGGTGCATGCCAATAATCCTTGGGGCACTATTCCTCACCACCTCTAGAGCTGTCATTAAGTATGAAGGTAGGAAAATTGAGCTTAAATCAGGAAAAAGAAAGATTAGCTTCCCCATGACCCCGCGATATGGGCATGAGAGTTTGGGTTGGAGAAAGCTCAAAAACAACATTGACACGTCACCTATTCGTGTTCAAGAGAAAATACTTGCATGGGAGGCAAGAATCAAAAGCTACAAGGAGTCTAAACATGAAAGAAGCAAAAGCAATGAAGTTCATGTCGAGTTCGAACACAATCGACCAGCAGAAAGCCATGTACCATTCGAGGAAGGGAACTTAGTACTCTTAAGACACTTGGAAATAACGATACCACCCGATAAACCGAGTCCCTGGTGGTATGGGCCTTTCACAATTGAAAGCATGAGCCAAGATGGGATGGCTAGCCTGAGAAGTAAAGTAGGTGGAGAGGTTATTGCAAGTATCGACAGATTGAAGCACTACCACCACAATAGTAATGATCACAACTACATGGGGTACATCATCTCAAGGGATGAGGTCACGTAGTAACCCATAACCTTGAGTCTAGCTACAAGACTCGTAAATAAAGAAAAGCGCTTCTTGGGAGGCAATCCATGATTTTGCGTGATTTTTATTTTGTTTGATTGTTATTTGCTTCCGTATGCATGCTTTATTTTTATTGTTGATAGATCATGTGTCAAAATTAAAAAGTGAAAATACTTTACTTTGTTGTTTAGCTAGTCTTAACTTCACACAAAGGTATTTTTGCAAAATGTAAGTGTAAGGGGAAACCCCAAATATGTTTTTAAAGAAACAAAACCGATCATGATTCTCCACAATATTAAGTGAACATGTATATTCGTATTTGTTAGAGTCAAATGCTTGTATCGAGTCATAATGATGTTTTGCAGGATTTTCCAGGAAGTAGGACCAAGTTTTTCCAGAAATTTTCTGGAAACTTAACATAAGAATTTCTGCAGGTCACGTGTAAAAATCTGGAAATTTGACCAGTTTTGTTTTTCTAACAGAGTCTTAAAGTTTTTGTTGAATTATTAGTTTTATAATCTCCAGAAAATCTACAAACATCATTCCACAAGCATTATATCTTATTTTGTTTTCTAGGATTTATTAGCATATGTAGATTGCCGCCGATTTTATGCGAGGTTGCCTTGTCTGTTTTCTCAGGTTTTACAGGTTATGTATGACAAGAAGATGATTTATATTCTGGAAGGGAAGTTTTGATTGTTCATTTTCTTGGAGGAAGATTTAACCTGGCCACCTTATTATCCATACCGAGCGAATCAGGGGAGTATTTTATTTCATTCGTTTTACTTATTTCACTTTTACATTCTTTACATGAACATTGGGGACAATGTTCATCCTAAGTGTAAGGGGAAGGTAAAATGATTATACCTCATAGGATACACTTTCGCTTGAGTTTGTTTGTTTGATGGTAGGTGTGTAATAAAACTATGAGAAATACTTGTTAGTGTAATTTTAGCACCAAATTTAAATTTTTTTACAGCATTTAGGAGTGAAACTTTAGCCATAGCAAGCGTCTCATGGATAGGAGATTGTATGACTAGCACAAAACCGTACCATTCAGAAAAATTTTCCACCCAAATATGTGAGGTTCGCCTTTAGATTTGATAGGAAAAACATTTACTATTAGTGCTTATGAGTGTACTGGTAGCATTTAGATTCTAGAACTTGCGTTAGTGATGCATCCCGAGACCGCTAGTGAGACTACATTCGTGTAGTAGGATTTACTACATGATAAGAGGCATTAGGATCACCCTTGTGTTACACCCGTATCATAATTATTTGACCATTTAAGTCATATTACTTGGCTAGTCAAGTCAACTAATTTTTCCCACACATTAGCATTGTACTCATTTTTAGTACACGAAACCCGTAGTACACCCCTCCGAGCCTATCTTTTCGTTTCTAACTTTAAGCATTTTACTTAAAGGAAGAATTTGTTACACCCCACTTAAATGTACACCCAAATCGCCTTAGCCTTCCGTGTGTGCACTCATCTTTAGTGCATTATTGTTATTTGTTAAACCCTAAGTTAATTATCTAATTGATTACATGGTTGCTAAGTCGAGTCATATCCTTGTACATATTGTTTTGGGACGATTGGGACTCATGGGTAAAGTACTTATTTTATGGAGTAATGGGGAAGAACATCATATTATTACCCCCGTATGTGCGTTAATCTTAAAAGTACTCCAAGTGTTTTGATTTTCTTAATTCGAGTCATTAAATTAGCTTATTGTAAAGTATGTAAAAACTCAAGTGTAAGGGGAATATTCATTCCCTATGATGTATTATTTTGGATGGTAGGGTAAGAGTGTATGCAAAAAAAAAAAAAAAAAAAAAAAAAAAAAATCGAAAAAACAAGAAAAAGAAAAAACAAAATAGAAAAAGAAAAAGAGAAAAAACATACGGACTACCATCCAGTTTCATTCTATGTTTATTTTATGTTTTTGTTATTTTTTATTTTTTAGCTTAAGTCGAGTCGAGTCTTGGCTTAGCAACGTCATATTGTACATGTAATTAACCAAGATTGTTAACTCGCCACCAGTAAAGACTGCCTATATCCAACAAAACCGTGTATTTCATATCCCTACACCTAACGTTACAACCCTTTAAAAAGACCTCTTTGATAGTTTATCCTAGGTGCTTACGCCATGTGGTGGAGGTTTGATCCTTTCCCAAGCCTATGGTAATCTATTTTGCTATGACAGGTAGTGAGAGATGTTTTCCATTTCCATATTGTGATATTACTTTATTACACCCGAGAGATGTGAGTATCTAAACACTATTTGTGAGGTGCTAGTATATGACCTCCGTGCTTGTCTTTGGTCTTTAATGGAACGATTATTTGTTGTAATTACTTTTATATTAGTGTTAAATGACCCCTAACTTGTATTTTGACTAGAATAAAAGCGCATTTGCTTGAGGACAAGCAAATCTCAAGTGTAAGGGTATATGATGAGGCGGAAAATGAACCACTTTTAGGGGGTCATTTAAGCCCGGAATTGAATTTATTTGATCAAATATTACCCTAAATCGTTCCTTTTGTAATTTTAGGTACTTTGGGAGTGAAATCTGGAAAAGGAAGCAATTCGGACATTTTTGGAGCATAAGAGTGAGGAAAACGCCAAAGACTTAATTTTCCATGCTGAGAACAGTACCTACGGTGTCAAGAGGAAGACCCTGACAGCGTCAGGAGTAAAAGTGGTGACGACCCAGTGCAATCCTGACGGCGTCACAACAAGGGCGTCAAGAGTTAAATTTGTGACGGCCTGCATAAGGAGACTACATGACGGCGTCAGACCCAGATCTAGGCAGTCTGAGGAACTATTTGGCGGCGAGATGACGGCGTCAGACATTTGTTCTTGACGCCGTCACCCACTAAACTCTATATATAGTTTTCTATTTTTCATTCATTAAGGAGGAACTTGTGTAGAGAAAATTAGGGCCGAACTTTGTAAACCCTAGGTCATATTTTACAGTACTTTCAAGGGTTTTCACCCCTTGAATCCTTTCATGTGCTATTAAGATAAGTCTTCTTTTTAATTCAATCAATATGTCTATGTGTTGGTTGATTATATCTTTTACTTGTCTTGATTTCAACATGCTAAGCTAGATCTATCTTGTGTTTGCTTAGATCTAATGAAACCTAGATGTTAATTATGTGTTGATTACTTGTTTATGGTTGTATTGGATGAATGATTTCAATGTTAGGCTTAAGAAAACTGGCAGATCTCCATTGTGTAACATGCTTGAACGTCTTAGGAAACATGAACCGATGTGTACTAGGTTTTATTGGTTGTATTTAATGCATGAGTAAATTCTAATGATCCCATGTTAGGAGCTTCTTAGCCGGCTCGACATAGGAGTGAAGTAGGTGCTCATAGGATTGGGGAAGTAAGTACGCCACCCCATGAATGGTATTAAGGAATACAATCCGTTATCCACACAACTATAACAAGTAATTAACGTGTAAAAGATATCTAGGGAGTAGTGAAGTCTAAGTAAACACAATTCTCCCACATATTGCTCACAACTTTAGTTTAATATAGTTTTATTTTCATTTTAGTATTTTATTTTGATTGCGTCTGGGTTAGTTGACTAGCAACTAATTCCGCCCAACTCCTTCAAACCCGAGATTTTTATTTGCTTTCTAAAAAAATATAAAAATATGAAAAGAATCATCCCTCATCTCTAGACCTAGTCTTTAGGTTTTCTAATCCTAGCGACACTATTCCTAGCTGAACGGTCAATCCCCCGGTACTTGTCATTATACTATACTACATCGATCAGGTACACTGCCTGGTGGGGGTTGTAAGCTTCTCGAGATCCCTCGAGAGGTAAAGCCTGGTGCAATCCCTACGCATCAAGTACATAAGTTAGCAAAGATTAGGCACTTTAGACCCCAAGATAGCAAAATTAAATGTTCCATACACTATATAGTAAAACGTGGGAAGTTTGATACATTTAGAAATCATTATCCCAAAATAATAAGGTGAAAATCGGGAGGTCTGGAGCGATTGAGCCACTGGTTGATTTATTAGAAAATGGAACTCCATGCGTGAAGAAGGATGCAACCACAGCTTTTGTCAGTCTATCTACATATCATGAAAATAGAGGCATTATCATTCATGTGTTTCCCATCTTTTAAACAAACAGAAATAGTCCCGGTATCAAAGTCGTTCCCACTATGGGAATACCATAATTCTTACTTGTCTCTTTGTTTTAGCTTCTCTAGCTGTTGCGCATAGGAAAACTGAATATAAAGTTAAGTAAATACTACGTATGAAATTAACACATACATAATGCATAAAATATAGTGGACTCACACTTACTCCGCCATTCTTACATATATATCAGGCACATTTCTACCATACATTTGGATATCAACCAAATCAACATCCAATTTCCTCCTAATTTAACATCTGAGTTTCCATAAGCTGTACAATTATAGTTTCTTAAGCGTACTCTCTCACATTTTTCAAGGTTCGTGCCCACATTAAACCAAGTCTTCCGTGTCTCTGGTACCTTTACACTCCTTTGTTTCACAAACCCATCTCCACCCAAACAGTTTAACTCAACTTTTCTCACACGCCCATTCATCCAATCAGCTATTCTCCACTCTTCTTGGAGTCTCAACTTGAACCCTTTTAAGCATCACAAGTAGGGGAGTTATAGAAAAAATAAAACATCAAATACAACCCACTAATATCTTATTTGGATTGATTTTATAGAAAAAATAATTAGACGCTAAAAAAGACAATAAAACATTAAGCAGTCTTAAACATGATTAGCAAAAGTTCACTAAGTGTTGGACCCTTTTACTTGGTTATGGTTAACTACAAAGTTAATCTAACTAAGTTCCATGATGTAGCGAAGTATTGACTAATTAAAAAAAGTAAATAAACGTAAAAGATAAGACACAAAGTTTTCAACGTTTAATTCTTTATTAGAAATCAATCAAAAGAATTATACCCAAGTGTTTGTGGAACAACACTTGGGATTGAAATGACAAGTATGGTGTACTCCTCACTAAACCCAAACTAAGTTTGAGTGACAACTAAGATCCTGCTGAGCTAACTCAGGAATTGTGTTATTCTTTGGAGAGAGTAAAGATCTGGTTTGTGAATGTCTAAGCATTGAGTGCACAAACGTAATCTTTACCTTTCCCACTTATTCTCTATTTATACACAAGTAGATTCTAACACATACCTAATGGACAAAGACTACAAGAAAAATTACATCATCCTACATTGGACAAAATACATAGGTATTTTGTCCCTGTTATAAATGGCTATAAGTAGTAAAGGACAAGGATGCTTTCTGGTCTTCAGTGTTGACACAAGTCTTGGTATTATACTCATTCAGGGAAAGTTGACCTTTGCATGATAAGGACCTTTCCTTATCCATTCAAACTTATCCCGCCTAATCCCGCCTTTACTTCAGTCTTCTTATCTTCATTCTTTGTTCACTCAGTGATCTTAGTTGGTGAGGAGTCATGGAACTCAGTGAGTTATTGTCATCCCTCACTGAGTCCATCATCTTCTTCTTTGGCTCAGGTATCATTCACTGAGAACCGCCTCACTAAATGGTGAATCCTTTCTTCATAGATTCGCCCTGAGTGTCTTGAGGATGACTCACTGAACAATTATGCATTCAGTGACTTGTTTGGTGTTCTCGGTTATCAAACACTTATGATATTATATGTTCAAATCCTAAGATTAAGGAGTTTGGGTTTTAACAGACCCAACAGTCTCCCCCTATTTAGATTTACAAATTGCCTGAGTGTTTCAAGGTTCAGTGAGAGATAGCAAAGGTATTATCTCTACAACCTGAATTACTACGTATTGTTTAGGACACTGAATGTTAAACAAAACATCAATATTATTCATAATTATTACAATCCTAAACAAGACAAAGTAAATAAAGATAGTTGTTGTTGCAGACATGCTCAGGCTTCAGAACTTTAGACCCATGGCTTCAAGTTTGGCTCTCTTTGAACTCAGTTGGTGTTTGTCAGGATGCTATTTGATTTTGTTCTTCAAGTCATGACAGAACCTTGCATTAGCCTCATTCATGATGGGATTGGCCATGAAAAAGTATCCTGTCATTGCTTTGATTCCTGATATATCAATGTCAGCCCATCTTTGGAAGGCTGGATCTCCATACTCATCTGTGAAAAAGAGACCTCTCTCAGGTTACTGAATGACTAAGTTGTTCACAAATGTAACTCCTTCAGGGAGGGCTTCGTTGCAGTTTAGACCCGGAGCACTGACTTCTGGTTCAGTCTCTATCTTCTTTCTTTTCTTCTTAGAAGACTGAGTAGGAGGAGCCTGAATGGTAGGTACTGAGCTGGGAGCAGTGAAGGAATCCCAAGTTCCTCATGCTTTTTGGCCAACAGATCATACCTGATTCTGAGGGATTTCAGTAGGTTCTTGACAATGACATTGTTCTTCTTTGCAATAATCGGACCTAGCTCATCAAGCTCAGTGATCCCAAAGTCAGCAAATCTGAAGGGATCATGAACTTCAAAGTGTCGTTTGTCCTGACCTCTGTAGATAGTGAGAACAGCTGGTTTGGAGTTCTGGTGAATCTTGACATTAGTGATAGTTTCTGGGTTCAGTCTCTGTGTCATGATCCAGGTGTACTTCTCAATGTTTTGTTGCATGATTGCAACAGCTTTCTTCAGTCTGGCCTCCCTCTTTTCTTTCAGAGCCATCAGGGCAGCATCTTGAGCCTGTTTAAACTTTTCACCACCTTCTCTATGTGCAAGGTCCTGAGGCTTCAACCCAATAGTTGTGGCTTCCTCATTAACCACTTCAATGAGAGTAGCCTTGCTTGCTTGTTCCTCCAGGGCTACTTTCTTAAGTCTTTCCACTTTATACATTGTGAGCTTGGATTTCATCTTCAGTCATTAGATATGTAACACCATTCATTTGAAAAGGAACCATGACAGGTGCATCAGGATCCGGTCTAATGACTGAAGAGGCAGCTACCAGTGTTGTAGTAGGTTCAGACACAACAGTGAGAATGCCTTTGCCCTTATCTACCTGATTTGTTGGTTGAGTGGTTGTGTTAGGTGACTAAAAAGAGGAGATTGGAGTGGCTTCAACTATGCGCTCCCCCTCAGCCTGAGAGGAAGGTTGACTGGTGGAAGTTTCAGGGACTCCGGTAGGTGGAAATTCAGTGGATCTCTCCCCCTCAACTGTTGCCGCAACATTAGTGAGAGCAAGAGTTAGTGGCACCACTGAAGGACCCTTGAAGGACTGGAAAAGTTCTGTGAGCATGCTCTTGATGTCAGCAGTATCCTTTTGAATTGTAGATACTTTGGCATCCAGGGAAGCCTGAGATGATTCGATGGCAGACATCCTTGGCCCAAGATTCCTGGCCAAGGAGTTTGAAGACTTAGCCCAAGCAGCCAAGTTTTTCTCCATAAGACTGAGTGATGAACAGATGGATGTAACTGAAGATTGGAGACCCTGAAGATTGGCAGACTTTAGCATATCTACCAACTCAGTGAATTGAGCAGAATTCAGTTGATATGTCTGAGCAGCCTGAAGTATCTTCCTGTTGAGTTCAGGGTCATCTTTGACAGACTCTTGAATGGTAGAAACGCTCTTGGTGATTTGGCTGAGCGATTCATTAAACTTGGTGAGGTGCCCATTAAGAGAAGTCAGGTTGAATGCAACATCAGCCTGCTATTCCAAAGTGTTGTCACGAAAGGCTTCAACTGAGTCTCTAAGGTTGAAGTAGTGAATAGCTTGCTGAGTGTGCATGTCGAATATATCTTCAGTGATATCATTGTAGATGACTTTGCAGGCCTTTTTCAGGAATTTCATCAGCTTTCTTTTAGTAAGGGGCCTGGAGTCATCATACTTAGCCAATTTTTCAGGAGAGGAAGATTCTGGTGCATTATCTTCTGGAGGAGCAACGGGAGACTGAGGAGATTGTTCAGTTGCTGTTGCCTCAATCTCCATATCATCACCAGCTTCATAGAACTCTTCCTCACTGACCTTGCTATCATCATCATCAGAGTCAAGAACAGCCTGAAAGGTAGCCATCGAATCAATTGGCAAGAACAGGTTAGCCGGCTCCTCTTCAAAAGAAGACTTGCCTTGGTTTTGGTTACTCCCTGACCCCTTTAATCCAACAGACTGGGTTTTGTCCGTTTGGTGATTAGAGTCAGTTTGTGAAGATTGGGCAACTTCGTGAGGGGGTGTAGGTTCCATACCAGCGGATGATTTTAGTCCCTCTGAGTCTTTGTCCCCTATGACTCCTTCAGACACTGACGGGTGTGCTTCAGTGGCATCATTAGAAATCAGTGAAATGTTGAGGCCCCCCGTTCCAACAGGCTGGTGCTGGCCTATTGGAGATATAGGGGCTGCCACTCCCTGAGACTCTGGTTGTGATGTACCAGAGACGTTAATGGGAAAGGTGGAAGGCGCTCCCCTACCAGCGGGTTGTATGTTTCCCTCTGGATCTTTGGGAGTAGTCGTGTGGACCAAGGACACTGACTGTGATTTTTCAGTGGCCTTCGTTGTCCCTGGGGGTGGTGGAGCCTGGTCATGAGTGACTGTTTTAGGCTTAGGTCATCTTTTTGGCTTAGAAGCCTATGTCCCTGAAGCCTCAGGGCCTTGTGCCTTTGGTTTGGTCTTTGGCACAGTCTGAGACTTCCTTGTCCTCTTAGGAGGGGAAGGTGGGTACACTGAGTCCCTCCGGTTGTTTATGGCAACCATATGGGCCGTTAATTCTATGTTGGAGACTGAGGATGGGTCTTTTGAAAAATTTAAAGAACTCAGGATGGCTGGTAAAGAACTTAAGTGTTCATCCTAAGTATAGTCACAACCCAGTAACCTTTGAAGAGCACATGAGATAAACCTAGGATACGGCACATAGTGTAGCCTAGTTTTATTCAGTAGCTTGGTTACAAGATCACCATAAATGATCTCTCCAATGTCGACAATGACCCCGTTCATTAGGCAATAAGCCATCATCATCTGAACAGAGTTAATTTGTTTAGTGGATGAATGGTTCCCACCGAGAACCTGAATCACAAAAGTGAACAGGATCTTCCAAGCCATGGGGAAGGAGCTCTTGGTGACAGGGGACTTGTCCAAATATTTTGGATCCAGAGCAATTTTTTATAACCCTGATTTAACATTGTTTGGGTCAGGGTGTGCAACATATTTTCCATTGTTATAATCAAGTCCTGTTGCTGAGCAAAAAGTTTTGAAATCTAGGACAAATTTTATTTTCCCATTTAAAACAGAGAAGCTGATGAGAAACTCCTTGAGGGGCCTGAGTTCATTCTCATCAGCACTAGGTGTCGGGTCATGGGCCTGAGCAGTACACCAGAACTCCCTGAGGAGGTGATGGTACTGAAAGTAAGGTGTTGAGATGAAGGCTATTTTCAAAGGACAGTTAATGATGCGTGGGAATCGCAACAGGCTTTACCTCTCGAGGGATCTCGAGAAGCTTACAACCCCCACCAGGCAGTGTACCTGATCGTTGTAGTATAGCATAGTGACAAGTACCGGGGGATTGATCGTTCAACTTAGGAATAGTGTCGCTAGGATTAGAAAGCCTAAATACTAGTTCTAAAGGTGAGGGATGATTATTTTTGTGTTTTTATATTTTTTAGAAAGCAATTAAAATTCTCGGGTTTTGAAGGATTAGGGCGGAATTAGTTGCTATTCAACTAACCCAAAACTAAGATGCAATCAAAATAAAATACTAAAAATGAAAATAAACTAATTATACTAAGGTTGTGAGCAGTAATTGAAGAAAATGTGTTTACTTAGATTTCACTACTCCCTAGATATTTTTTACACGTTAATTACTTGTTATAATTGCATGGATGACGGATTGTATTCCTTAATACCATTCATGGGGTGGCATACATAACTCCCCAATTCTATGAGCTCTTATCTCCTCCTACACCATGCCCAGCACAACTATAGGGATTGTAAACAGTGGCTCATGCATTAAATACAACCAATAAAGACCTAGTACGCCTCGGTTCATGTTTCTTAAGACGTTCAAGCATGTTACCATTTGGAGATCTGCCAGTTTTCTTAAGCCTAACATATAAATCATTCATCCAAAACAAGAATAAACAAGTAATCAACAGATAATCAATATCTAGGTTTCATTAGATCTAAGCAAACACAAAGGAGATCTAGCCTAGCATGATAGAATTAAGACAAGAACAAGATATAGACAACCAACACATAGACATATTGATTGAATTAGAAGAACACTTATCTTGATTAATCATGCAAGGTATCAAGGGGTTGGAACCCTTGAAAAACCTGTAAAATTACACCAAAATCGTCTTTAGGGTTTCTCCCAAAACTTCTCTCTTTAAATGTGAAAAACTAGAAAACTATATATAGGAAAATAGGGATGACGGCGTCAAGACAAACAATGTGACGCCGTCACCTCGCCGCCAAATACTTCCTCGGACGGCCTTGATCTACTTCTGACGCCGTCAAGGCCTAGGTCGTCACACAAATTACTCTTGACGCCCTGTGTGTGACGCCGTCATCAACTATGGATTTTTATTCTTGGGGTTTTGACGCCGTCAGGAAAACTCTTGACGCCTTCATGAACTACGGATTTTAATTCTTGAGGTTTGACGCCGTCAGGGAATTACTCTTGACGCCGTCACCTACTGTTCCCAGCATGGAAAATTGAGACTTTGCCGTTTTCTTCACTTTTATGCTCCAAAAACGTCCAAAATGGCTTCTTTTCCAGAATTCACTCTCCAAGTACCTAAAATCACAAAAGGAACGATTTAGGGCAATATTTGATCAAATAAATTCGGATTCGGGCTTAAATGACCCCCTAAAAACGGATCATTTTTCGCCTCATCATATACCCTTACACTTGAGATTTGCTTGTCCTCAAGCAAATGCGCTTTTATTCTACTCAAAAGACAAGTTAGGGGTCATTTAACACTAATATAAAAGTAATTATAACAAATAATCGTTCGACTAAAGACCAATAGACAAGTACGGAGGTCATACACTAGCACCTCACAAATAGTGTTTAGATACTCACATCTCTCAGGTGTAATAAAGTAATATAACATTATGGAAACGGAAGATATCTCTCACTACCTGTCATAGCAAAATAGATTACCATAGGCTTGGGAAAGGATCAAACCTCCACCACATGGCGTAAGCACCTAGGATAAACTATCAAAGAGGTCTTTTAAAGGGTTGTAACGTTAGGTATAGGGATATGAATTACACGGCTTTGTTGGATAAAGGAAGTTTTACTGGTGGCGAGTTAACAATCTTAGTTAATTACATGTACAATGTGGCTTTGCTAAGCCAAAACTAGACTCGACTTAAGCTAATAAATGAAAAATAACAAAAATATATAGAATGAAAAGGGATGGTAGTCCGTATGTTTTTTTTTTCTCTTTTTATTTTTCTATTTTTTTTTTCTTTTTCTTGATTTTTTTCGATTTTTTTTTTTTTTTTTTTTTTTGCATACACTCTTACCCTACCATCCAAAATAATACATCATAGGGAATTGAGCATTCCCCTTACACTTGAATCTTTACATACTTTACAATTAAACTAATCTAATGACTCGAATTAAGAAAATCAAAACACTTGGAGCACTTTTAAGATTAACGCACATATGGGGTAATAATATTATGTTCTTCCCCATTACTCCATAAAATAAGTACTTTACCCATGAGTCCCAATCGTCCCAAAATAATATGTACAAGGATATGACTCGACTTAGCAACCATGTAATCAATTAGATAGTTAACTTAGGGTTTAACAAATAACAATAATGCACTAAAAATGAGCGCATACACGGAAGGCTAAGACGATTTGGGTGTACATTTAAGTGGGGTGTAACAAATTCTTCCTTTAAGTAAAATGCTTAAAGTTAGAAACAAAAAGATAGGCTCGGAGGGGTGTACTAGGGGTTTCGTGTACTAAAAATGAGTACAACGCTAAGGGTGTGGGAAAAATTAGTTGACTTAACTAGTCAAGTAATATGACTTAAATGGTCAAGTAATCATAATACGGGTTTAACACAAGGGTGATCCTAATGCCTCTTATCATGTAGTAAATCCTACCACACGAATGTAGTCTCACTAGCGGTCTCGGGATGCATCACTAACGCAAGTTCTAGAATCTAAATGCTACCGGTACACTCATAAGCACTAATAGTAAATGCTTTTCCTATCAAATCTAAAGGCGAACCTCACATTTTTGGGTGGAAAATTTTTCTGAATATACGGTTATGTGCTAGTCATACAATCTCCTATCCATGAGACGCTTGCTATGGCTAAAGTTTCACTCCTAAATGTTGTAAAAAATTTTAAATTTGGCGCTAAAATTGTACTAACAAGTATTTCTCATAGTTTTATTACACATCTACTATTAAACAAAACAAACTCAAGCGAAAGTGCATATGTAAGGTATCATCTTTTTACCCTCCCCTTACACTTAAGATGAACATTGTCCCCAATGTTCAAGTAAAGAATGTAAAAGTTAAAAAGTAAAAAGAATGAAATCAAATACTCCCCTGATTCACTCGGTATGGATAATAGGTTGGCCAGGTTAAATCTTCCTCCAAGAAAATGAACAATCAAAGCTTCCCTTCCAGAATATAAATCATCTTCTTGTCATACATAACCTGTAAATCCTGACAAAATAGACAAGACAACCTCGCGTAAAATCGGCGGCATCCTATATAAGTTACTAAATCCTAGAAAACAAAGTAAGATATAATGCTTGTGGAATGAAGTTTGCAGATTTCCTGGAGATTATAAAACTTAATAATTCACAAAAACCATAAGACTCCGTTAGAAAAACAAAACCGGTAAAATTTCCAGATTTTAACTCCTGACGCCGTCAAGAGTAAAACTCTGACGCCGTCAGAATGGACCTGCAGAAATTCTTATGTTAAGTTTCCGGAAAATTTCTGGAAAAACTTGGTTCTACTTCCTGGAAAATCCTGCAAAACTTCATTATGACTCAATACAAGCATTTGACTCTAACAAATACGAATATACATGCTCATTTAATATCGTGGAGAATCATGATCGGTTTGTTTCTTAAAAACATATTTGGGGTTTCCCCTTACACTTATCTTTTGCAAAAATACTTCTAGGTGGAGTTAAGACTAGGCTACACAACAAAGTAAAGTATTTCCACATTTTAATTGAGAAACATGATCAACCAACAATAAAAACTAAACATGCATACGGAAGCAAATAACAATCAAACAAATAAAATCACACAAAACATGGGTTGCCTCCCAAGAAGCGCTTTTCTTTATTTATGAGTCTTGTAGCTAGACTCAAGGCTATGGGTTACTACGTGATTTCATCATTGGTTCCACTCTCTGATTGTAGATATTCCTTGTAGAAACCAATCACCTTTTTCTCAACCGCCCCCATAATCATTTGGGCAAATTCTTCATCGACTTTATACCTTGGTCCAAGGGCCAAGCAATCTTTGTAATAAAGACTCCTTTTTTCCCATACATAATCCATGCCCTTTTTCTTATCCTCCTCATTAATATCTTCAAAAGCACCAACGTTGTCCTTATCAAAACGAGATATAAAGCGAAATTCTTTCATCCTATTAGGCATCCTATAAGTGATACTATCGGTGTTACTTGCAAATCGGATCGTACCTTCTACCTCATCATATTCCAACTTAGACTCCTCAACAAATGGTTTGCCAAACACAACATTGGATAATCGACAATCAATAACATTAGCAAGATCCTCCACAATCATAAAGTCGGCGACAAAAGTGAAATTACCAACAAAGACACGTAAACCTTTAACTCTCCCGACAAAGTTACAAACTCCACCGGGGTACTTGGGATCCCTTCCAGGTTCAAGTCTTGTGTTCACTATATCATTATAAACCGTTGAGGACATAATGTTGATTGGGGATTTAAAGTCAATGTAAGCATTGCTAACGTGCCTATATCCAATCATACATGGTATCTTAGCATTCTTAGGATCACCTCTCTTGATCTTAGGTTCAATTATAATGAAAGGAGATCGCGGGTTATCAATAAGATTATTATAATATGCAATCTCCTCCTTAGTTGGGTATAGGTTAAAGTAGTCATTAAGCTTCGGATCTATTTCCTCCTCTTCTAGTCCCTCAACAACATTCACAAAGTCATTAGGCCCTAGGTCCTTATTTGAATACAAGGCGGTTGCTAGGTCACTAAATGTATGTTCGAGTTCAATCTTAATCAACCTATTAAGCTCTCTAAGCTCCCTAATCTCGCTCTCAATTTGTTCACGTAACACAGCCACTTCTCTAGGGGAAAGGGGTGGATTCGCGTTTTCCATAATGGTCAACGGAATAGTCAATGAGTTTAATTTACTAACAAAGGCACAAAGAAAGAGAGATAGACTAAAGAAGACCTAAAAATAAAAATAAAATCTTACTAGAAAAGAATCTAGCAAGTAGACCTAATAAAAAGAAATTCTAACCTAGACAATAACTATTCCCCGGCAACGGCGCCAAAAACTTGATGCGTGGGAATCGCAACAGGCTTTACCTCTCGAGGGATCTCGAGAAGCTTACAACCCCCACCAGGCAGTGTACCTGATCGTTGTAGTATAGTATAGTGACAAGTACCGGGGGATTGATCGTTCAACTTAGGAATAGTGTCGCTAGGATTAGAAAGCCTAAATACTAGTTCTAAAGGTGAGGGATGATTATTTTTGTGTTTTTATATTTTTTAGAAAGCAATTAAAATTCTCGGGTTTTGAAGGATTAGGGCGGAATTAGTTGCTATTCAACTAACCCAAAACTAAGATGCAATCAAAATAAAATACTAAAAATGAAAATAAACTAATTATACTAAGGTTGTGAGCAGTAATTGGAGAAAATGTGTTTACTTAGATTTCACTACTCCCTAGATATTTTTTACACGTTAATTACTTGTTATAATTGCATGGATGACGGATTGTATTCCTTAATACCATTCATGGGGTGGCATACATAACTCCCCAATTCTATGAGCTCTTATCTCCTCCTACACCATGCCCAGCACAACTATAGGGATTGTAAACAGTGGCTCATGCATTAAATACAACCAATAAAGACCTAGTACGCCTCGGTTCATGTTTCTTAAGACGTTCAAGCATGTTACCATTTGGAGATCTGCCAGTTTTCTTAAGCCTAACATATAAATCATTCATCCAAAACAAGAATAAACAAGTAATCAACACATAATCAATATCTAGGTTTCATTAGATCTAAGCAAACACAAAGGAGATCTAGCCTAGCATGATAGAATTAAGACAAGAACAAGATATAGACAACCAACACATAGACATATTGATTGAATTAGAAGAACACTTATCTTGATTAATCATGCAAGGTATCAAGGGGTTGGAACCCTTGAAAAACCTGTAAAATTACACCAAAATCGTCTTTAGGGTTTCTCCCAAAACTTCTCTCTTTAAATGTGAAAAACTAGAAAACTATATATAGGAAAATAGGGATGACGGCGTCAAGACAAACAATGTGACGCCGTCACCTCGCCGCCAAATACTTCCTCGGACGGCCTTGATCTACTTCTGATGCCGTCAAGGCCTAGGCCGTCACACAAATTACTCTTGACGCCCTGTGTGTGATGCCGTCATCAACTATGGATTTTTATTCTTGGGGTTTTGACGCCGTCAGGAAAACTCTTGACGCCTTCATGAACTACGGATTTTAATTCTTGAGGTTTGACGCCGTCAGGGAATTACTCTTGACGCCGTCACCTACTGTTCCCAACATGGAAAATTGAGACTTTGCCGTTTTCTTCACTTTTATGCTCCAAAAACGTCCAAAATGGCTTCTTTTCCAGAATTCACTCTCCAAGTACCTAAAATCACAAAATGAACGATTTAGGGTAATATTTGATCAAATAAATTCGGATTCGGGCTTAAATGACCCCCTAAAAACGGATCATTTTTCGCCTCACCAGTTAAACAAAAACTTCATGATTTCCTTGTAGGCAGGGACATTGGTTGGGTGGTTAAAATTGCCTACAACATTGTTAGTTATGCATTGAATTGCATTAGTATAATGTCCTGAGCCCCCTGAATGAGAATTCATTCAGTGTGAATTGTTTTAGGTAGGGAGTTCAGTGAGTTTAAATCTCAAAGTGAGAAGCTCCCTGCGAATGATTTTGGTGATGTTGAAGGGTTTCACTGAGGAAGGTTGATTATCAGGGGATAAGAATATACACCATGTATGAGTATCTTGATCTATTCTTTTCTACTTGATCTTAGTAGCACATTGAAACTTCAAACTTCAGTGACAAAGTTAAGATACTTTATGTTTGAAACTATAGACGGTACGTAAGAACAAAAGTTGTCATTATTTGCGATTTCCAACACAAGAGCACACAACCATCGAAAAATAAAATGTGCATTGAAATATCACAATATTTACCTTCCTTGACTATAATAGCATGGTAATAAGGTAACGTATAAGGATGGTCAAAGTAGCTTACAATTACAATATCAGGGCAATGATTAAAATTGACCATAAATAAATAAAGGGTGTTTGACATTACTAACCTTTCAAAAATCACAGTTGAATTAACGAAGATCATACATGAACCTTGGCTTGATCTCTCTTCACATGGAATTATCATAAATTTAAATTGAATTTTTCTGTTTGCTTGTGATGATCGTGTGTTGTTTCATTGCAGTGTTTTTTATTTTGTTATCAACATCAAAAACTTCATTATAAGGATCAAGGTTTTAGCGTATTGAGATGTAGGGTTTTTAGAAAGAAGGATAGGTAGCGATCAAAGATTGAGAGAGAAAAAATTGGAGTATGATTTGGTTTGTAGATAATGAAAAACCAAGGAATGCATCCAGCATTTTTTATTTTTTACAATTAGGTCAAAAGGTATTAACTATTTAATCTCAAGCACGTTTTTTTTTTTTTTTTTTTTTTTTTTTTTTGCATGCGAGTATATGAAACGAAATTTTATAAATTATTGTCAAATCAAGAAAGATTTAGGTTATTTTTCTTATGGAATATATTTAAAAAAAAAAAATTAATTGAATTATTACTTAATAAGGAAACAATTTTTTTTTGAAATACGAAAGTCCCCACTTAAGGTTTTGTTATACAACATTTTTTAATTTTTACAATTAGGTCCAAAGATATTAACTATTTAATCTCAAGCACATGTGTATTTTAACTTTTTTTAGCATGCGAGTATATGAAACGCAATTTTATAAATTATTGTCAAATCAGGAAAGATTTAGGTTATTTTTCTTTATGAATATATTTTTAAAAATTTGAATTAATTGAATTATTATTTAATATAAGGAAACAATCTGTTTTTTGAAATATGAAAGTTCTCACTTAAGGTTTTATTTTATTATATAAATAAAAGATACCTAACAAAGATAGCTAAGATGTTAAAAGAATAGACTTTCTTCCCAATATACGTACCATCTTGGCTAGCTAATACATTGGTTTACACTTAATAAATTTTCTAACTACTTGGATGACTTCAGACTTTCTTTAAAGTTTAAAGCATAATATAAATGTGTGTATGTATAAAACATAAACTTGCGTCAACACACCATAGTAACAATGGAGTTGATCACAGCATATCCTAATCACGTATGAATAATAAGGGTCCGTTTGGTTTGCTTATAGGAATCACAATAGATATTGGTATGATAATATGGTGGTATAGGAATGAGCTTGATAGTTCAAAAAATATTGTTTGGTTTATATATTTGGGTTTGAATATTATTTGATAAATATAAAGAAAAATAGTGGGATGAGTGAAATTAGTGGTGAAATAGGCCCCACAGGAATAGTTTTACAAAATCTATCAAGTCCAACTGGTATGGATCTATGGGTTTCTATATGTAGGTCCCACAGGAATGGTTTGGCAAAACCCTCAACCAAATAAATGCAAATGATATCAAACTTATACCTTCATTCCCACATCCCTATACCAAACGGACCCTAAATTTTCATCCATGAATGTATATATTAGGGCCTATTTGTTTTAAGGGTGTGGAATTGGTTTGTTTTGACAAGACATTAGTTGATTGTTTCGTTTGTTCTTTTGAATCAAGGAATGAGATTTAAATGAAAGAAATGATAGTAGGGTACTTATTGTCACGACCCGCCTACTCGATACGATTATTTTCAAGGTTGTTCGGGATTCTGGATTATTCCATACTTTTCTTGGATGAGCTTGGAAGATCTTGGGACCCTTTGGAAGGTGATGGAAGAGGTAGGAAACTCTAGAACCTCATGGAAGCCCTAGAAGCTCATGGAAGTCCTAGAAGCTTCGTGTGGAAGTGTGTAGAACTTGTAAATAGCTTGGTAGGAGTAGTATAAATAGGGGTGGCCTCATTTGTTGTTGGCATCCAAGAAGTTCACTTGTAAAGCTCTCTTGTAAAAGTTCTAAGTAATACAAAGTGTTTCATATTCCACTTGTTCCTATCTTTGAAGCTTTCTTAGTTGTATACATCGTTGAGTATTCGAGCAAGGCTGAGCTTAGTCGAGACTAAGTGCCGCACGGAAGACCTTGTAGAGACAAGTCCGTGACAAGTGGTATCAGAGCCAGGTTGATTCGAGGCGATGGCGAACGTAACCGAGAAGATTGACGCTAGTGGAAGTGTGATTCTTGATGAGAGGCAAGGTCGAGACGATAAGCGTCAAGACCCCAAGAAGAGAGGAACGTCTAAGGACGTAGTGACAAGTTTGGATACGAGATTGACGGGTGTTGAGACATCCGTGACGGAGTTGAAGGACCAAGTTGAGGGCTTGGAAGGTCTTAACTCCGAGTTTACGAGCATGAAGGAGGACTTTACGGTCGTTCTTAATGCTCTTAGCGGTGACATGAAGCGCGAAATCCATGGCTTAAAGGAAATGCTCATGGGTGAGATCAAGAAATTGCGAGAAGAGTTTGGAGAAGAGATCTCCAACATTCGTAAGACCGTCGAAGACTTGCAAGCTGATGTGGTGCTATGCAAGCGATCCATGGCTAATGGAAGTGGCGAAACTAGCCATCATGCTCCGAAGATTGATGTTCCTAAACCATCACCGTTCGTGGGAAAACGGGAAGCTAGGGCGGTTGATGATTTCTTGTGGGAGATGGAGCAATACTTGGAAGGTGTCAAAACGGATGACGACTCCAAGATCAAGATGGCGACCCGATACTTGAAGGATACCGCGGCGTTATGGTTGAGATGTCGATATGGAGATATCGAGCGAGGTACGTGTACTATCAACACTTGGGCTGATTTTGTAGTAGAACTTAAGAAGCAATTCTATCTGGAGAATGCTAAGAACGAGGCAAAGAGCCGGCTTCGTAAACTTAAGCATTCCGGAACAATCCGAGATTATGTTAAGGAATTCACTACACTTGTCTTGGAGATTCCGGAACTTTCCGACCAAGACTCTCTTTTCTACTTCCTTGATGGCTTACAAGGATGGGCTAAGACGGAGTTAGAAAGACGTGGAGTTCAAGACCTTGCTACGGCTATCGCCCATGCCGAGGCCTTGATCGATTTTGGTACTAGGAGGGAACCGTCTAAGCCGAAGGATCGAAAGGTAAACCAAGAGAAAGGTGGGGGAGAGAAAGTCACCCAAGCAAAGAATGATAATGCACGTAAGCCACCAACCAGAAAGGGCAAGGACTTAAAGAAGAATTATAAGACGGGTGGATGCTTCATATGTGATAGACCTCATAGAGCTCGAGATTGCCCCAAGAAAGCAAGCCTCAATGGAATAATAGCTCATGAAGACGAAGATACTAGCGAAGGTGGATGCATGAGTACGATGAGGATCTTGAATGAAATCAAGGCCAAGACAGAGGTGCCAAAAGTTGTAGGAAAAGGACTACAATTTGTGGAAGCAACCGTCAATGGGACCAAGGTACGTGCTCTAGTTGATTCCGGTGCCACTCATAATTTTGTGTCGGTTGATGAAGCCAAGCGGTTAAGGATTAGCGCTACGAAAGGGAGTGGAACATTTAAGCCGGTAAACTCAAAAGCCAAACCGATGGAAGGAGTGGCTAGAGATGTTCGGGTGAAGATTGGAGAATGGGAGGGGACGGTTGACTTGTCGGTGGTCCCGATGGATGATTTCGATTTGGTTCTTGGGTTAAAGTTCCTCGATAAGGTACGAGCTTTTCCTATGCCATTTGCTAACACTTTATGTATCCTAGATGGTGGAAAGACTTGCATGGTTAGCACGGAGCGGGATTCTAAGTGTGGAGTGAAGACCCTTTCGGCCATGCAATTCAAGAAAGGGTACAACAAGAGTGAACCTTGCTACTTGGCGGTAACAAGGCTAGAGACGGATGATGAGTCGGGCAAAGTGGAGGTACCTAAGGAGATCAAGCGGGTACTTGATGAGTTCAAGGACGTGATGCCCAAGGAGTTGCCCAAGAAGCTACCACCTAGGAGGGAGGTGGATCATACCATCGAGTTGGAACCAGGTTCCAAGCCACCCGCTAAAGCCCCTTACCAAATGCCACCGCCGGAGTTGGAGGAGTTGCGTAAACAACTCAAGGATCTATTGGATGCGGGCTATATTCGACCCTCGAAGGCCCCATATGGTGCGCCGATGCTATTTCAAAGGAAGAAGGACGGATCCTTGCGGATGTGCATAGACTATCGGGCACTTAACAAGGTAACCATCAAGAACAAGTACCCTATTCCTCTCATTGCAGATTTGTTTGATCAACTTGAAAAGGCGAGATACTTCTCCAAGTTAGACTTGAGATCGGGGTACTACCAAGTACGGATAGCGGAGGGAGACGAGGCTAAGACGACGTGTGTCACGAGGTATGGTTCTTACGAGTTCTTAGTCATGCCTTTTGGTTTAACAAATGCTCCCGCTACATTTTGCACCCTCATGAATAAGTTATTTCACCCGTTCCTTGATAAATTTGTGGTGGTATACTTGGACGATATTGTTGTTTATAGTCATACCTTGGAGGAGCATGTCTTGCATTTAAAACAGGTATTCCAAGTGTTGCGAGACAACGAGCTTTATGTGAAGTTGGAAAAATGCTCCTTCGCCCAAGACGAAGTCGAGTTCTTGGGGCACAAGATCAAAGACGGTGGATTGATGATGGATGGGGCAAAAGTAAAAGCTATCCAAGAATGGGAACCACCAACCAAGGTGACGGAGTTGAGATCTTTTCTTGGCTTAGTGAATTATTATCGAAGGTTCATCATGGGATACTCGGAAATAGCATCTCCATTGACGGACCTATTGAAGAAGAACAAAGCTTGGATGTGGGATGAGAAGTTCCAAGCGGCGTTCGAGAGTTTGAAGAAGGCGGTTATGGAGGAACCGGTGTTGAGACTACCGGATGTAACCATGCCCTTCAAGTTACATACGGATGCATCGGACTTTGCAATTGGAGGGTTCTAATGCAAGACGAACACCCGATCGCATTCGAGAGTCGAAAATTAAATGAGACAAAGAGGAAGTACACGGTGCAAGAGAAAGAGATGACAGCAATCATCCATTGCTTGCGGATTTGGAGGCATTATTTGTTGGGTTCAAGATTCGTGATCAAGACAGATAACATTGCCATGAGTTACTTTCAAACCCAAAAGAAGTTAAGTCCCAAGCAAGCCCGTTGGCAAGACTTCCTAGCCGAGTTCGACTACCAATTAGAGTACAAGCCGGGGAAGGCTAATGTGGTAGCCGATGCATTGAGTCGCAAGGCGGAGTTTGCGGCAATCACCCAAGCGCAATTCTTCCTCCAAGATCGAATCAAGGAAGGATTGGAACATGATCCTTTTGCCAAGAAGCTCGTGGCCTTAGCAAAATATGGGAAGACTCGAAGATTTTGGCTTAAAGGAGACATATTGTTCACAAAATGAGATTGGCTTTACATGCCTAAGTGGGGTGATCTTAGACGGGTAATCTTGAAAGAGTGTCATGATTCAAAGTGGGTCAATCATCCGGGGATCAAGAGGACGTTGGCATTGGTTGAAGGCACTTATTATTGGCCAAGGATGGAGGACGATGTAGAGACATTCGTGCGGACGTGCCTTATTTGCCAACAAGATAAGATAGAGCAAAAGAAGTCTGGAGGCTTGTTAGAACCTTTACCTACACCCAAGGGACCATGGGAGAGCATTTCCATGGACTTTATCACATGCTTGCCAAAGTCAGAAGGATGTGGGAGTATTATAGTGGTGGTTGATCGATTCTCGAAGTATGGAACTTTCATTGCCGCACCACCCGATGTTACCGTGGACGATACGGCTAAGCTTTTCTTTAAGAATGTGGTGAAGTATTGGGGAGTGCCACATGTGATCGTCAGCGATCGAGATCCTAGATTCACGGGGCGCTTTTGGTCGGAGTTGTTCAAGATCATGGGAACGGAGTTGAACTTCTCTACGAGTTTTCATCCCCAAACGGACAGGAAAACGGAAAGGGTGAATGCACTATTGGAGCTCTATTTACGGCACTACGTAAGTGCCAACCAACATGATTGGGCTAAACTCCTTGATGTTGCTCAATTCTCTTACAACATGCAACGGAGTGAAGCCACGGGGAAGAGTCCTTTTGAGTTGGTCACGGGACACCAACCATTGACTCCCAATGCCTTAGCCGCATCATACGAGAGGAGTAGCCCGACCGCTTACAAGACGATGAAGGAATGACATGAGCAAGCTAGACAAAGCGGCTAAGAAGATGAAGAAGTGGGCGGATGAGAAAAGGAGGCACGTCGAGTTCGAGGTCGGAGATCAAGTGATGGTGAAGCTTTTGCCTCAACAATTCAAGTCATTGAGGAAGGTGCATAAGGGATTGATACGGAGGTATGAAGGCTCTTTCCCGGTGATAGGACGTGTTGGGAAAGTATCTTATCGGCTTCAACTATCGCCCAAGTTGAAGATTCACCCGGTCTTCCACGTTAGCTTTCTCAAGCCTTATCATGAAGATGAGGAAGACCCGGAACGAGGGGTGTCCAAGCAGGCACCAACAGCGGTTGTTACTTCGTATGATCGAGAGGTTGATGAGATCTTGTTGGATCGTACGATACGAAGACGAGGAGTGCCAAGCTATAAGGAGTACTTGATCAAGTGGCGTGGTTTACCCGATAGTGAAGCAAGTTGGGAGGCCGAAGACTTGTTGTGGCAATTTGCGGACAAGATCAAGAGATATCATGAGGAAGGCACGACGAGGACGTCGCGAGCTTAGGTGGGGGAGGATGTCACGACCCGCCTACTTGATACAATTATTTTCAAGGTTGTTCGGGATTCTGGATTATTCCATACTTTTCTTGGATGAGCTTGGAAGATCTTGGAACCCTTTGGAAGGTGATGGAAGAGGTAGGAAACTCTAGAACCTCATGGAAGCCCTAGAAGCTCATGGAAGTCCTAGAAGCTTCCTATGGAAGTGTGTAGAACTTGTAAATAGCTTGGTAGGAGTAGTATAAATAGGGGTGGCCTCATTTGTTGATGGCATCCAAGAAGTTCACTTGTAAAGCTCTCTTGTAAAAGTTCTAAGTAATACAAAGTGTTTCATATTCCACTTGTTCCTATCTTTGAAGCTTTCTTAGTTGTATACATCGTTGAGTATTCGAGCAAGGCTGAGCTTAGTCGAGACTAAGTGCCGCACGGAAGACCTTGTAGAGACAAGTCCGTGACATTATGTTGGTTTCAAGTGGGATTGCATTTATTTGTGTGCCATATCCAATTTTCTCTCTTAATATGCAATCTTTTTATTATTTTTTATACTTTTTTTTAACTATTTTATCATTTATATAATATATTTTTTCTCTCTTACTTTTTTCTCAAACATTTCTCAAATCTTTCAAACATTTTCCAAATCCAAATCTAATTTTAAACCCACCTCCAAACCAAACGGGCCTTAAATAACAATAACAATTTGATTAAGACGTATTAAAACTACAAATAATGATGTAATGTAAGCATGTCGTGTATTTATTTATACAATAAAGTCAATATTTTAACTGTTATAATTGTATCAATTAGAGATGAGTAATTTGAACAAAGCCAACCCGAGATCGGTTCTAAAAAGCCCGACCCGATGAGGCTCGGACCCGGTCGATCTTATAAACAATCCATGTTTTAGTTTAAAGCCCAGTCCAAATCCCGGCCCGATATTGAGCTTATTCTGGACCGGCCCGGTTGGAGGCCTGGATAAAGTCTGGTCTTGCCCGATTTATGGTAAAATAGACATTGTTTACATTTGACAACCCTTATCTTTATCTTTCCTATATAAAAAAGAAAAATGGTCAAACTTGAATCCTTAACTTTGTTAAATTGTTGAAAAATGGGTAAAGAAAGTATTAACGTTTAATTCAATTAATGCAATATATGAAATGTTAGAATTTTTCCAAAATGTTGAATGGTGATATACAAAACCAATTTTCGGGAAAAATATACTTTATTAATTTTCCGGAAAAATATACAAAACAAATTTTCGGGTCTAACCGGGTTTCGAAAATATGAAAACCAGTTTTATTTGACTTGTTTTTTCGATCGAAATCGGTTCAACCGGTGGAACCGGCCGGGTCGTACTGGGTTTCAAAACATTATTTTTAATCTTTAAATCCTCAAACTTTTGTTATTTTTCGTTTATAAACCATAAACTTTTTTTATCGCTACAACTATCTGCCGTTATAAAATTTTGTTGCTATGCACGGGTACTCGTCTAATAATACTTTAATTGACCTAGTTTCTTTTAAAATTGGGTATAATAAATGCCATGCCAACTCTATTATATTATATATCTATATCTATATACTAAAGCGCAGCGTCGGTGGCCAATAATTTATTCGAAAAAAATTTAGCCCATTAAAAATTTCACATTAACCCAACAACTGACGACCTCATTCAGCCCAAGAACATATAAAGTGCTTCAATGCACACATTTTCAGCTAAGGGTGAGCAAACGGACCGGATGGACCGGACCGACCGACAAAACCGACCGGACCGGACCGGACCGACCACATTCGGTCCGGTCCTCGGTCTAGGCTTTTTAGCTAATTCGGTCCTCGGTCTGGTCCGGTCCGGTCCGGACCGACCAAAAAACCGAAAAAATGTGACAAAATATATCTAATTGGACCGGACTGACCGAAGACCGGACCGAACCGAACCGAACCGGACCAAGACCGGACCGACCACATTCGGTCCGGTCTCGGTCTATGGTTTTTCCGGTTCTCGGTCTTCGGTCCGGTCCGGTCTTGGCCGGTCCAGTCCGGTTTTTGGACCATGCTCACCCTTATTTTCAGCTGTTGTGTTTGTTATCATTGCATTATTCACAAAGTTCAGGTTCAACAATTTACCAATCTTTTAGCTCTGTCACATTAACTCCAACAAGAAAACTTACTGAGAAATAAACACAACCTATCCAAAAACAACCGTTCCGGCCGCGCAATGCGGCAGGGCCTCCTCCTTGTTATCTATATATAACATAGCATGAGGGAATATTCCCAAGGTCCCAGCGCAATTGTATAAACAAATATTTTTTTGTTGGATTTTGTTAGCAGCCCACCGGCCCATTCCTTTAACCATTTAATGCCCAATTTGTTTTTTCTCGTAACTTTATTTGTTAATATGTTGCGGCATTCTGGATGACACCAAATCACCAAAAATAACCAAAATTTGAAATAAAATAAAGTTCCGGCATTTTTCTTTTAACCGACCCCAATGCAGCCAGAAATAACAAAGATCCAACAAATTCGAACAAAGAAAAACAAGTCACAACTTAATGACATAAAATTTATTTATTCTTATATAAATAACATATTTTATATCCAAAACAAGTATACGCAAGCCGATATTTAAAACAAAACATACATTCACAAATTCATAAATAAGTAGAGACTTTCAAAAAAAAAAAAAAGATTTGCAACACGCAAGCAAACGCCCCAAAAAAAGGGTCATAATTCCGAGGAAAAAAAATTCCAAAAATTCCAGAAAAATTCCCGGACGCAACGTGCCGGGCTCCCAACATGCTTGTTATTTCATATATCATACTTTTTTCCACTTCTTTTCTCTCTTTTTTTGAAGGGCAAGTAACTATTTCATAATATTTACACAACTAATCAATTTCACAATATCTTAAGCAGAACTTGAAACCACAATCATTTAGTTGAAGAACATTCTCACACATGGAGTATCATTGGAACACAAACCCTTTGGTCATATATCATACTCGTAGTTATGAACTGTTAATGTTGAACATTTTGTAGAAGTGAAGACATGGTGCGATATATGTAATTTGAGTCATAGTTGTCAGGATCTCGATCCTGATCTTAGGATCTTACAATTTTACGATACTGTAAAGCAAAAACGATCTGGATCCTACATAGGATCTTTGCAAGCTTAAGATCTTATAGTATCCCGATATTTACCATACGATCTTAAGATCTAATCCGATCAGATCTTACTTTTCTCGGATTACAAACTAAAAACTATAATTTATGGGTTGTCTTTTTGTATAATTAAAAAAACAACGTGTTAATCATTTTAAACATTTTATAATCATAATTTATGACAATATTTGTATTAAACATTCAAGTATTTTGTTTTTATAATGTATAATAATTTGTAGATTTTTTTAATATTACAAAAACTATTAAGAAATAACATTATAGTAGGATCTTAAGATCTCGATCCGATTTTACGATCACAATCTTTCAAATATGAAAACGATCCTGTGTATGATCCGATCTTGAAAACTTTGGTTTGAGTTATTTTTACCAGAAGAAAAAGCCTCCTGTCATATATTCATTGATACTATCAATTACTTTATTAATTTATTTTTACAAATCAGATAAACATCATAGCAATTAACAACTAACCTTACAATTACAAACCAATGAACCATACAGTCATACACCACATGTCTTAAAGCTAAAAGCTACATACGCAGTATGTTAAAAGCCCACCCACTATTAACGAAATGAGGGCATGAGGCCCGACGACACGTAGAGTTACAAGGCACGCAATCAATTGGGCCACAAAGATACAATAGCAGCAAATTCGACTTGGATTGTGTAGTATAGCGAATTGAAATAACCTACAAGACTGCAAAACAAATTAGTCCAAACACTCTAAAGAAAAGGTTCAAGATGCACACGAGGCAAATGACTATTGTAAAGTGAGAATGTAAAAGATTATTATGATAGTAATAATTTTAGAATGAAAAGACTCGATACATGGAATGAGTTTTAAAGAAAGAAAAATAATTTGTAGGCTTAAGTAATTCATTTAGCCACTCCGGAAAGGAAAATGTCTTTTGTTGTACTACTTTGTAGCCATCTCAAATATCAGAAGTCTTCTGATGTACTAGGTGAACAGTCAATCGATTATGTTCTCGTTTGATTTTAAACATTTTGATGTTTTTAAATAGCTTGAAATTTTTTTGCACACATATATTTTATTTTTATCGATCTTCAATGAGCTTGTCTCCAATAGTCCCCTTTATTTTCTAAAAAACTTTTTATTTTGACTTTATTTACAGACCTATATGGATGCCAAATATGACGCAGGTCACACCCGATTTCAAATCGTGAAGTATATTTTTCTTCAAAAATTATTTTTTTATGTGCAACTTCCGATATTTGCGCTATTTTCTTTGTATTGCAACTTTACTTTAACTAGAAAATTCTTTATAAACCAAATTTTTGTACTCATGATAGAAAAAAAATTGTGCTAATTTTCATTGGAAAATCTTAGATCTGTCCCTAACATAATAAAGTTTGTGTACTTAGTAAGTTTTGTATTTTATTTATTTATTTATTTTCCTTAAACAGAAAAAAGACCAAATACTAAAGAAAATTCCAAGTGGTCGTTGGGAAAGTATATAGAAATTACGCGGGATCAGAAATGAAAACCGTGTCTCACACGGATAACAACCTCAACCCAACCCCCCACTTTTTATTTTTATCACACACACACACACACACACTCACACACAAAAAACACCATCACAAAAACACAAACCTTAAATCCAGTCAATCATCATCTCATCATGCGTAATAACAACTCATCATCATCATCATCCCATGATTCATCATTCGATTGTCGTATCTTAAAACAAATGAATCGTTTACCTGTACCAGGTAGGTAGCTATAATAAACCCCCCTTATTTCTATTTATTTATTTATTTATTTCATTTTTATGTATTATTATTATTAATTAATAATATGTGATTGGTTATCTTGTTATAGTTGATAGTTATATCGATCTTGAGGATAGTGAAGATGAGGAACAACAAGAACAAGAAGAGGGGTTGAATATGGAAATGGGTTGTCCTTATTGTAATGAAGGATTTGATGCTTTGGGCTTATGTGTTCATCTTGAAGATCAACATCCACTTGAAGTTAAATTAGGGGTATTTTCTTTTCTTACCTTTTTTTTTTTTTTTTTTTTTTTTTAACTAGTTTTTGAGTTATGTGACCAAATGGATGTCACTGTTAGACCTGAACCACTAATAACTAACAAGCCGTTAAAAAAAAAAAAAAAAAGTTTTTGAGTTATGTGCCTTTAGTATAGTCTTTTACCTTTTTTAGGGTCAAATGGTTACTAAGGGGGCTTTTTTTTTTTTTTTTTTTTTTTTTTTTTTTTTACTCTTTATGTTATTGTAACTAGCTTTTGAGTTATGCGCCTTTAGTATAGTCTTTAACCTTTTTTTAGGGTCAAATGATTACTGTTTTTGTTAAAAGAAAAAAATTAAAGGGGTTTTTATTTAATCTTATATATGGGCTTGCGAGCTTATATCTTTTATCTTAGGCCCCTTGTTTGATGGTTCCCTTGGTTTGCTTGGCTTTCCCCTTTTGTTTTCTATATGCTTTTATTGTGTGCTCTCTTGCTCTTATTTCGGTGCTCAGTCACTCGCACATTTGCACTTGCCGGAGGTCTCCAGTCTCTCTACTTGGGGTAGGGGTAGGATCTGTTTACATTTCTACCTCCCCCATACCTTGCTCTTGCAGGATTGGGTATGTTGTTGTTGTTGTTGTTGTTGTTGTTGTTGTATGACATAATAAACTTATATAAGTAATAAGTCCCAAAATAAGCCAAGAAATGAGGCTTATGAAACATAAGCCGGAAACATATAAGCTAATAAGACCATAAATAAGCTTAAACAAACATCCCTAAAGGTCCATTAGAATTTATTAGGTTACCTGATTAAGTTAGTGTGTTGCAGAGAGTGTTGTTAAGATACCAAAATGGTTAATTAAGAACTAGTATGTGACTTGAAATTAGGATTTCGGTACCACACATATTATATGCATGCTCGTGTGTTGTCAAGAAGACCACACTAGTTTATATGACGACATGGTGTGCTGAATTTGAGGTAGCGGTCACTTGGTATGATTTAATCGTGTGCCAATTTGACATGTACATACGAGCATACGTATTTGTTGATTTCTATTATGTCTTGTTATCATATTTCCGCTTGTAAGATGCAATGAAGTTGGGTTGTTGTTTATGATTGAATTCTTTATTGTCATGCAGGTATGTCCTCTTTGTGCTACGAACTTTGGGAGGAACATGATTTCCCACTTAATCATCAAACATGAGAGTATACTAAAAATATCCTTTTTATCTGTTTGCTTATGAAGCTAATGATGACCATATTATATATCATGCTTTATGGTTACCAAACAAATTGTGCAGAAAGTTTTAGTGTAATATATGTTCTTGTTTTATTAAGTATATGTATAGTTATGATTAGTGAGTTTATCTATCATCTGGAAACATGTCCAATTTAGGTGTACCAAATGATTTAACAATGATGTGGAAAAACTGTTTTTGGTTTTAGTTTTTTGTGAGTAAATATATTATGGGTTGGGAGTACACTAAATGTTTTGTAATATAGAGTAACAAGAATCACTATAAATGAAAAGAAACTATGATGTTACTAAGTAGCTTATAGTAGAATGATGTGTTCGCTCATAAGAACGTTACATACTCAATCAGATTTATATCCCTTAACAAGGACATTTCCTAACTAAGATAGTGTGATTGAATAAAAACTCAACTTTTATGTGACTTACAGTATAGACAAATTAAGAAAATATTGCTCAAAATATAGTAAATTGGCATGAATTCTCTCCTGTTTCTGCTATTCCATATAAAATGTCACTGTTTAGCTCCTACTAATATCAGTAAATAATGACTACGCTTTACCTCAGTTTATTGAGCTGTATATGTGCTGAACTTTGTTCAAAACGTTTTGTTCAAAAATTGCTGGAAATTACTGAAAACAAAATATGGACTGTGGGGATTTATTATATGGCACCTATTTGGGTCAATGCTTAAATTCCTTGACAAAAAAGATCACGGTCTTTGCAAGAGGAAATTCCATGACGATGAGTCCTTCTCTATCATATCATTATTAAGGAAGAAATTGCAAGAACATTCACGATCCCTTCAGAAGGAATCAACTTCTGTAACATCTTCCACCAATTCAGCAACTGATCCATTGCTGCTTTCATTTGTCTATAATCCCTCTCAAACTCATGAACCTAAAGCTGATTCTTCTGCTGAACCAAGTTCATCAAAGATGCTTCTAAAGGATAACACATTAGAAAGGTACGAACTGCTTCTGTTAGACAATGGCATATTATTAATTTTGTGAACGAGTTCCATTTTGTTTTGTTATATTTGATGACTAGTGTTTATGATCTAAGATTGGGGTCAGTCGTTTTGATAGGTTTTGGATTTTTGTTAGGAAGATTAATAATAGGGACTAGTGTCAGTAGATTATAGTGTTTGGTTTTATAGACTAATTTGGTATTTATAATTACCTCTCAAAAGTAAAATGTTATTAAGGAGATTTAACATATCTTTTGAATATATGTAGTGTGCGTTATCATCCTTTTTTTTCCTTTCTAGTTCTGTGTTCAGTTCCTGCATTTTATCTGCTGTGTTCAGTTCCTGCATATTATCTGCTCAGGTCCTATTATATCATGCTTGCACATTATTACCTATCCATCTTCTGGCATCAGATACAATGTTCTCTGTATGTATAAAAAAGTTATCCTTAAAATAATCCTAAACATTTCTATATAAAAGGCAATCGAGTCCCACAAGTATTATTTTAGCTGATTCGGCACTATAGATCTAAAACATATAAAAGAAAAATCTGAAATGTTTTATTGTGTGGGTGTTAAAGTCCTCAAACTTTGTTATTAATCAACTGAGATTTTGGTGGAAGTAACTAGGCTGTTTTTTTACGATAACCCGTTCTGTAAACCAATAAGTTTCTCAAAGTTTTCGCTTTTCTTGTTGGCAGTGACGTCACAACTGCATGTGAAGACCATGAAGAGAAAGCTCAGAAATCTGATTTCGTACAGACAATACTATTCTCCACCATTTTCGATGACAATTTGTAACAACCAACCTGAACATGGTGGCTCTCGACATGGTTGTGCTTCTAAAGACCCTGATCAAGAGCAAGTATGTCGATATGCACAACAAAGAAATGCAGGGACTGAATCTCGTTCATGATCTGTGCGACTCCACACATTGTAACAAGTTAGGTCGTATTTTGACAGATTAGTTATTTATGATAAACGAAAACTGAACACCAATTCACGTCTGGCATTTTTCTCAGTGTTGTTAGTACTCTTGATATAAATTAGCACCATGGTTCTAATATTTATTGCATTCATCTTCAGACTTTCCAAGCAAAATAGCCAAAGTTTAAAACATCCTAACATTAAAAAGCATAACACTGGTGGCTCAAAGTGGCCACCTTTTTAAGCAGTGTGTGTACATTACGACTACATGCATATAACTACCCAAAAGTTCCTTGCAGAGATTCAAACCATCAAAAAGATTTTTTTATGTCAGATAGGTATACTTCCCCCACCATTATCCACTTCATAAGTAACGATTTTTCTCGAAAAAAGTGAAATCTCGAAGACGAAACCGCAAATGGTTGAGCCAGTTGGAAGCAGCTTGGAAAAGTTCATTCTCTTGTGCACGTTCTTGGGGAGTAATAGGAGATATAAGTGAACCTTCTAGCTTGTAGGAAGCGAGCCCAATTACTGGTAGACGAACAGTTGGAGAATCACTCATGTTTGGCTTTGCCATGCCTGCATATACATAATATACAAAATTAATTTTCATGAATGGGTGAGAAATGAGTTACATCTTATCACCAATGGGTCAAACATATGAAATTAGAAACATTTCCAAAATTGTTACCCTCAAAATTATTTTGTTAAATAAAATGTACAACCCCCCCCCCCCCCCCTCCCCCTTTTCTTCCCGATCGTCTTTTAAAAAGTGTTTCGTATCGACCCAAGATACAAAAATAAATATTCAATTGAACCAAGCTTTGACTCAAAACCCAACCCGCCCGCCCATTTGCAGAGAAAAAAGAAAGTACTTTCGCGCTGGCTTGACAAAGGATGGATGCTCAAAAAGGCAGTCTGCAAATTGCTTAATGTGGGCCCCATCCCTACTCGATATGACGGGTACCTGAAACCAAGGTTGATTTTAAGACAAAAATCAAGATATATTGGGTACCTGAAACCAATAGTTAGAGCTATATACCATGCTATACATATCCAGCTTGCAGGAGATAAATCACAGCTCCTATAGTTTGTCAGCTCTGGAACTCTGTATGAGAGTTCTGCAATCTATATTGTAGAGTAAAGAATGTATTTCAGCTATATTCACCATTAGTTAAAATAATTTAGAATTCAGTGACTTAACTGACCTTCTCAGATAGCGGTTCCCGTCTAAATGGTGACTCTCCGTCCATAAACTGAAAAGCAAGTATTCCAGGCCAAGCATGCTGCACAACGTTGGCACTTGAAGAGCTGTCAACATCGCTTGAACTCCTACAAGAATTCATGACAACAAATTATTCATTGAAACACAACACATATAGTTATTTTTATTTATGTAAACAGATTGTTTACTGATTTAGGAATTATAGTTGATAAGAAGATAATACATACTTATGTTGTAAATAGAATTGAGTAGTCAAAGATTATTCTTATAGGCATTAAAAAAAAAAAAAAAAAAAAAAAAAAAAAAAACCATCACTGAAGCTTTAATAACAAGGAGCAAAGAAGGAATACATAGTAGAAAGATCAAATGTGCACGCAGTAACTGCAGAAGATAAATGCAGCTACCGAGTTCTAACATCTCCAAAGCAACCAAGTAATGCAAGCAAAAGACCCTAAATTAAGACCTATGAAGATGTACTAAAAATGTTTAAACTTAATTACAGGGTATAACTAAGATCTATTTCATTTACGATGAGTAGTGTTTGGAAAGTACTATACGAAGATCTCAATAGCCCTAAAACAAATTGCTCTCACGTGCATTTTCTAAGAGGGGTCATGCACTCGGCTTCCATAAAATCCATGCAATACCTTGTTCACGAGTAAATTAGGCAATAAGGTTAAACTGAATATACAAATTATCGCCATGAGAAACATTGAGCAAAGTTACAATACAATCTTAACGACTGAACTACTAAGCCAGTTCACTATCATTAGCAAGGTCATTCGCATCAGCTGAATTACTATTTTAGTATTAAATCAAGCGGTAGTTTCAAAAGGCAAAAAAAATTATTACGCATGTGTAAAGGCACTTCATAGGCTACCGTAAGCAAGACAGCTATACACTAGAATAACAATCACCCTCTAGCAGCACTAACAAATTTCAAATTGAAAAGTCTTAACCACCAAACAATGGAAACAAAATCAGGCCAGAACTAAGAGCATGATATTGGCTATGCTACATGATGTACTTTTGTTCCTTTTTACTTTAAAGTTCAAAGGATAATACACTTGATGAAGCATTTCAAAAAAGTAAACGGACATGTATTCATACAGAAAAATTAGGTAACTTTTCAACAACAGACTTCAGTCCCCTAGAGGATATGCCGTTTGGTCTCCGTATGGTTCTTTCTGACAATAATAATACTACATTAAATGCAAACTACGTCACAGATACGATGCTAACTCCACGAGAATAATTATGTATACTTCTTTTTCCTAAAACAGAGGAGTTAACTAATATGAAAGTGAATAAAACGGCATAATAATCTAATAACACACGGTGCTTCAAAATTTGAATAACTTGAAGTATAGTTAATTCTACTGGTTCTACTTCTAAGGAAGGTATTGTTACTACATCTAATTCTTATGTTGCATTGGTGAACGATGATGAGGAAGATGGAGAACATGTCACATATGTGAATGAAGATTTGGCTAATCCAAATACAGGTGGAAGTTCTTCTTTCACGGTAGCTGCTGGTTAGCTGGTTTGTGTTATTTCTTGAGGTGTAAGTGCTTATGGCATGTCATAAGCACTAGTTATTTTCAAGTTTCTTAGCTGTCTACCTTGTTATGTAAGCTTTATCGCCTATGTAACGGGCTGAGATGTGGGATTTCACCCATATCCTTTGTACTTAAACGTTTTTGGTTTAATTATTTACCAGGGGGATTACTCCCCTTTACCCAAAAAGACTGACAACAGTTAAGGATGCATAGAAGTATAGAACAGAACCCTTCATACAACATATATAGATTGCTCTATAACCATCTAACTAATCACTGCAGTAAACTTATATCATATCATTCCTCTACAATATAATATATATGAAAACAAATGTATGTCCATGGTAAGAAAGCATCTAACTTGGTAATCTTTGTAACCTTTAGGCCATAACATTCAAATCCAAAACAAATTAAAGAAAAACAGTGAATACGTATATTCCGAAAAGAGTTGTAATAAGTGGAAAAATGACCACACAATCATGCACGATGAATACGTATATTCCAGAAAGAGCTGCAATTGATAGTACGTATTATCCTATTGACTACATTTTCGTATCATAAGATAATATCATAATGCTACAAATCATAGGAGTTTAGACAGCATATATCTCTTCTAATAATCGTGAATTAAAAATCTATTGCCAATTGATTTATGCCTGTTCACTATCATTAGCAAGGTCATTCACATCAGCTGAATTACTATTTAAGTATTAAATCAAGCTGTAGTTTCAGGACCGCTAACAACTAAAAGATTATCAACGCATGTCTAAGGCATTTCATAGGCTACCGTAAGCAAGACAGCTAGACACTAGAATGACCAAACACCCTTTAGCAGTACTAACACATTTCAAAATAAAAAATCCTAACCAACAAATGATGGAAACAAAATCAGGCCAGAAACTAAGAGCGTGATATTGGCTATGCTACATAAAGCAATTTTGTTCTTATTTACTTTTAAGTTTAAAGATAAAATAAGTTGTAGTTGATGAAGCATTTCAAAAAAGTAAACGGACTTGGTAACTTTGCAATAATAGACATCAGTCACGTAGAGGATGTGCCATTTGGTCTACATATGGCTCTTTCCGACAACAACATTACATTAAATACAAACTATGTCACATATACGATGCTAACTCTGCAAGAATATCTAGCTCTATATACCTCTTTTTCCTTAAATAGAGGAGTTAACTTATACGAAAGTGAATTCAATGGCATAATAATCTATAACACACGTGCTTGAAGCATTTTAGCCAATAACATGTATAGTGCTGTTGTAGCCCTAGGGTGTTTGATCAAATCGTCATATATACACTACTCGGATAACTTAATTCAGATCCTTTTAACAATCCTAACAGTCCTCCAGCAAACTACATGTTTCAGTTCTTCATACTTGACGATTGACAACAGTTAACGATTAATAGAACACAACCCTTCATACAACATATTGTTCTATAGCCATCTAACTTATCACTACAATAAACTTATATCATATCATTCATTTATAATATAACACATGAAAACAAAAATGTATGTCCATGATAAGAAATTAAGCATCTAACTTAGTTAACTTTGTGACCTTTTAAGCTGTAGACATCAAATCTAAACAAGATTAAAGAAAAACAAGATATTAAAATTACTTACTCAATCGGCCTCGTATCCGCCTTTGAAGAGGTGATGTAGAGCTGGATGCCTGATAAAGTTGGATGATAATATTGTGTGGTCGGATATTCACCTTCCAACAAGAATGGCACCCCGACGCCATACGCACTCCCCTCCATAAAAAACTCACACAGGTCGCCTAAGGAAAAATACGGTAAACCATTCCTTGAACTCGCCTGTAAATTATGAAACACATCATACAGTTTAGCTACTGGCACTACATATAAAACACATCAAAACATCACATTTCTTATACCGACTACATATTCACTGTACCCTCCTTTGACCGAAAATCTATTTGTAGTTTATTCTTTTAACAGTCATTAAGTCAAATATATATATATATATATATATATATATATATATATATATATATATATATATATATATATATATATATATATATACATCAAATAAGATCAATCTTAAAGTTGTAAAAATAAGATTCAACTAAAATCTCACAAGTGACACTCTCGTTAAAATAAAATTAAAATTTTTTATTGGCTACAACTAAAATTGTTAAAGTTCCGATTGTTTTCTTTTTTAAATTGACGAAATCAAGGTGATACACTTTGATTCGACATGTAATGTATCAGGTTAAGGTGATACACTTTGATTCGACATGTAAATTTATACTTGTGTATCACTAATCCAAACTCATATATCAGTTGGTTATTAGTTGCTAAAATATTAATTCGTATTAATACTTTACTTTTGGTGTATTATTGCTAATATAGTTATTTATAAAATGGTTTTAGTGGTTGTTTAGATTTGATCTTATTTTTACAACTTTAAGTTTGATCTCACATTAACCCTACCCTATATATATATATATATATATATATATATATATATATATATATATATATATATATATATATATATATATATATATATATATATAGGTTAAAATAAAAAGTCCCTTATAATAAAAAGTGTAAGAAGTATTGTGAGGGCGACATGTGTCATCCCCATTGCACATCATATGACACGTGTCACCCCCACCCCCCCCCCCCCTCAAAAAAAAAAAAAAAAAAAAAAATCCCTACAAAAAAAAATTTTTTTTTTGGGCCACATTTTTTTTCCCGCCAAAAAATTTCCCGCCAATTTTTTACTGCATCACAGTTATAAATTTTAGTGCATTAAGGTTATAAGTTACTGCAGCATAGTTGATGCACTGAACTATTAACTATGATTCAGTAACTTATAATAAATATACACCCAAACTTAAAAAAGAATCGTATTTTCATTGTGATCCAGTTACATACATATATGATGCAGAAAACTTATGATGATGCAGTTTCTTATAACTATGATGCAGTAACCGTGATGCAGTTACATACATATGATACAGAAATCTTAGGATGATGCAGTTTCTTATAACTATGATGCAGTAACTTTATAACCATGAATGCAGTAACCGTGATGCAGTAAAATCATAATTATGATGCAATAAACGTGATGCAGTAACTTTATAACTGTGATGCAGTAAATTTATAATAGTGATGCAGTAAAATTTTTTGGCGGGGAAAAAAAATTTTTGCCCATTTTTTTTTTTTTTTTTGGCGGGAAAAAAAATCTTCGAGGGGGGGGGGGGGGGGGGTGGGTAAGGGTGACACGTGTCATAAGATGTGGAATGGGGGTGACACATGTCACTCCCACAATCATTCCTACACTTTTTATTATAAGACTTTTTATAATAACCCCATTATATATATATATATATATATATATATATATATATATATATATATATATATATATATATATATATATATAAAGAAAAAAGGTTAGGGTTTCTTTCATTTTCGACAGTAGTAATATGCAAATGTAATTATATACTACCTCCGTATCAAATTAATATTCCACGCTTTCTTTTTGTGTCAACTACTAAAAATATATATTGACCGGCTTACCACATTATCCCTACTTGAAATTGATACTACAATGGTTAATTAAGAAAATTTTATTTAATTGATTAAGGATAAAGCAATAACAATTGTGTTTCTCATATATTGTGTGTTTTTTCTCGGTGAACAATTATTTTGGGACGGATGGAATATATCTTATGAACCAAAATTCTTTCATTGACATTTGTTAAAACATAGTTACAATTATACAGAATAAGTGAAACGCATTTCAATTTAATTACTTAAATCATGCACACACACAAAAACAATTGTAGCTCAAACTTTAACTAAAAAAATAAAAATAAATAAGTAAACACATTTCAATTTAGTTACTTAAATGATCATGCATGAACCATTTTTTTTCCGTCCAGAAAATAATCAAGCAAAAAAACTTAGGGTTTGTTTTAACAATTCAAAGTCAAGTGTATATATACCTCATCAACAAAAATCCTGGCGGGAACAGCAGGAGTCACAGTATTTATAAAACTATCTAAATTAGTTAACGGTCTCGACGCATTCAATGTCAGGTTCGATAATGCACCGTTAATAACCTCGTCATCACCATTACCAGTACCAGTACCATCACCATTTCTACCAGCACCAGCACCACTACCATCACCATTTCTACCATTACCAGTACCAGCACCATCTCCATGACCATGACCATCACCAGCATCCGCACCACCACCATTACCAGCACCAACACCACCACCATCACCATCACCATCACCATCACCATCACCAGCATTCGAACCACCACCATTACCAGCACCAGCACCATGACCATCACCAGCATCTGCACCACCACCATTACCAGCACCACCACCACCACCACCACCACCAGCACCACCACCATTTCTACCTACACCAGCACGACCACCAGCACCAGCATCAGCACCATCACCATAACCATCACCAGCACCCGCACCACCACCATTACCAGCACCAGCACCACCACCATTACCAGCACCACCACCATTACCAGCACCACCACCAGCACCACCACCACCAGCACCAGCACCAGCACCATTCCCATTCCCATAACCATTACCATGCGTCACCTCATTAACCTGCAGACCCTCATCCTGTGCAGGTCCACGTAACCACTGCTGTTGCAGCTGCACCACTCGCTTACGACGCTCTCGCTCATGCTCACGACGCAAACGTTCATGCTCACGACGCTCTTGCTCATGCTTACGACGCTCACGATCACAACCGGCATTAGCATTAGCATTTGAACTGCTGCCGATGTAAAAACCTGAGCGAGACATGATTAGTTAACTGATTTAACTAAAACTAGTTCAACTTATTGTGTGTGATTATGTGAATGTAACTGTGTATGTTTTGAGGTGTGATTTTAGGTGTATAATGAATAGATTGATTTTTTATAAATTTTGCTTGAAGTCTTTTTTTAACTTTGAAGAAGAAGAATGAGCAAGACACAAAAATGAGACTAAAGGAGACGGTGTATTTATAGATGGCAAGTTTAACTTAATGACGATATTACCCTCGGTAATGACTTTTGTTAGGGTGCCATGTGTACGTATAAAGGGTAAATTTTGTTATTTTGAGATGGATGTAAGAAAAATGTGATAGAATTGTTAGAATATTGAGTTTTGTTTTGTGTATGCACCGAATATGATGTAATGATATCGGCTAAACTTTATTTCTTAAGTCATTTATTGTTATTACATTGAGTTATTGTTTGTAGGTGTAGTTAATGTTATCATATTTTATTTTGTAAAAGTATGGATATAGATTAATTATGCTTGAAATGTGTATTTTATTATGGGAGAATATTAGCTACAATTGAGTTATAAACAATTCTTTATAATTTGTGTTACAAATTGTGGGTCATTAGTCATTTTGTGGGTCCTTCACTTTTTTCTGTGAGTCCTTGTTCATTTTCTTATATATTTTGATGAAAGATTTTAGCTAATTGGTTAAAAAATTGTAGCCAATGTATCCACATTTATTATTGATAGGTTTTCCTTGAACATGTAATTAATGTGTAGTTTACACTAAAAATCTTGAATTTTAGTGGGTAATTATCTTTTTATGGGTCATTTTTATATAAATTTTGTTAATATAAAAGGAAACTTTTAAGTTAATTAAATGAAGAAATATACTTAATTGAAGTAATTTATAGATTTAATTAATATATATTAAATGTAATTTTGAAGTAAAAAATAAATTACGTGTTTATTAGCAAAACCCTTTTTCATTTAGGTTGATGGTACACTGGTAATATATAGGGTTTATGAAATACGGCGATTAGTCTTACTCCAAAATGAGCATACTTTATGTTTCTACAGAAGTCTATTCTATTGTTGATGATATAAGGTTGTAGGCGACACTACAACTTGCTTTCTTTTTTCTGTTGGTTAAATATGAAGATAATATAGCGGCTAATCTTGTCCTTAATAGCATTAGTTCTCATGAAACTTGTTATTACATTTATTTTATTATTTATAGATTTATTTAATGTTATTAGATTTTATTTTGTAAAAGTATGGATATAGATTAATTATGTTTGAAATGTGTATTTTGTTATTGATAGGTTTTCCTTGAACATGTAATTGATGTTATTAATGCGTAGTTTTCACTAAAAATTCTTGAATTTTAGTGGGTAATTATCTTTTTATTCATCATTTTTTTATAAAATTTTTTAATATAAAAGGAAACTTTTAAGTTAATTAAATGAAGAAATAGATTTAATTGTAATTCGTAGATTCAATTAATAAATATTAAATGTATTTTTTAACGTAAAAAATAAATTACATGTTTATCAACAAAAACTTTTTTCATTTAGGTTGATAGTAACTGATAATGTATGGGGTTTATGAAATACGGCGATTAGTCTTACTCCAAAATGAGCATACTTTATGTTTCTACATAAGTCGATTATGTTGTCGATGATATAAGTTTGTAGACGACACTACAAATTGCTTTCTCTTTTATGTCGGTTAAATGTGAATATAGTATAGCGGCTAATCTTGTCCTTAATAGCATTAGTTATCATGAGACTTATTTGGATGTAACTTTCTTTGTTGAAACTTTCAGGTTACTCGAGGCTCCGGCCTCTTCTGCACAACATAGAAAACAAAAATGCATCAATTAACTAATTAGTTTGCTAATGTTGAAGCTCTTTTTTAGTGTCTTGCATTAATTGTACTATCTCAGTCCTAAAATTACGTCCACAAATAAAATTAACACAGTTAAAAAAAATTAAAAAAAAAAATAAAAAAAGAAAGCAAATTTACCCTTTGATATTTAATTAATGGTTTCATTTAATTTTGGAAATAAGAATCTTGATTACGGGTAATATAGTCAATGTAAACAATTTCAACTTTTATTTTTAGTAATCGACAATCTTTTTGAGACAACCAAAAAAAGAAAGATAGACAATAATATTTGAACGAATATTTAAAATGAAATTAGAGCATCCACTATTGTGGTTTATACATAAGTCTAAAACTTTTTGAAGAGGTTCATAAATTTGTGAATTATAGTGAGAAACCATTTCAATCATAGATGGAATGAAAAGGTCTAAGATCTTAAAAAGGTCTAAACTATTTTCTATTTTATTTTTCTTTTTGAAAATAGTGGTTGTGTTTTATGATGTGAAAAGCTCTATGGATAGGCTTATCCATAGTAGAAATATGTTTATACTATGAAAAAATTTATAACTTGATTATGTATTAATTGTATAAACCTTTTTAGAAGTTCATCATAGTAAATGCCCTTAGAATAACTCTTACTAATTTTCTGCTATAATTAATTAATTGACGCATGATTTACATACTAATGAATAATCTGAATGTATAAAAAGTTTAATGCTAAAAGATGAGAAATGTTGGACTATAACTTTTACTTAAAGAAATTTCACAAACTTATGTGACAACTGACAAGTAATGATCAAGGTGATGTTTAGTTAACACATAGTCTCTTCGTTCTAAAACAATTGTCCCCTTTTGACTTTTAAAATTTTTTATTTTTCAACTTTGACGTTAAGTATTTTTGTTTGGATTATATTATAACTAATGCAAATATATGAATAGATTAGTTTTAAATTTATTTTCATTAGTATAATTTTTATCAAAAATTACATAACACACAAAAATATTCAAGATCGACGTTGGAAAAAAAAAGTCAAAAGATGACAACTATTTTGAGACGGAATGAGTATATTTGTAAACCTTTTGCGAGTCTAACATATATAGCTCTTAATGATTTCAAAATGAATACATAAATGCTGTTGTAATATAATATAGGTGATTTGTTTTTATGATGCATTTAAAACCTTTAGAATTCTTTTCAAATACAATATAATTACGGGCTAATGACTTGAAAATGTATCCAACTTGTTTTTTTTGTTGTTCTGTGTAGCCTTTTTTTTTCTTATTAAAACACAAACCTTTTGAATTTCGTCTATTGTGTATTTTGTAACCATTTTACCCTTACCTTTTTCAAATTCTGAAAGATAAAATAGTCATTTTACATGAACAAACGCTTACAAAATACACACAATAGACGAAATTCAAAAGGTTTGTGTTTTAATAAGAAAAAAATACTACACAGAACAACAAAAATTGACAAGTTGAATACATTTTCAAATCATCCGCCCTATAATTACTGAAAAGTAAGAAATGAATTGATTCTCCATGACTTATCTCTTAAACAAAACACAACAATGTGTATATACACTTTAGAAATTTTAAGTAGTTTCGCCACACTAACTAAAAAAAATAATAAAATAAAATAAAATAAAATAAAATAAAATTGAAGCATTGTCCTCGTGATTACTAGGCCGGGGGTGGCAACAGGTCGGGTTCGGGGCGGGTTTTAACACTCTGTTCTCTAGTTTTTATGTGAAGGAAAAGTAAAGTAAAGGAAAGTATGGAAAGTGGTGAGGAAAGTAAATGAAACATTATTAAAAATTTGTTAGTGTTCTTGAGTTAAAAAAAAAATGTAACGAAAAAAATATTATTTGACAATTATGATCTCCATTATATATTTAATTGGTGCTCAAGTTAAATTAAATAAAAGGTCAATTTAGTCATAACACATGCATTAATTATGTCCCACTCACTTTCATCCCAAAAATGAGATGAAAGTTTACTTATCAATTTACTTCCTCTTTTCACACTTTACTTTCACTTTCAAGAACACATCACTTTTTTGTTTTCTTCACTTGCTTTCACTTTCCACCCAAAACAACAACTTGAGAATACAGTGTTAATGTACCCGTACCCGTACCCGCACCCGTTTATAATATCCACTCTCATACCTGCCCCATTACCCGCCGGATACCCCATTAATATTATTCATCGGTTTCTCGGGCTCCCCACGGGTATTACTTATCCCCAATTGAATATTATATGGACAAAATGGCGATATTAAGATTAAGTCTCACAAAAATCCACCGATAAAACAAAGGATGCATTCAAATTTTTTTTAAAAGTTAAAGAAAATGAATATTGTACCAAACGATTTAACTATTTTAAATAATTCATGTACAAAATAAAATGTGTTATATAATAGAGATACTTATAAAAAAATATAATGGAAAAATTATATATAATGTATATATATTCTAGTTAATTATAATATCAATAAAACGGGTATAGATTCGGGTAAACGGATACGGGTAATCGGGCGGGTATTACTAGAACCCGTCACTGAAACCATACCCAGCTAAAAAAATTTATCAATACCCAAACCCACATCCAAACCCGCCAACCCGCCACCGAACCCGACTCAACCGGTTCGGGTTTCGGTTTCCCCGTCAGTTTCGGGTGCTTTTGCTATTCGTACTGGCTACATCCAGTTAGACCCGGGTATTCCGGCATACTTATGTGAATGGTAGGTTTTACTATGTCTTTGGTCACTACATAGTTATGTTGTATCTTGAATATATCGGAATTTATGTTTGTGTTACTTTTGTTGTAAATTAGAGGTCTTTTAATATCTGTTTAATTATTGATAAATGCGAGAGTAAAAAGTCATTAACCAAAAAATAATTCTCTTTGTTATTTTTAAACCAAAAAACAGACAGTGTTTGAATGACAGTGTTTGAATTAAAAAAAGAAAAAGAAAAAGAATGCATAAGAAAAAAAGAAAAAAAAAATAAGAAGGGATCAACCATGGTAAAAAGTTATTGTCGGGCTAAGAAGGGATCAACCATGATCGAGTGAACGGGCGATGCAGGTCTTCGGAGTTTGTTGAAACGGCTCATGTAGACTAGGAAGGTCTAAGGCAGCCTTGTAGTTTGGGGAATTGGAACTAGCCAAGTCTTAGGCAATTCCAATTCCCCTAGAAGGTTAGCTTAGACCTTAATAAGTCTCCACTAGGGCCACAGGGCGCACGCCATTTATGCAAAATAATACTCACCGGTGGGTGAGGCATCCCTACAAACACGCGAGCCATGATGCTTGATAACTTCAAATAGTTCTGATATTTAAAACTATTCAACCCCCTCTAGTTTTTCACATATGTCGATTTTTTTCGCCAAGCGGTAAAGATATATCGTAATAGTGTAGTATGTATATCATATTTAAGACGGTAATTTTTTAGTACTAGATTTAGAACTTGGACAAAAAGTGTTAACAGGTCAACCTCGTCCTATCATTTTGACATGTTACAGCCTTATAGGGGTGAACGGTTATTGATAGTAATTAATTAGCTTAAGAATTTGTTGCTTAGATCACCCTTATTTAGTTTAGCAAAAGATATTCGCGAAAATTGTTAAGCCTTTTTATTTCTATGATAGTAATTAAGCTTAAGAATTTTTTTGCTTATTTTGAAAAATGTGGGCTTATATAAGTTACAAACTTATGTAAGCCATAAGTCCGAAAATAAGCCAAGAAATGAGGCTTATGAAACATAAGCCGAAAACATATAAGCTACTAAGCCCATAAATAAGCTTAAACAAACACCCCCTAAAGGTCCATTGGAAATGATTAGGTTTTTTAATTAATATAGTGTGTTGTAGTGAATGTTGTTAAGATACCCAAATGGTTAATTAAGAATTAGTATGTGACTTGATGTTAGGATTTCAGTACCACACTTGTACTTGTTATATGCATCCACGTATGCAGATGCAATCAAGAAAACCTATTAAGCCATGGTGAAACATTTGGTAAGAGACAACATGGTGTGCTGGATTTAAGGTAGTGGTCCCTTTACATGTTTTGATTGTGTGCCAAACTGCCAATATGGCATATACTGATGTTCATATGCACATACATATTAGTTGATTTCTATTATGTATTATTATGATATTTCCGCTTGTAAGATGCAAGAAAGTTGGGGTGTTGTTTATGATTGGATTCTTTATTGTTGTGCAGGTATGTCCTCTTTGTGCTACTAACTTCGGGAGGAACATGATTTCCCACTTCATCATCAAACATGAGAGTATACTAAAAATATCATTTTTATCTGTTTGCTTATGCAGCTAATGATGACTAAATTATATATCATGCTTTATGGTTACCAAACAAATTGTGCAGAAAGTTTTAGTGTACTATCTGTTCTTGTCTTATTAAGTATATGTATAATTATGATTAGTGAGTTTATCTATCATATGGAAACATGTCTCAATTTAGTTATACCAAATGATTTAACAATGATGTGGAAAAAAGTGTTTTTGGTTTTAGATTTTTGTGAGTAAATATATTGTGGGTTGGGAGTACACTAAATGCTTCGTAATATAGAGTAACGAGAATCACTAAAAATGAAATGAAACTATGATGTTACTAGGTAGCTTTTAGTAGAATGATGTGTTTACTCATAAGAACGTTATATACTCAATCAAATTTATATCCTTTAACAAGGACATTTCTACCTAAGATAGCGTTACTGAATAAAAACTCAACTTTTATATGAGTCACAGTATAGACAAATTAAGAGAATATTGCTCAAAATCTAGTGAATTGGCATGAATTATCTCATGTTTCTGCTATTCCATATAAAATGACTAACTGTTTAATTCGTACTAATATTAGTAAATATTGACTATGCTTTACTTCATTTTATTGAGCTGTATATGTGTTGAACTTTGTTCACAATGTTTTATCCAAAAATTGATGGAAATTACTGAAAACAAAACATGAAGTGTAGGGATTTATTATATGGCACCTATTTAGGTCAATGCTTAAATTCCTTGACAAAAAAGATCACAGTCTTTGCAAGTGGAAATTCCATGACGATGAGTCCTTCTCTATCTATACTACATACTAATGTATTTAGAACTTCTAAAAGAGGAAGTCTTAAAAGTTTTAAGACCAAAAACATTTCCTTTAAAGGAAATTTTAAACAATCCAGTTGTGCAAATTTTTATTCACAATGTACAAGTGATACATTATGCTTTCAATGCAGTCAAATGTGAAATTAAATGTATTTAATTGACTTGTAACAACACATTTCAATAGCTTCTTGCATACATAAAAATTAAATGTCTTTTATTGACTTGTAAGAACAAGTTTCAATGGTTTCATTCATACACATGAAAATTAAATGTCTTTTATTAACTTGTAACATACAATCATACACCAGGTATAAGACCCCACTCAACACACAACAACCATTTGAACTTTCGTCTCCATCAAAATAAACTCACGGTCCCAACACACAGTACATAGAAATAGATACTCCGTAAATATCTACTCTCAATCTCTATTCTCAACTTTGACAACCATTACGCCACCATCGAACCCCATACTCAATTCGACATCACCATCGAACACCACAACAACAGAAAACAAACCATCACTGAAACCTACAACATCACCATTATCGAGTTTGAACTTATCAAACTCTTATCGAATTTGTTTTAAAACGAGATCAGTGTCAAGAAAAGAAGAAGACGAGAAGCAGATAACCGTATTAAAAACAACAGACACACAACAACAACAACGACGCACAACAAAACCTCAAAAAACCAACTCCTAACTAACGTCCAGCCTCACTGTATAAACCAGATTCAAAACAGAAAAAGATGAAAGAAAAAGGACGCGACAAGACTCGATCCTACAACCACACATCAAACAACAGAAATCCAAATACCAGATCCAATCTATAGTCTATCCTAATCACGTATGTCACAACAACAATCCCAACTCCTCAATACAATCTAGATCTAAACAACAAACAAGACAACAAAGAATAAATTAGATCTCAGATTTCTCTTTTACCATCAACGATTCGTTCAAAAGAACTCTACCACAAGAGATTATTCATCATCGATCTTTGTGAAGCAAGGCTTCATTTTTAATATACGAAAATCAAAAGAAAGATTAAAACAAATTTGTTTCATCTCCTTTTTCTTTCTATCAAAATAAATGAAACAAAATACATAACACAACCTACCTTAGATCCATTTCCAAGGATCTTGAAGCCGTTACCTTGTTATTTCTGATTTTTATAACATTAGTGTAAGAAATCATAGGGGTGTTTGATATTCGTTATAAACTAACAAAGATCAAAGGGTTATAGGGGTGTTGATCGGTTCGGTTTTCGGTTATTCGGTTAATTTGGTTCGGTTAATTCGGTTAAAAAAAATTTTAGGGTCAAACCGTGAACCAAACCAAACCGAATTCAAATTCGGTTTTTGGTTCGGTTTGGTTAAATTCTAGTTCGGTTCGGTTTTCGGTTTAACCAAATTACACACTTTATTTAAAAAAAAGAAAAATATACAAATATATTTTGCCAAAAAAGTTATTTCAAACATAAAAAGTATTTTTTAATATTATGATAGAATTTTTTTGTTATTTATATATATATAAATATAAATATATATATATATATATATATATATATATATATATATATATATATATATATATATATATATATATATAACGTTTTATTGATCTTTTTATATATATAAATATATAAATTTATATGAATTCGGTTTTCGGTTTTGATTATCAAAACCATATCCAAACCGAGAACCGAATTAAAAGTTCGGTTTGGTTCGGTTTTGGCAAATCCGGTTCGGTTATAAGTTCGATTCGGTTATTTTCGGTTCGGTTCGGTTTTGGTTTTCGGTTTATTCGGATATTTCGGTTTTTCTGCTCACCCCTAAAGGGTTATAATAAGGTGATAAGAAATGGACTTGGTGGGCTTTTGATTGACTGTTGATCGAATATATCAAACAAGGGACGGATTTTTTTTAGATCTTAGTGTGACTACGTTCTTCTTAAGAGGGATTAGGGTTGTGACAACATATATGTGCTTTGGTCTAAACCTTTGGGCCGGGCATACAAACTTTGGGTGTTGGGCTACGAATACAAACATTTCTACAACGTTGGGTTTGATGAAGCAACGTTGAGACATAAGCACGAAGCACTTGAGGTTTTAGCAGAAATGTTTCCAACAGACTTAGGAATGAATTACAACTTTTAATTAAAATAACAATAAGCAATAACAATGCAAACTATTTCGTAAAGTTGTTAAAAAAAACGTATAATAAAAAATATTTGCTCGCCACAAAATTAATCACCAGGTACCCGCCGCCGCATTGCGCGGGTACCTTGCTAGTCATATCATTATTAAGGAAGAAATTGGAAGAACATTCACGATCTCTTCATAAGGAATCAACTTCTATAACATCTTCCACTAATTTAGCAATTGATCCATTGCTGCTTTCATTTGTATATAGTCCCTCTCAAACTCATGAACCTAAAGTTGATTCTTCTGCTGAACCAAGTACATCAAAGATGCTTCTAAAGGATAACACATTAGAAAGGAACGAACTGCTTCTGTTGGACAATGGCGTATTATTAATTTTGTAACCATTTTGTTTTATTACATTTGATGAGTAGTGTTAATGATCTAAGATTGGGGTTAGTCGTTTTGATAGGTTTTGGATTTTTGTTAGGAAGATTTATAATAGAGACTAGTGTAAGTAGATTATAGTGTTTGGTTTTATGGATTAGTTTGGTATTTATGATTACCTCTCAAAAGTAAAATGTTATTAAGGAGATTTAACATATTTGTTAACATATGTATTAGAGTTGGACTGGGCCCATTAGGTTAACCTAGCTTACTATATAAGCCATTGTATATTATAAGTATCTCTGTAATTCTATAATAGTATTATCAATTAGATTCAATACAAATCATTTATTAGCATTAACATGGTATCAGAGCCTAAAGGGTTTTGATCTTCCCTGTCATTCCAAGAGCACCAAGATAGCGTGCTATTTTGATCTCACCACTCTAGTAATCGAACTCAGCACCCCTCCAATTGTAAAACCTGAAAGATTCATTCCAGAAGAACCACCCACGCGCCGCCTCCGTCTCTCACTCGTCGGCGCGTGAACACTATTCTGGCATATTTTGCTGGAGAAATTTTCCAGTCAGCCTCCTCTTCAGATTCCGACTTGATCCCCGTTGAGATCTGGTTCATTTTATGATCTTTTGAATTGTTCGATTTTATTTGGATTAGATAATATCTTGTTAGATTTTTGGAATTTGGTGATTAATGGTTTCTGATTTAGTTTGATTAAATTAAGGAATTAAGGTATGATGAAGAATTTGGTATTAGGAATAATACTATTGGTGATTTTGAGTTATGACTTACTCTTAGAGGTTGGATTTAAGTTAGTTTTTTATTGGGTATTTGATTGTGATTTGGGACTAAACTTGATCATTTGTTTATATCTTGTTGGTTTGCTAAGACTTCAGTTTACCAAGTTGGTCTCTTATTTGACTAAGAGATTTAGGTGTTATGTGAAGGAGAAAAAAGGGGATTCATATGCGTATATTGCTAATTTTGTTGAAACTGGTAATTGCTTATCCTCATCATCAAACAAATAGGTTATTGATTCCGGTGCCTCAGATCACTTGACAAGTAACCCAAATATTTTCTCCGATTTTAACGCACATGCTTCCACTTCTCATGTCACAATTGCTGATGGGTCTACACCAAAAGTCCTTGGATCGGGAACTGTCAATCTTAGCTCTTCAATTTCATTATCGTCGATGTTAAGTCTTCCCAAATTTTCATTTAACCTATTATCTATCAATAAAATAACGAGCAATTTGAAGTGTAGTGTAAAGTTCTACCCTGATTATTGTATCTTCATTGATCTCAAGAAAAAGCAGGTCATAGGTAGAGGGAGAAAATATGATGGTCTCTACGTGTTTGAACCAGAAGTTTCAAAATCCTTAATTGGACATAGCTCATCATATCCATTTGAAGCGCACTATCGTCTAGGCCACCCAACTCTTCAGAATTTAAAGAAATTGTGTCTTGAATTTTCACATTTATCATCTCTTATGTGTGATTCTTGTGAGTTTGCTAAGCATCAACGTGTTTATTTAAGCCCTCGAGTAAATAAGCGGGTTACATCCCCATTTGAGTTAGTCCATTCAGATGTGTGGGGCCCATGTCCTATTACATCTAAATATGGTTTTAAGTATTTTGTCACCTTTGTTAATGACTACTCCCGTGTTACTTGGCTTTACCTAATGAAGAATTGATCGGATGTATTTATACATTTTTGCTCTTTTGTTGTTGAAATAAAAACACAATTCCATGTTACTGTTCAAACGTTATGGAGTGGTCATGCGAAGGAATATTTTTCTGAGGCATTTTAGTCATATATGCTTCAGCATGGAATTCTTCATGAGTCATCGTGTGTCTACACACCAGTCCAAAACGGGGTTGCAGAATGCAAGAACCACCATCTTCTTGAAGTTGCTCGTGAACTTTTGTTTTAGATGATTGTCCCTAAACCTTTTTGTGCTGATGCTGTTTCAACTACTTGTTTTCTGATAAATCGCATGTCGTGTGTTGTTCTTGGTGGAAATTACCCTTATTCTGTTCTATTCCCCATAAAACCTCTATTTCCTATCGATCCTAAAATCTTTGGTAGTACGTGTTTTGTTCGGGACACTCAGCCTAACATCACCAAGTTGGATCCTGAGTTGCTTAATGTGTTTTCTTGGATACTCCCATATTCATAAAGGGTATAGATGTTATTCTCCTCAAATTCACCGCTATCTTGTCTTGAGAGATGTCACTTTTCATGAAGATGTACCTTACTTTCTGGTTACTACTTATCGCCACCAAGTGGATAATGATGATTTGTTAGTTTATGTTACTCCTACCCCTGTTGCAAACACTAACCCTATTTCGATCGCTGAACCTCCGCCTATTAAAGTATATACTAGGCGACCTTGTGTGACATCAGGTTCTCTTCCATCCTCTGAGTTAGAAGACGCACCAAATGATGCAGCAAATAATGTACCTAATGATGTACCCATTAGTGCACCTAGTGATGCATCTGCTGGTTTTGATACATCACCACTTTCTCCTGCAAGTGAACTTGATCTACCTATTGCACTTCGGAAAGGTAAACGTACTTGTACGTATCCGGTTTCTGCATTTATTTCTTATGATGGGCTGTCTATCTCCTCTCGTGCCTTTGTTGCAAACTTAAACTCGATATTAGTTTCGAAGACCGTTGGTGAAGCGTTGGCCCATTCTGGATGGCGTGCCGCTATGATTGAAGAAATGAATGATCTTGATCATAATGGTACATGGGCTTTAGTTGATTTACCTGTTCACAAGAAGCCAATCAGCTATAAATGGGTGTTTAGCATTAAAATGAATCCTGATGGTTCTGTTGCTCGATTAAAGGACCGTTTAGTAGCTAAGCGTTATGCACAGACATATGGCATTGATTACTCAGAGACTTTCTCACCAGTTGCGAAGATATCTTCTATTTGTTTGTTTATTTCTTTGGCCGCAACTTACAATTGGGTACTTCATCAACTAGATGTAAAGAATGCGTTCTTACACGGTGACTTACAAGAAGAAGTATATATGGAGCAACCTCCGGGGTTTGTTGCTCAGGGGGAATCTGGGAGAGTGTGTAAACTTAAGAAAGTTTTATATGGCTTGAAACAGTCTCCCCGTGCTTGGTTTGGAAAATTTAGTAATGCGGTAATTAAGTTTGGCCTACGAAGGAGTGTTTATGATCATTCCGTCTTTACTCATCATCCAACGCAGGTTGCCTTTTACTTGTGGTTTATGTCAATGATATAGTGATTGCGGGTAGTGATAAAGACGGGATAAAGAACTTAAAATCATTTATCGGTTTGCTTTCAAACAAAGGACCTTGGATCGCTCAAGTACTTCTTGGGAATTGAAGTGTCTCGTAGTAGTAAGGGTATTTGCCTTTCTCAGAGAAAATACTGTCTAGACTTGCTAGATGATGCAGGTCAGATTGAGGCAAAGCTGTGTGATCAGCCTATGATACCTAAGTTGAAACTCAAGTCTGAATGAAGATGGAAGATTGCTTCAGAATCCTGAGAGATATAGACGAGTAGTTGGGAAGCTAAACTACCTTGCCATTACTCGTCCTGGTATCGCATTTCCGGTTAGTGTTGTAAGTCAGTTTTGTCATCTACTAGAACGTCACATTGGGATGTTGTTACTCAAATTCTAGGATATCTGAAGGGAACATCGGGACTTGGTATTTTATATGCTAATCATGGGCACCACATAGCAGAAGGGTTCACGTACGGTTGCCGACTATGCTGGATGTCCAAATACTTCGCGCTCTACAACGGGGTATTGTGTTTTTGTGGGAGGTAACCTAGTCTCTTGGAAGAGTAAGAAACAGAATGTTGTGTCCCGATCAAGTTCAGAGGCCGAATATAGAGCTATGGCACAAACGACTTGTGAGCTTGTATGGCTGCGTAATTTACTTGGTGAGATTGGGTTTCCTCAATCTAAACCAATGAAGATGTGGTGTGATAACCAGGTAACTATCTACATTGCAACCAATCTAGTGTTTCATGAGAGGACCAAGCATATCGAAGTTGATTGTCACTTCACTCGCGAGAAGTTAGAAGATGGGACAATCACAACTCCTCACATTAGGACCGAAAATCAATTAGCAAATGTCCTTACGAAAGCACTGCCTGGAACTCGTATTAATTCTATTTGTAACAAGCTGAGCATGATCAACATATATCCTCAGCTTGAGGGGGAATGTTAACATATATATTAGAGTTGGACTGAGCCCATTAGGTTAACCTAGCTTACTATCTAAGCCATTGTATATTATAAGTATCTCTGTAATTCTGTAATAGTATTATCAATTAGATTCAATACAAATCAGTTATTACCATTAACAATATCTTTTGAATATATGTCATGTGCGTTATCATCCTTTTTTTTCCTTTCTAGTTCTGTGTTCAGTTCCTGCATATTATCTGCTCAGGTCCTATCATATTCATGCTTGCACGTTCTTACCTATCAATCTTCTGGCATCAGATACAATGTTCTCTGTATGTATAAAAAGTTATCCTTAAAATAATCCAAAACATTTCTATATAAAAGGCAATCGAGTCCCTCGAGTATTATTGTACCTGATTCGGCACTAAAGATCCAAAAAAAATATAAAAGAAAAATCTGAACGTTTTATTTTGTGGGTGGTCAAACTTTATTATTGATCAACTGAAATTTTGGTGAAAGTAACTAGGCTGTGTTTTTTACGATAACCCGTTATGTAGACCAATAAGTTTCTCAAAGTTTTCGCTGTTCTTGGCAGTGACATCACAGCTGCATGTGAAGACCATAAAGAGAAAGCTCAGAAATCTGATTTCGTACAGAAAATACTATTCTCCACCATTTTCGATGACAATTTGTAACTAACAACCTGAACATGGTGGCTCTCGACATGGTTGTGCTTCTAAAGATCCTGATCAAGAGCAAGTATGTCGATATGCTCAACAAAGAAATGAAGGGACTGAATCTCGTTCATGATCTGTGCGACTCCACACATTGTAACAAGTTAGGTCGTATTTTGACAGATTAGTTATTTATGATAAACAAAAACTGAACACCAATTCACATCTGGCATTTTTCTCAGTGTTTAGTTCTCTTTAAATATACAGTATTAGCACCATGGTTCTAATATTTATTGCATTCATCTTCAGACTTTCCAAGCAAAATAGCCAAAGTTTAAAATATCCTAACATTAAAAAGCATAACACTGGTGGCTCAAGTAGCCACCTTTTTAAGCAGTTTGTGTACATTACGACTACATGCATATAACTACCCAAAAGACCCAAACATTTTCCCTAAATAGTTAATTCTATTAATTAACCATGACTCATGAAACCATAGAACCATATTATTTCCTTGCAGACTTGCAGAGATTCACACCATCAAAAAGATTTTTTGTTGTCAGATAGGTATACTTCCCCCACCATTATCCACTCCATACGTAACGATTTTTCTCAAAAAATGTTAAATCTCGGAGATGAAACCGCAAATGGTTGAGCCAGTTGGAAGCATCTTGGAAAAGTTCATTCTCTTGTGCAAATTCTTGGGGAGTAATAGGAGATATAAGTGAACCTTCTAGCTTGTAGGAAGCGAGCCCAATTACTGGTAGATGAATAGTTGGAGAATCACTCATGTTTGGCTTTGCCGTGCCTGCATATACATAATATACAAAATTAATTTTCATGTATGGGTGAGAAATGAGTTACATCTTATCACCAATGGGTCAAACAGATGAAATTAGAAACATTTCCAAAATTGTTTCCCTCAAAATTATTTTGTTAGATAAAATGTACAGCACCCCCCCCCCCCCCCCCCCCCCCCCCCCCCCCCCGTGTTTTTCTTTTTTTTTTGTCTTTTGATCTTCTTTTAAAAAGTGTTTCGTATCAACCCAACATACAAAACTAAATATTCAACTGAACCAGCTTTGACTCAAAACCCAACCCGCCCGCCCGCCCATTTTGCAGAGAAAGAAGAATGTACTTCCGCGCTGAGTTGACAGAGGATGGATGCTTAAAAAGGCTGTCTGCAAATCTTTTATTGTGCGCCCCATCCCTATTCGATATGACGGGTACCTGAAACCAAGGTTGATTTTGAGACAAAGATCAAGATATTTCGGGTACCTGAAACCAATAGTTAGAACTATATACCATGCTATGCATATCCAGCTTGCTGGAGATAAATCACAGCTCCTATAGTTTGTCAGCTCTGGAACTTTGTATGAGAGTTCTGCAATCTATATTGTAGAGTAGAGAACGTATTTAAGCTATATTCACCATTAGTTAAAATAATTTAGAATTCAATGACTTAACTAACCTTCCCAGATAGTGGTTCCCGTCTAAATGGTGACCCTCCGTCCATAAACTCATAAGCAACTGTTCCTGGCCAAGCATGCTGAAAAATGTTGGCACTTGAAGAGCTGTCAACATCGCTTGAACTCCTACAAAAATTCATGACAACAAATTATTCATTGAAACACAACACATATAGTTATTATTATTTATATAAACAGATTGTTTACTGATTTAGGAATTATAGTTGATAAGAAGATAATACATACTTATGTTGTAAATAGAGTTGTGTAGTCAAAGATTATTCTTATAGGTATAAAAAAAATAATAATAAAAAAAAAAAAAAAAAAAATCACTGGACAAGGAGCAAAGAAGGCATAAGTAGTAGAAAGATCAAATGTGCACACAGTAACTGCAGAAGATAAATGCAGCTACCAAGTTCTAACATCTCCAAAGCAACTAAGTAATGCAAGCGAAACACCCTAAAACTAAGATCTATGAAGATGTACTAAAAATATTTAAATTTAATTACAGGGTACAACTAAGATCTATTTCATTTATGATGAGTAGTGTTTGGAAAGTACTATACGAAGATCTCAATAGCCCTAAAACAAATTGCTCTCACGTGCATTTTCTAAGAGGGGTCATGCACTCGGCTTCCATAAAATCCATGCAATACCTTGTTCATGAATAAATTAGGCAATCAGGTTAAACTGAATATACAAATTATCGCCTATAAGAAACATTGAGCAAAGTTACAATACAATCTTATCGACTGAACTACTAAGCCAGTTCACTATCATTAGGAAGGTCATTCGCATCAGCTGAATTACTATTTTAGTATTAAATCAAGCGGTAGTTTCAAAAGGCAAACAACTAAAAGATTATTACGCATGTGTAAAGGCACTACATACTTTCATAGGCTACCGTAAGCAAGAAAGATGTACACTAGAATGACCAATCACCCTCTAGCAGCACTAACAAATTTTAAAATGAAAATTCTTAACCACCAAACAATGGAAACAAAATCAGGCCAGAACTAAGAGCATGATATTGGCTATGCTACATGATGTAATTTTGTTCTATTTTACTTTAAAGTTCAATGGAAAATACAGTTGATGAAGCATTTCAAAAAAGTAAACAGACATGTATTCGATCATACAGAAAAATTAGGTAACTTTTCAATAACAGAGTTTAGTCACCTAGAGGATATGCCGTTTGGTCTCCATATGGTTCTTTCTGACAATAATAATACTACATTAAATGCGACAACGTCAGAGATATGATGCTAACTCCACGAGAATAATTATATATGTATACTTCTTTTTCCTAAAAAAGAGGAGTTAACTAATACGAAAGTGAATACAATGACATGATAATCTAATAGTAACACACAGTGCTTCAAACTTTGAATAACTTGAAGTATATTTAACAAGTTCAGATCCTTTTAACAATCCTAATAGCTTCCCAGCAAACTAAGTGTTTCAATTCTTCATACTCTGACAGACAACAGTTAAGGATGCATAGAACAGAACCCTTCATACAACATATATAGAATGCTCTATAACCATCTAACTAATCACTACAGTAAAATTATATCATATAATTCCTCTACAATAAAATATATATGAAAACAAATGTATGTCCATGGTAAGAAAGCATCTAACTTGGTAATCTTTGTAACCTTTAAGCCATAACATTCAAATCTAAAACAGATTAAAGAAAAACAGTGAATACGTATATTCCCAAAAGAGCTGCAATTGATAGTATTATCCTATTGACTACATTGGCGTATCATAAGATGATATCAACGCTACAAATCATAGGAGTTTAGGCAGCATATATCTCTTCTAATCGTGAATTAAAATTCTATTGCCAACTGATTTACGCCTGTTCACTATTGTTAGTAAGGACATTCACATCAGCTGAATTACGCCAGTTCACTATCAAGCTGTAGTTTCAGGAGGCAAACAACTAAAAGATTATCAACGCATGCATTGTCTAAGGCATTTCATAGGCTACCGTAAGCAAGACAGCTATACACTAGAATGACCAAACACCCTTTAGCAGTACTAACACATTTTAAAATGAAAAATCTTAACCACCAAATGATGGAAGCAAAATCAGGCCAGAAACAAAGAGCGTGATATATTGGCATGCTATATGAAGCAATTTTGTTCTTATTTACTTTTAAGTTTAAAGATAAAATATGTTGTAATTGATGAAGCATCTTGAAAACGTAAACAGACGTATATGCATACGTACAGAAAAATTAGGTAAGTTTGCAGTAATAAACTTCAGTCACGTAGAGGATATGCCGTTTGGTCTACATATGGCTAGCTCTTTCCGACAACAACATTACATTAAGTACAAACTACTTCACATATAGGATGCTAACTCTGCAAGAATATCTAGCTCTATATACCTCTTTTTCCTTAAATAGAGGAGTTAACTTATACGAAAGTGAAACGGCATAATAATCTATAACACACGTGCTTGAAACATTTTAGCCAATAACTTGTATAGTACTGTTGCAGCCCTAGGGTGTGTTTGATCAAATCGTCATATATACACTACTCAGATAAATAACTTAAAGTATATCTAACAAGTTCATATCCTTTTAACAATCCTAAGTCCTAACAGTCCTCCAGCAAACTACATGTTTCAGTTCTTCATACTTGACAATGGACAACAGTTAACGATATACAGAACACAACCCTTCATACAACATATTGTTCTATAGCCATCTAACTGATCACTACAATAAACTTATATCATATCATTCATTTATAATATAACGTATATGAAAACAAATATATGTCCATGATACGAAATTAAGCATCAAACTTAGTTAACTTTATGACCTTTAAGCTATAGCAATCAAATCTAAACAAGATTAAAGAAAAACAAAATATTAAAATTACTTACTGATCAATCGGCCTCTTATCCGCCTTTGAAGAGTCTATGTAGAGCTGCATGCCTGATAAAGTTGGATGATAATATTGTGTGGTCGGATATTCACCATTCAACAAGAATGGCACCCCAACGCCATACGCACTCCCCTCCATAAAAAATTCACACAGGTCGCCTAAGGAAAAATACGGTAAACCATTCCTTGAACTCATCTGTAAATGCAACACATCATACATTTTAGCTACTATATATAAAACTCATCAAAACATCACATTTCTTATACTGACTACATATTCACTATACACTCCTTTGACCTAAAATCTATTTGTAGTTTATTCTTTTAACACTCATTGAGTCAAATTTAGGGCAGATTAACCCTTTTTCAACACAAACTCACAATTTTAAACTAAATAAGTAGTAACTATTTTTCAGTTTTTCTATAAGTTATACAAATATAAATTAAAAGAAAAAAAAATTACAATTCATAATATATTAAACTATTCAAATATCATGAAACTGAAAACTTAGGGTTTATTTCAATAGCTAGTAATATTCAAATTGAATAAACACCTTTCAAGTCTTTTTCAACACACAAAGTTGCAAACTATACTAAATAAGTAAACACCTTTCAACTTTTACTTCAAATAATTCAAATAACAACTACTAATATTTTATATAAAAAAAAAAAAAAAAAAAAAAAAAAAAAAAAAAAGTTAGGGCTTCTTTCATATTTCAACAGTACTAGTATGCAAATGTAATTATATACTCCTCCATCCCAATTAATAGTCTACGTTTTCTTTTTTGATTGCCTCAAATTAATTGTCAACTACTGAAAATATATATTGACCGGTTTACCATATTGTCCCTGCTTGAATTAATATTACATTGTTTAAAGAAAGTTTTCTTTAATTTATTAAGGGTAAAACTGTCATTATGCAAAAAAAATAAAAAAGATAAAACAGTAATAATTATGTTTTTTTTTAATAATGTATGTTTTTTGTCAATAAACAATTATTTTGGGATGAATGGAGTATACATTATGAGCCAAAATTCTTTCATTCACATTTGTTAAAACATAGTTACAATTATACTAATTAAGTAAACACATTGCAATTTAATTACTTAAATCTGTATGATCATGCGTGCGCGAAAAAAAAAAAAAAAAAAAAAAAAAAAAAAAAAAAAGAAAAAAAAAACCACTTAGGGTTTGGTTTAACAGTTCAATTCAAGTGTATATATATACCTCATCAACAAAAATCCTGGCGGGGACAGCAGGAGTCACAGTATTTATAAAACTATCTAAATTAGTTAAGGGTCTCGACGCATTCAATGTCAGCCTCGACAATGCACCGTTAATAACCTCGTCCCCTCGATCAGCTCCATCACTAGTACCTGTACCAGAACCCGTACCAGTAACGGTACCGGTACCAGTACCGTCACCATTACCATTCCCATTCCCATTACCATTACCAACCGTCACCTCATTAACCTGCAGACGCTCATCCTGAGCAGGTCCACGTAACCACTGCTGCCGCAGCTGCACCACTCGCTCACGACGCTCTCGCTCATGCTCACGACGCAAACGCTCATACTCACGACGCTCACGCTCACGACCGGCATTAGCATTAGCATTTGAACTGCTACCGATGTAAAAACCTGAACCAGACATGATTAGTTTACTGATTTTAACTAAAACTAGTTCAAATTATTGTGTGTGATTATGTGAATGTAACTGTGTGTGTTTTAAGGTGTGATTTTAGGTGTACAATGAATAGATTGATTTTTTATAAATTTTGCTTGAAGCTTTTTTTTAACTTTGAAGAAGAAGAATGAGAAAGACACGGAAATGAGACTAAAGGAGACGGTGTATTTATAGATGGCAAGTTTAACTTAATGACGATATTACCCTCTCTAATGAGTTATGTGAGGGTGCCACGTGTACATATAAAGGGTAAATTTTGTTATTTTAAGATGGAGGTAAGAAAAATGTGAGGATTGTTATAATATTAAGTTTTGTTTTGTGTATGCACCGAATATGATGTAATGATATTGGCAACTTTATTTCTCAAGTCATTTATTGTTATTACATTGATTTTATTGTTTATAGGTATAATTAATGTTATCAGATATTATTTTGTAAAAGTATGGATATAGATTAATTATGTTTGAATGGTGTATTTTATTATTGATAGGTTTTCCTTGAACATGTAATTAATGTAATTAATGTGTAGTTTACACTAAAAAAATTCTTGAATTTTAGTAGGTAATTATCTTTTGTGTTTTGCTAACCTCTGCCTAGTATGTACGGATTAATCTATTTATAAAATGAATATTTTAATTCATTAATGTGAAAATCATATTCAAATACAGTAATTTATAAATTTATTTAATGCATTTTTTTAATTAAGTAACTTTGTATTCATTAACTACACCTTAACCTCTGCATAGTAGGCACTTGTTAGCAAAATCCTTATCTTTTTATGCGTCATTTTTTAAATAAATTGTGTTAATATAAAAGGAAAAAGTTAATTAAATGAAGAAATAAATTTAATTGAAGTAATTTGTAGATTCAATTAATATATGTTAAATGTATTTTTTGACGTTAAAAAGAAATTACGTGTTTATTAGCAAAACCCTAGGTTGGTGGTAAACTGGTAATGTATAGGGTTTATGATATACGGTGATTAGTCTTACTCCAAAATGAGCATACTTTATGTTTCTACAAAAGTCGATTATATTGTCAATGATATAAGATTGTAGACGACACTACAACTCGCTTTCTCTTTTATGTAGGTTAAATGTGAATATAATATAGCGGCTAATCTTGTCACTAATAGCATTAGTTCTCGTGAAACTTATTTGGATGTAACTTTCTTTGCTGAAACTTTCTCGGTTGCTCGAGGCTTCAGCCTATTTTGCAAAACAAAGAAAACAAAAATGCATTAATCAACTAATTAGTTTGTTTACGAGGAATCTCTTTTTCATTGTCTCACATTGTACTATCTTCGTTCTAAAATATTGGTCATCGATAAAATTCATACAGTTTAAAAAAAAAATTACCCTTTAATAATTGCATTTAATTTTGTAAATAATAATTTTTATTACGAATAATATGGTCAATTTAAACAATTTCAACTTTTATCTATACTACATATAAAGTGTGTATAGTCAAAGTGGAATTGTTGAATTGTTAAATGTTGAAAATTAGTCAAAGGTGAAAAATATATATATACTCTAATTAATACATTTATTAAAAAACCTTCATTCATTAAAAGTATAGTGATTTATTCATATTGTACAACTAACTAAAAACATATCTACCAAATTAAATACTCCCTCTGTCCCATTTTATAAGTCCATTTTGTCATTTTGGGTTGTCCCAAATTATATGTCCATTTTTAGTTTCAACCAATGAGATTGCTTGTAAGTGGGTGAGAATTAATTTTTATTGGTTAGTATTGTTAGGGCTCCACTTTTCTTAAACTTTGTGAAATATGAAAGTGGACTTATAATTTGGGACGGAGGGAGTATAAACAATTAAAACACCCCTTACTAAAACATACAATAAAATTTTCATAATATACAATTTAAACAAGCTACAACATAATCCAAAATATAAAATAATTAAACACACTAATTAATGTTATTTTTAAAATACCCTAAAATGAAAAGTATATGTTATTATACACATTATACAAATTAATAAAACACACAAAGTTTCACACAAGCTAACAAGTTGATGGTACATATAGTTTTGAAAATCGGACCATACCAACGGGTTCAACCGGGAATCGGTGTCGCCACCGGTTCAGCTAACCAATAAAAGCCATCCGAAAATGAACCAGAGATGACCCATTGAAATCGATACAAAGTGGTAAATCATGTCTCATCGAGATCTATTTATCTGGTTAATCGTCACAGGATACCCACGTATACTATATATAAAGGAAAAAACAAAAAGTAAAAAGTAAAAAGTTGAAACTAAAAATAGAAATGTTGAAAACATATATTTCAAAAGGAAACTATTAATACACATCGAAAACCGGGTTGACCCGAGACGCTTCAAATCCGGCGGGTTGACCTGGTTTAATTTAACCCGTTTTTGACCCAACCCGTCGGGTTGACCGGTTAAATCGACCCATTTTTTGACCGAAACGGTTCAACCAGTTGAACCACCTGGGTCGAACCAGGTTTCAAAATATTATGTTTAATATCCAAATCTTCAAACTTTTATTATTTTTCGTTTATAACCCATAAACTTTTTTTATCACTAAACTATCTGTCACTATAAAATCTCGTTGCTATGCATGGGTATTCGTCTAGTTTTTAGTAATTGACAATCTTTTTAGAGCAACTCAAAAAGAAAAGATGAACAATTAATTAACTAGTTATAATACCCGCGCACGTGCGGGGTTTTTTTTTTTTTTTTGAATGATATATTATTATTTATTAAAAAACAAATAATTTAATTTGTGTTTTGTTTTGATTTAAAATTTTTAATTATAGTTTTTTATTATTTAAGATAATCATTTAAAAAGTTTAATACTATCGTTAGTTGCATCTTATATATATTTTTTGTATTTATCTTCTACTCCCTCCGTCCCAAAATTATAGTCCCCTTTTGACTTTTTCGGTCTTTATTTTTCAACTTTGACCTTAAATATTTTTGTTTATATTACATAATACTTTATGTAAAATATATGAATGGATTAAGTTTTAAATGTATTTTTCATTGGTATAATTTTCATTAACTATTTTATAACACAAACAAAAATATTTAAAGTCAAAGTTGAGAAAGAAAAACCGAAAAAGTCAAAAGGGGATTATAATTTTGGGACGGAGGTAGTACTTGTGTAGTATATCAACAAAATTAATTTATAAATTTATAAATTAAAAAATAATAATTAAAATATTACCTAATAAGGAAATAATATTTTTTTTGAAATACAAAAGTCTCACTTGAGATTTTATTTTATTATATAAAAGATTGACGTATGATCCACATACTAATGAATAATCTGAATGAATAAAAAGTTTAATGTTAAAAGATGAGAAATGTTGGAATATAAACTTTTTTAAAGAAATTTCACAAACATATGTGTGACAAGTAATGATCAAGGTGCACGAATCATGTTGTATATATTGCATTTTATATATTTTTCTCTCAATCTTCATGTTTAGTTAAGATATATTTCCTTCGTCCAGAAATAATTGTCCTTGTTTTACTTTTAAATTTTTTATTTTTCAACTTTGACTTTAAATACTTTTGTTTGTATTATATTATTTTATTTTATTTTTAAAGACTGTATCATATAATACTTGATGCAAAATATATCAATAAAATAAGTTTTAAATTTATTTTCATTAGTATAATTTTTATCAAGAATTATACAAGGCAAACAAAAATATATAAAGTAAAAGTTGAAAAAAAAACACTTTAAAAGTCAAAAGCAAACAATTATTTTGAGACGGAAAGAGTATATTTGTAAAGCTTTTTTGAGTCTAACATAGCTCTTAAACATTTCAAAATGAATACATAAATTCTGTTGTAATATAATATAGGTGATTTGTTTTTATGGTGCATTTAAAACCTTTAGAATTCTTTTCAAATACAATATTTATTTTGGGTAAAATGATTACCCCGGTGAATTATTATTAAAGAATAATAAAAAAAAATGCATTGAAGTTCAAGAACTATTAGAGAGACTAATAGTCTCATGCGATGAACCTTGGTTTAAAATTGCGTTTTGCGATTCGATGCGTTAAAGGTCTAAGAGGCCGATGCGTGATGCGCGTTGCAAATGCGAGCGCATTTTGGATGCGATGCGTTTTGTATTAGAAAAAATGCAAAAAATTGTTGTACGTGGTATATAAAAAAATGTACGAAGTGAAGGCAATAAATTTACAAATAATTCACCTAAGATATAATAATTATGTGAATGATCTATTTGTGAAATGATAAGTCACTAAGTCATGACACAAAATACTTTGGAACAATATTATACCCTCCAACTAAATATTTTTTTAAATGAGACCCTCCTTTTTTAGTTACTTTAAAATAGAATGAACATGTAAAGTTATTTTTAATTTTTGGAACTTGAATTCCATAATTTCTGCTTGGAGCCTTGTTATTGTTACCCGTTAATGTAGTTGAACGTGAACGATTAGAGTCCATCCTATATATAAATGCATGATGACATGATTTTATAGTGTATTAAAGGTATACTTATAAGTTATACCAGTAGCTAAAGTCAGAACTGAAATTTTTAGTCAAATTTGAATCATACATATGATATCCATCTCAATTATTCAGCATATATGATTATCTATGATCATAGAACAATATGAACCGTTGCACGCTGGAATAAGAGATTTTCTTTGGGAATTCAAATCATGTTAATGGTGCATGATCATGAACCAAAGGATAATTTAGATGTCATTATTGTGTTTGTTCTGGAAGTCTTTAAACAACAACTTATATTTTTCAAAGTCAACTAAAATTTTTAGCTTCTTCTAAATGATATTTTTTTTCTTTTCTTTCCAAAATGACCTAAATTCCATATTGCGACTATTGCGAACGTTGCTAGCATTACACAAATGCGGCAAATTGTGGTTGATGTTGTGTTGTGTCACGTTTGTAGTATAGGGTGATTTTGCCTTTTCAAGTTTTACATTTATATTTAGTTGACTTATCCTATAACACACACATTAACGAGCAGTGTACCCGATCAATATGTATATAGTGGTAAGTATAGTGTCGATCACTAAGAGTGGAACATAATATCTAGTATTCCTATCAGTATTTAAAATCCTAAGTTAGTTTTACAATCTAATCTAACGCAAAGGGGGTTTTAGTCTGAGAGATTAGCACGATTTGGTTTGATTAATTAAACTATTAAAATTAATGAGAACAAATACAACAACTGGCGAACACGTACACAAATAGATAATAGAAACAGATAGAAGGTCTGACTAATGATTAAGTAGCTTGTCACTTGTTTCATTGTTAGTTTTATATGATGAGTGTCGTAATCTTATCTGTCTAGTTGGATCTTAAGTATAGGTGAGTAAACCCTTAATGATTACTTATGTCTATTTTACTTAACCAAATTGCACTAGAAAAGTAAACATGGAGAGGGTATGGCAGCCTAAGCAAAACACAGCTAGACACAGAGGTTATCAATGCACATATAAAAATAACTAAAAAAATCATATAAACTTATAATCGATGGGAAAGCAATTTTAAGGGGAGCAGTATGGTGGCCACAAGCCCATTAATCCTGATGGATTATAGTTTACTATTAAAATAGAACAAAACTACTTAATTGAATTAAATACAAGCAGAACCATCTTACTGCTCTAAGATCTTCAATTTGGGTGTGTTTTGTGTTGTCTTGTCGTCTGAATTCGTCTCTCTAGGGTTTTGTTGCACACAAAATTCGTTTATGTCTTGAGGGTTTGATGCGGCGCATCTATTAAGTAGATGCGGCGCATGTACTTAACTTCGCGTGGGGTCCAAGATTAATATATTCTGAAATATTCGTACACCGTCTTCAGATGCGGCATATGTTGAATCTTTATGCGGCGCATGTCCTTCAGTATCTTGAATCGTATTTGATGAAGTCTGGATAGTAATATGACGCATGTTGATAATGAGATGTGGCATATCTGGAGTAGAACAAGTATGTTCTTCTTCGTTGACCAAGGTTTCATATGTGGTGCATGCTTCAAAGTTAGGCAATGGTCTTCGAATTCATCTAAGTATGATGATGTGACGTATCTGTCTAGAATGATATTGCGTATCTCCTTTGGTTCAGTAGACTTTTTTCATCTTGATCATTTATATCCATATTTCGTCCAAAATTGCCAAGTTTCACTAATTGCTTGTTTTTACCTGAAATTACTAATGTAAACGATTAAGTATCAATTCTCATATATAATGTAATAAAACAAGTCAATTAAATATGACAAATGATGATAATATATTGTACTTATTTGATGTCATCAAATATCCCCTCACTTGAACTTTACGTGTCCCCAAGTAAATCTTATATTACAATTTATGAAAATGTATCCTAAAAGATATTAGGATGTATTTTTATATTTAAGCACTTATTCGTTTAATCATAATCATACAACCAAACACTTAATGAGTTAGAAACAAAATCAAAATTTTCAATATAAGCTTATCTAAGTCATTTATTTGCTTAATTGTGATGAATATTCTATCATATGCTTGGCAAGGATACACATCTCCATCACTAAAGCTAAGGAGTGACAAGTCTAAAGTGATAAAAAGGGTTTTTGAGGCTTAAAGGTTTAACCTAGCTTTGTTCAAACATTTCATGCACAAACTTAGTAGATCACTGGCGCGAGTCCTCGACACTTCAACTAACAGATGGTCACTAGTGCACTTCTTAGATCGCTGGCACGTTATTTGCATAACGGATGGTCACCAAGTCACTCACTAGATCGCTAGCGCGCTAGTCAATTAATCTAATACTCGGATGGTCACTACCTTATTCATACATTTAACATTCTTACTTAGCCATCACTATATTCGGATGCTCGAAAGCTAACAACGAATATAATAATACGGTTGGGTATGGATAACATTTAGGATAGAAATTGGTGTAAAATAAAAAATATAAACAAACAAATAGATTAAGTCATAATGTGTGGTTAATCACTTTCTCAACCATCCCATGAATAAGACTCTTATCATTAAATAACTCACGTTTTTTGACACTTATAACTCACACTTTAGGTAGACACAAATTATACTCAATAAAATCTTAAACAAAGAACAATCCTAAGTTGGCGTTCCCATAACGGCCAACTCTCATTCAATCAATAAATGTAGTACAACAATAATAGTGGCGATATCATACACTTAATACAAAACTTTACAATCGTTGGTTTAACAAACTTACCAATTTTTTTTTTAAACTAAACACATAAATGATGTAAAATTTCACCACATCACTTATAACGATAACTCTGGATAATTTTTCCAAACTTTTCATGACTTCAGAAATAACGATAATAGTGAAAGTAGTAAACACACAAAAATCAAAACTAAAAATATACAATATTTACATTCACTTCCAATTGCATTGTGCAATTTCCTGACCTAACCAAATATAATGAATTTACGCACACGAACACAGTAACGCAAGAAAACACACTTTGCATAAAGCAACTAACCACGAACATTAATCTACAGGGTAGGCTAAGGTGAAAAGGTGTAACGAAACATTTTATACATTTGTGTAAGAAACGAAAGGAATGGCTCTGAGGGTTTTTCTAGGGGTATCTTACTCTAAAAATGAAAATAACAAAAGGGTTTTATACGGGGGTTAACTAACCAGTGTATTAGTTAATAAACATAACATATAAAGGCTATTTGGGTGTAATCCTAGAAATTTACCAAGTTAGAAAAGTCACTCCAATTATGTCAATAATACTCATTATAGTGGTCTCGAATAGTATACAAGTCAAGTTCTAAAGTTTACTAGTCACATGTACAAAAATATTTGGAAAATAAAGTTATGTGTGCAGCTATGCAACTTAGATTTAACAAAAACATGCTAGAAAAATTTTAAATTTAACATATTAAGCATAGATTAAAGCATATTTTTGAAAAATTCAGGACAAGTAACGTTCTAATTCTCCATCCCTCCACTTAAGTTAAACAACGTCCTCGTTGTTTGTATTTGAAATTAAAAACAAGAAATTAAAAGAATTATAACGAAGAAATCCCCTGAGATTTGCTCGGTATGATCCTCCATTATGCGTTTGTGAGCAAAATCATCTTTCTTGTGGATGAGAGGCGTTCAGGCCTCCATGAATGACGTCTCCACATAAAGTACAGAAACTTAAATATACCACCATTTTTAAAACATAACACACCTGAGTTAAGAATATTAAACTAGTGCATAATTCATTAGTAGTTAGTAAAAATAAAACCTAAAAAAAAAAAAAAAAAAAAATCTGGAAATCATCAGGTCAGTCGATATGCTGCATCTATTGAATGAGATGTGCCGTATTGAGCCTGGAATTAGTATAGATCAAAAAATAAGATGCGTCGTATCCTTAACCAGGGATGCGCCGCATTAAATAAACGGACAGAAATTTTAAAAGTGCAGAAAAATAAAAATGCAAAAAAATAAAAGATATGATCTGTACAGTTGATACGCCGCATCTTATGATTGAGATGCGCCGCATCTACTACAGATCTGGCTGACTCGACACAAAAAAATAGTAAAGATAAATCCGGGTTGTCTCCCGGTGAGCACTTCTCTTTATTCTAGAGTCTTCAAGTTAGACTCACGTTCAGCTCCTTATTTTGCATCATTATAGAAGTCGGAAGCGTCGCACTCCTTCATTCTTAAGCTAGTGATATCTAGCGTATCTTGCCCATCTTTGATTTCCACGCCATTTCTTCTCAAGATCTGTAGAAGCAGAGTTTTGTCCCTTTCGGGCAGTGATGATAAAACAATATACGGGAAATTGGCATTATTAAGCAGGCATAAATACGCAAGGTGGGGTGGTAGCTCAACAAACACTTCATGGTACTCGTCGCTCCTCTTAGTTTTCTTACGTTTCTTGATAACCTCACAATCATACCACTTATCATCGGAATCACTTATAATATCATTCCTTAGTTCGGTAGGTACATTAAGATCAATGAATTCCGTGATTTCTTCATGATTCGGTTTAGATGACATATTTTGGATCAAAGTCTCTCCCATTAGCCTGGCTTCTAGGTCGAGGTCCATGCGTTCTCTTAATCCTAACATATAAACTCCCTTAATTATGCTCTTTACAGGATTATCGCATTTAAAGACTAGTTTGTCATTCCCTACTCTTAATGAAAATTTTCTTTTGAAAACATCTATCTTAGCATGAGCAGTAGACAAGAAAGGTCGTCTAAGGATTAAGGGAATCTTAATATCCTCAGGCATATCTAGTATAACAAAGTCTACAAGGAATACAAACTTCTCGATCCTAACAAGCACATTTTCAGCAATCCCCTCAGGTCGTTTTACAGTTTTATCTGCCAATTCAATAAGTAGCTTAGTTGGTACTAATTTTCCTAAGCCAAGGGTAGCGAATGTCTTAAAGGAATTACACTAACACTAGATCCTAAGTCAGCTAAAGCATTATTGAAAGACATATCATTAATTGAACAAGGTAAAGTAAAACTTCCTGGATCTTTTTCTTTATTAGGCAAGGCTTTGTGATCGGTTGCAGAGCACTCTTCTTTCATTGTAGCCTTGATCTTGATGACGTCAAATAATCCTGATATTTAAGTGTCAATTTCCACTATTATGGTCGTTTATTCAACTTATTATATGGATATATACTTTGATTTCTTTACATTTTGTATCCAGGTTATGAACGAGCATAGGAGCTAAAGAGATAAGGAATTTGGAAATAACGCGCAAAAGATACATTATTATAGTATGCTTGAAGAAGCTATGGCTTAACTCCACTCTCTATTACGCCATAGTTGGGAATTTAAACTTGAAGACCAAAGTCAACGCGAATCAAGAGTTACGGTGTAACTAAATACTGAGTTACGTCGTAACATAATTAAGTCTTCCAAGCTTTCCCTCGAATTGGTGGTTACGCCATAATAGGACTATGAAGTTACGGCGTAACAATGACTACGAGAGTAATCCTAGATCCATGAATTAAGCTACGACGTAACATACTTGAAGACTACGCCGTAGAAGAAACCCTAATATTGGAGTTATGGCGTAACACTTTCCTTAACTATGCCGTAACTCGTGAATTTTGGATAAGATCTTACAGGATTACACTAGCTATGGCATAACACTATTTTGAGCTACGCCGTAGCTATGATCGGGCCTATAAATACAACCCTAATTTCTGCATTTGTCATACAACTTTCTCACACACAAAGTCAGAGATCGTTGGGGACTTCTCAAAGGCCTTTCTACAATAGCATACGGAACATTTCCAAGGGAGAAATCACGCCTAATACACCATAAGTTTTAGCAGTTCATTATCTTATTTACATTTCGAATTCATGACTCTTGTAAACATTGGTTCGAGTGTTTCATTTAATATGATCGGCTAAGCACCTTTGGTGCTAGCCTAGTTATGATTCCTATATTGATTTAATTATGTTTCTGCACTTTTCTTAATGCTTTTACATGTGTGCATGCTTAGTTTATCTTGAGAACCTTTAATTGTGGTAGTTTAAAACGCCTGGTTATACTCGGTATGCTAGGAGAATTAACCATAGGACCTTGGCGTAGTTGAGTTGCAAAGATATGGTTGGGATGACAACCAATCACGGACCTTGTGTGCTAATTGACCATAGGCTCACTTTCCATGGTGGAGGAACTTAATAAGTTAAAGTATGGTCTATGATCGTGACAAAGGACCATAAAAGATAAGTCTAGCATGTAGTGGCACTTAATGACTCAAACCCGTCTATCGTATGTCAACTTACTAGCATGGGGTAGTGCCTGTGGTTCCCGGCAGGATTCAGGGGAGATAGGCTAAGGAACTTGACCATACGACTCTAGTGACATATGTCCGCCCCACCTAAAGCATGAGATTAGTTTTATAGGAAACATGATTACAAGCAATGTAGGATGAGTAATTAGGCTAGTACATTTCTCTCTTATTGCTCACAACTTTCATTTCATTTGCGTATTATTTACTTTTCAATATTTAATTTAATTAATCATTTCAACTCATAAATCAGTTAAAATCATGACACATAAACTTGGATATTAATCCGCACCACATAGCTCTTGGGACAACCTCGGTATTACCAAATACTAGTCTACACACGACCGGATTCTCTGTCCGTTAGTGCATATAGGTAGACCTTAGGTAATCGAGTACTATAAATTTAAGACCTGGTCAGAAATCCTGCATCAGATCTCCTTTTCAATCCTTGATTTCTCCTTGAGTAATCTCCTCACACTGATCGAAGAGTTAAAGAAATATTGGGGTTTCATACCATTCGTCAATCTCCCAAGAAAAGGTACATTAGGCATGACTTCTTCAGTATTGGTGATTGCTTTGACATGATCCCTTGGATTTGTTTCAGTTGAGCCAGGTAGACTTCCAATTCCCCTCTCTTGAAGCACCTTACTCATTTGACCAATTTGTTGTTCCAATGCTTTGATCGAAGCTCCTTGATTTCTAGTAGTAGTATCTGTTGAAGCGCGGATTTCCTTGATCATAGCAATGTTTTCTTCATGTCTTTTAGCAGCATCACCCATAATCTGCTTTAAATTATCATCTAGAGTCTGCCTCCTCTCTTGATATGAAGGGTTAGCGTTGTTCCTTTGATAGTAACCTGGAGCAGCTTCCCTAAACCTTCCTGAAGGTTGGAATGGTTGACCAAATTATGTGTAGTATGCCTCCTCAAATGTTTCGCTTTCATTCTTTGATGGGCAATCTTTAGTGTAGTGAGGTTCTTGGCATTTTCACAACCAACTTGGGCAGCATAAACTTTTTCATCTCTTTCTTCATCTCTCTACTAAGTTTGTCCAATTAAGCTTAAATAGCAGCGAATCCATCAAAATTAGTACTGCTCTTGGACCTAGTGGAGGTTCCATCGTGCCACTTTTGAGAATAATCAGCAGCCTCTTGGATGGCTTTCCTAGCATTTACTGCACTCATCTGAGGTACAGCTCCTTTAGAATCTAAGATCTGTCTAGTAGGCACGTTCAATCCCTGATAAAACAAAATTATCTCCTTTAAGCAAGGACAATATTATCTCCTTGCTTAAAGTTATTGATAGCCTCCATCTTCTTGGCGATTTTAGTAGGTGGACAATATCTTTTAAGAAACTTAGCCTTTAAATCTCCCCATTCTTTTATTGAACCAGTTGGTTCATTCTTTAGCCACCTGTTAGCAGCTCTTGTAAGGGAAATAGGGAAAACACGAAGCATAAGTTGGTCAATCGTCAGTTTCTCCGTAGTAAATAGATCTACAATTTCAAGGATCTTCTCCACGTGTTCATTATCATCTTCATTTTCAGATCCACTGAAAGCATTTTCTCTTAGTTCCTTGAGAAATTGACCTTTAAGCTCGAACTTTGAATCCTTGTCAAATTTCGGCTTCTGATGAGGCGAAAAATGAACCACTTTTAGGGAGTCATTTAAGCCCGGAATTCAATTTATTTGATCAAATATTACCCTAAATCGTTCCTTTTGTGATTTTAGGTACTTTGGGAGTGAAATCCAGAAAAGAAAGCAATTCGGACGTTTTTGGAGCATAAAAGTGAAGAAAACGCCAAAGACTTAATTTTCCATGCTGAGAACAGTACCTGATGGCGTCAAGAGGAAGACCCTGACGGCGTCAGGAGTTAAATCCATGACGACCCAGTGCAATCCTGACGGAGTCACAACAAGGGCGTCAAGAGTATTTTTGGTGACGGCCTGCATAAGGTGAATACATGACGGCGTCAGACCCAGATCTAGGCAGTCCGAGGAACTATTTGGCGGCGAGATGACGGCGTCAGACATTTGTTCTTGACGCTGTCACCTATCAAATTCTCTATATAGTTTTCTATTTTTCATTCATAAGAGAGGAACTTGTGTGGAGAAAACTAGGGCCGAACTTTGTAAATCCTAGGTCGTATTTTACAGTACTTTCAAGGATTTTCACCCCTTGAATCCTTTCATGTTCAATTGAGATAAGTCTTCTCTTAATTCAATCAATATGTCTATGTGTTGGTTGATTATATCTTTTTCTTGTCTTAATTTTAACATGCTAGGCTAGATTTATCTTGTGTTTGCTTATATCGAATGAAACCTAGATGTTAATTATGTGTTGATTACTTGTTTATGGTTGTATTGGATGAATGATTTCAATGTTAGGCTTAAGAAAACTGGCAGATCTCCATTGTGTAACATGCTTGAACGTCTTAGGAAACATGAACCGATGTGTACTAGGTTTTATTGGTTGTATTTAATGCATGAGTAAATTCTAATGATCCCATGTTAGGAGCTTCTTAGCCGGCTCGACATAGGAGTGAAGTAGGCACTCATAGGATTGGGGAAGTAAGTACGCCACCCCATGAATGGTATTAAGGAATACAATCCATCATCCACGCAACTATAACAAGTAATTAACGTGTAAAAGATATCTAAGGAGTAGTGAAATCTAAGTAAACACAATTCTCCCACATATTGCTCACAACTTTAGTTTAATTTAATTTATTTTCATTTATAGTATTTTATTTTGATTGTGATGCGTGGGAATCGCAACAGGCTTTACCTCTCGAGGGATCTCGAGAAGCTTACAACCCCCACCAGGCAGTGTACCTGATCGTTGTAGTATAGTATAGTGACAAGTACCGGGGGATTGATCGTTCAGCTTAGGAATAGTGTCGCTAGGATTAGAAAGCCTAATCTACTAGTTCTAAAGGTGAGGGATGATTATTTTTGTGTTTTTATATTTTTTAGAAAGCAAGTAAAATCTCGGATTTTGAAGGAGTGGGCGGAATTAGTTGCTATTCAACTAACCCAAAACTAAGATGCAATCAAAATAAAATAATAAAAATGAAAATAAACTAATTATACTAAGGTTGTGAGCAGTGATTGGAGAAAATGTGTTTACTTAGACTTCATTACTCCCTAGATATCTTTTACACGTTAATTACTTGTTATAATTGCATGGATGACGGATCGTATTCCTTAATACCATTCATGGGGTGGCATACATAACTCCCTAATTCTATGAGCTCTTATCTCCTCCTACACCATGACCCAGCATAACTATAGGGATTGTAAACAGTGGCTCATGCATTAAATACAACCAATAAAGACCTAGTACGCCTCGGTTCATGTTTCTTAAGACGTTCAAGCATGTTACCATTTGGAGATCTGCCAGTTTTCTTAAGCCTAACATATAAAATCATTCATCTAAGAACAAGAATAAACAAGTAATCAACACATAATCAATATCTAGGTTTCATTAGATCTAAGCAAACACAAAGGAGATCTAGCCTAGCATAATGGAATTGAGACAAGAACAAGATATAGACAACCAACACAGACATATTGATTGAATTAGAAGAACACTTATCTCAATTACAATGCAAGGTATCAAGGGTTTGGAACCCTTGAAAAACCTGTAAAAGTTGCACCAAATTCGTCTTTAGGGTTTCTCCAAAACTTCAATTTTTCTAGTGTAAAAACTAGAAAACTATATATACACTACTACAAAATAAAGCTAAAGCAACACCAATAAAATGTTGTATTATGTCTTTAAAATGTTGCATTATGCCTAATGTGACACTTTACCAAGTGCTACGTTATGTAACGTCGCCTTAGGTATATGCAACACTTATTGTTGTAATATGTAACACTTCTTTAAAGTGTTGCTTATGTTTAGCAAATGAGTTACTTTGTAATGCAACACTTTTTAAACTCAAATGCAACACTTCTTACGCCCAAACACAACACTTTTTTACACATGTGCAACACTTTTTAGAATCAAATGCAACATTGCTACACATAAGTGCAACACTCTTTGCACGAAGCTGCAACACTTCTTTATTTAATATCACTAGATGAGCAACACTTTAGTCTATCAAGTGCAACACTTTGTGTTGTTTTCTAGCAACATTGTGGCAACACTTTTTAATGATTTGTAACACTTTTTTTCACAAGACAAATGCTACATGTGTCATATTCTTACAAAAAGCCTAATACGTATAATGTTCCATTCCATTATAGCAGTAATAAAATTCCACCGATGCCTTTAAAAAAAATCCATCGATAATAAGAAACATAATGCATAATGTGCTTGCATGTACACGTAAAATAACTAACATAAAATGTCTTGTCTACAGCAAAAGAGGTTATCAAATATCAAATTGCAATCTTGGAAATAATCTTGACATCTTCTTTGCAAATCTTCACTCGCAACTTGATATAGGCCAAAAAGCTTGTAGCCTGATACACATGAAAACAATAAAGAATGTGGTTAGTTTTTTCCTTCATTATGTACATAGATAATATAAGGTATCATAATTAGAACAATTATATTCGGTTATTCACCAATAACTATAGTACTATACTTGAAACATTTAGGTGTGTATGGTGCAAAGCGTTTAGGACATTTAAGAGCGATGAGTAATGATCGTTGGGCAAGCAACAAGTAGCTTTATCACTTTTTTATAAATGCTCATTTTTCAATGCTCCATGAAGTAGCATTTAGGAGCGTTATACATTATAATTACAACCACAACTACATTATCAACGCTTTTATAAAAATAAAAAATAAAAAATACCCACACCGCTACTACTACTATTTTTGTCAAACACACCATTATATAAAATCCTTTTCAACCCCTACGATATCATTTCCAAATAATCAAGATTAACCATTATTAGTAAAAAAATAAGCTCAAAAAACAAAATCCAAAAAGGGCTGAGGCGTAATATCAAGAGGAGCACACAGTGAGTTATACTCTGTAACATTTAAATGTCATAGGTCAGAACATGTTCATGTAAACATTGGGTCGTATCATGTACAAATTTTTAAGGCGGATCTAATAGATTCAGTTGTGGGATGGTTTGTCTGACAGCTTCTTTTGTTTTCTTTATCATTTCTTAGTAACAAATGGTCCAATGTTACAAAATTAGCAGGCAACTACTTTCAATATATAAGTGAACATTAAAGATTTATTGATACTGCCACATCTAATCTTTAAGGTCAAAGTCAAACTAATGATACATATGGAAATTACTTCAATTACTGCAACATGTAGTATTAGTATGAGTGAAGAATCCTTACATATAGACAACTCATTTTCATAACCCTCGAGCAACATGAATAGGTAATTTTCTGGAGCTTAGCATCTTCAAATAACTTGTCTCGCAGGCCGTCAATTTCTTTTGTGCAATGCTTCTATTTCAGCCTCATATATTGCATGTTCTTGTGCTACCTCAAGCTTCTTAGGTGCTTGATCCTCTTCAATATACGTGATACTCTGCAACAATTCATGAAAGTTATCAGGCATGATTGCTCCATTATCATCTGCATAATTTTACAATTGTAACGATATCAAACCTTACAATTGAAACCCCCGTAAAAAGTAGTTGTCTTTAAATCCTTGTCCTGAGTGAACAAACCTGGCAAAAATTATCCATTGTGTGAAGTACATATTGAAAGATACGTAGTTGGCGGTATGAAATAGAAACGAATAATCACATGTGCACCAAGAAAAGCAAGATATTAACAGTTTAAAGCAAAATAAATACTAAACTCATCTCACTAGACTAAGAGCACACAGTAGCCATATCGCACAAGCTGAACCTAAGTTCTTGTGAGTTATAAAGGAAAAAATTGAGTTTACAACACTTTTTGCATAACACCGTCGGATGCCACCGACTGTACCTAATTCTCTAAAGCCTTTCGAAACACTAGCTTCCAATTCAAGTATCTTTTTTAGCTAGAGAAACAAGAACTATTTTCATCATATACAATCAAAAAAGCATAGAAGCCATATTCTTGCCTAAGAATGGTCATGGAAATCAACCGTCCAGATTTTTAACTGTTGCACGATTAAGTGACATTTTAATCAAAATTAATAAATGTCAACATAAAGAACCAGTAAAACTAAAAAAAAATGCATCATGAGATAAAGCATAATGGTCCCATAATCAAGTTTTCATCTTGTAAATTTCTTGAAGTGTACAATCAAACATATACTAGTAAGAGAAGTTTATACCACACCAACTTATGAACTTCAATTGCGTCTCAAACCCATTGAGAGTTGGAATATGCACATACTAACATATGAAGAAGAAAAAAAAATCATTTTTGTAACATTATAACTACGAACCAGATCGTTATTTGCATCAAACATCACTTTGCCAGTTTGCCGCTTGCCAAAACACAAATCCCAAAATATAACTGATTCGCATGATATAAATATATGTTTGTGCAAACCCAAATCGAAATGAAATATTCTTGTGAGATCAAGATAGAATATCGTTGAGGATGAGAGCGGAGCATGTATGCCGGTTAATTAAAGATGGTTACAAGGAGGTTATCTATTGAGGGTAAGATCTAGAGGGTTAATTTGATTTTTGGGGAAAAAAGCGGAAGAGCAAGAGGGAATTCAATTTTTAATTTAGTGAAAAAAAAAATGACGGTTTTGGCTTATTATACTTCAACATAATACAGTAATGTTTTGCTTTTAGAAATTTACGGAGTATTTGCCATTTGGTAACTCAAAAGGTTATAAATGGCGTAAGGCGTGGCGTGACGGTATGGCCACGCCTTATGCTTTACGAGCCATGGCGTTTTTTAAGGCATGACTAAAGCAGCCAAAAAATATTTTAAGAATTATTATTTATGTTATAGTATCATATTTCGTATACATTTATACTACTATATTAGACATTTAGACTAATACTTATTATATATTTACCAGGCTCAAATATGAAATAGCCCAAATTCCAAATATTTGTTCAAAATAGTTAAAAAAAAAAAAAAAAAAAAAAAAGCTCGTCACGCCTTACCAAAAGGGGCGCCTTTTCACGCCTTTTTTCACGGCACGCTTAGAGCAGCCGCCATGGTTCATTTCGTGACGGCGAGGCCACGCCTCGCGTCTTTGCGGTGCCTTGACGCGCCTTTTAAAACACTGCTCGAAAGTATATGTACATAAGCCATCTTTATGTTTTTGTTCAATAAACCATTTTAGTATTTTTATGGTTTTTTGCGTTATTGTATAAAAAATTGTTAATAAAGTTATTGTAAAATTAAAATTTGTTAATCAATTCATTGTATATTTCGTTTTTATTTACTTGAGTAACTAAACTATTTCTTTAGTTTTGTAAAAGAAAATTTTAAATCACTTCACTGGGTTTCTAAAATCAACCTGTTACGCTTTTAAAAAATGTCCAAATCATGTGTTATACTATCCAACATAAGGTTGAGCATCGAGCCGGATCCCGACCCGACTCGACTCGTCCTGACTAATCCTGATCCCGAAAAGCATCTAAATCATAAATCGAATACCGACCCGAAAAGATTCGGTTTCACTCTGTCGGTAATCGGTTTGTCGGAATCGGCCGACCTTGCTTGTTTTTCTCGGTTTTTTGCCCGTCCCAACCCGAAATCACAGAAAACTCGAACCGAGTAGCAGTCGGTCGGAATCGGTTTGTCAGAATCGGAATCGGGCGTCGGTAATCGGTCGGGAGTGCTCCCCCTTAATCCAACATGTCACTTTTAACTCAATTTTATAAGTTTTTAAGATATGTTTCTTTATACTTTTTTTTTTTTTGAAAGGCTAAGAATTTTGTTAACAAAGAAACACCTAGAAGGATACACAGAAGCGATTGAAAGAAAGAAAAGCCATACAACTAGTCAAGATTAAACATATGCATTGGTCTTGAAATCCAGATGTCCCGGTTGATAGGCTTTGCCTTGTACTGAGAAGATATCCAAATTTTTGCAAGGCGTTGAATCGATGGGAATATGTCCTCACATAAAAGTATAAAACGCTTGCAATTGACTCCTCGTTGGCCTTGATCACTTTTTTTTTCTCCACTTCCAAATAGCCTATATAGCACAATGGAAAACTGCATTAAGGGCTTTGTTGGTTCGAGAACATCCATATCTGCCAATTCTTTCAAGAGCAATATCTGCAAGATTGAAAGAGGGAAACGTAACAGGAGAATGAAGCCACCACTAATTCCAAATTTTTCCCCAATTGGCAAGACATGGGACATTACATAAGGCAATGATCCACTTCCTCCACCTTGGAATCACTAAAAGGACATAAGCAAGAAGAAAGAGGAATACCACGTAAAGAGATGTTGGCACGCGTAGCTAATCTATTTAGAGATGTCGCCAGACGCAAATGTTGACCTTGCGAGGAATCCAAGAGTTCCACGAGTAGTGAACACCAATACAAGAATCCGAAAATATACTATTATGAATGATAATCGAGAGAGGTTTGACTTTGAAGATACCAGACGCATCACCATAGCAGCTCCAAATGTCATGGCTGCCAAGTCCAATCTCAATATTACATACTCTGTACGCGAGCAGGTTAAGCTCGTCCATAGATATCCCACAAGGAGGAAGACGACACTCCTATTTGAAATCCCAAGCACCACCAATGAAAAGACGTCGGTCGTTTACTTTACAATCTTGATTAGAATCCAAATCAAATAATATAATATTCATAATAACGTTCATATAGTGTATTTGTGGTCACCCGCATGACATATAAAACATGCACATCAAAACAATTATGATTACTAACGCTACCATGACAACTACATGTAGTGTATTTGTGGTCACCCGCAATCCCGTATGACATATAAAACATGCACATCAAAAAATAAACATGTAAAGACCATGCATACCAAACCCTAATTTCAAGATCTCCTAATCAGGGATATAACCTAATCTAACACGTATAAAGGGTGTTTAGGAATACTTACTTGTTTATCCTGCTAAACGCAAGCTCCACGACCTTTCTTGATCTACACAGAACGTATTCTGCTTGTTCTTGATGCTCCATGAATCACCTTAGGTTTTATTGGGCGAAAATCACTACTTAGACCACGTCAGGTATCTACCGGTGCTGCACAAGTAGAATTAGGGCTACGAAACTATGCAAGTAGGTAAGTACGGAATCGGGTAAACACTAGTTGACTAGCGGAAGTCGACTTAGGGCGAACGACCAAACAATTGTATCCTTTTGCTTTGGTCCGGTCGATCGCACATTCAAGAGGGAAATATGGGATAAATTTAGGGATTAGAGGATCTAAGTGACCCTTTAGCATTCATGTGAAGGTCAGTTGTGAAAGTCATTGCCATACTTAGAACATAATTCTTTCACTACGCCCACTACGTACCAGTATGACTACTAACACTACTACGACAACTACCACTACCACCACCAACACCACTGCCACTACCAAAACTAACAACAACAACGACATCGGCGGTGGCGACGAAGACGACAACAGCGATGACGACAACAAAAAAAAACAACAATAATAATAAATGTAGCTTTTGAAAAATATAAATTCTAAGGGTATTTCCAAAATCATAAGCTTATTAAGATTTAAAGAAACTCTCTAAAAGGTTTAAATCGGCGAGGAGACCTTGACCTCATGCTCCCTTTTTGGGTGCCAACTTACCCTTCCTAAAGGATTTAGCCCCAAACAATGAGCATCTGTTCCAGTGACCTTTTAGCTATGAGTTGAGATTGAACCCATAACCTATTTATCTACAAGCCCTAATTGACTGATTAACTAGACGTTTGTGGTAGGAGAGTGATACCATTACAACAATGCCTCAATGGTTAACTATACAATTATCACTTAAGCCTATAAAGGTTTTCTAAGGTTTAGAATTGACCCTAAATGGTGTTTTAGATATAACTTTATTTTACATTTAACACAAAATTTTAAAATTTACCTCATGTTTTTTATTTAATTTTGACCAATTTAGTGTCTAATGTTAATTTTTAATGGCCAATCAAGTGGCTCATTTTGTCACGTGATAAAATCAATATCTTATATTGGTCCTTGGTCTGAATGTGTTTTTAACTTATTATTTTGGAAAATGACAACAATTAGGTGCTTTACTTGGTTGTGTTTGATGTAGGCTTATAAGAGGCTTATAGAGGCGTGAGCTTATGAAAAAAGCTAGTTTATAGGGGTTTGAGCTTATAAAATAAGCTTTGTTTGTCATATAGGCTTGTAGATATTTTTATAAGTTATAAGCCTAAGCTTATTGAAACAATCTTATAGGGGCTTATAGCTATCAAATTACTTAAATGCCATTCAAAATACAATAGTTCAACACAAAGCTTGAAGTATATATGAGTTTTAATTTGTTGTATTTTTATCTGAACTAATTCACCAAACAACTTTATAAAAATATAAACTCAACTCGCTTATAATATAAATCTCAGCTCCAACTCTAGCCCTAGCTTCAGCCCAACCCCAGCCCAAGGCTAAACCTCATCTCGAGCTCCGACCCATTTCACTAAACATAACCTTTTTATAAAAACTAGACGAGTACCCATGCATAGCAACGAGATTTTATAGCGACAAATAGTTTATTGATAAAAAAAAAGTTTATAACAAAAGTTTGAAGATTTGAGAATTAAACATAATGTTTTGAAACCCGGTTCAACCGTTCCGGTTAAAAAATGGGTCGATTTAAACCGGATCAACTTGATATGTTTGGTCGAAAACAGGTCAACCCGCCGGGTTTGAAGTGTCCCGGGTCAACCCGCTTTGTGTTTTAATTGGTTGTATTTAATTTGGTAGATATATTTTTAATTGGTTGTATAATGTAAATAAATAATTGTACTTTTAAGTAATGTGGTATTTTAATAAGAGTATTAATTACATTATTTTTGTCTCTCATATAACCAAGTGTTTGAAAACTAACTTTTCAATATAACTATTTTTCCTTTTACTTGAAAGCTTGTAACCGAACCTAATAAATTGGCGGCAAGTGTTTTCATTTCCCACTAATTATTCCCGCCAACTTGTTCATGTGATACCACGTTTTCCCTTCTTCCACCTTCCCACTCCCTCTTTATAAGAATTATTCAAATGAAGCTTTGACACAGTGTTCAAGTAGACAGTTTATGAACCAAGGTATACGAGAATTTAATATCATTTTTTTTGTTCATTTGCTACAATGCTAGATGCAAGATGCTTCATGCTTATTATATAACTTTTTGTACTTACTAGTCAATTGGTTGTTTTGTTTTTCTACTTAATGTCAATTGGTTGTTTCTATTGTTACTTGTACAGAGGAACTGTTCGATAAAATGTGCAAATGAAATATAAGCAACAGAAACTTGTAATGAATGCACGGGATTGATTTACCTTAATATTTAAATTCCACCATAGATATAAAAATTCTTAAGTTTGCTCGTCTCTCTTTTCCCTTCCCAATTTTTGTTATCCCGAATAAATGTCCAGCTTTTGTGGTTAAAGATCCCGTTATAATATAATGAGTATTTGAGTAAGAGCTAGTCTTATTTTTTATTTATTTTTTTCATTTTTTCAATGCTATGCGGCTTCTAGATCACTCTAATTAATAAAGCTATTATACTCACTTCTACAACATAAGATTTGAAACAGGCTCATCTTTGAGTTCAAAACCCTACAACTTAGCCTTAGTAACTGTATCTTCAATTTAGAGTCTTGTTTTTTGTGATGATCTTAAATGTGTTGTGCTATATTATTGATCGACATGGGAGTTGTCTTGTTGTATTTGGATAATGATTACTTTTATGTGTGCTTCTTAGTTCTAATTTCTAAAGTAAAATGTTATTTACTTATTGTTTAATTCTTTCTTTTTAGGACATCAAGTCAGGACCCCAAAAGCTGAAAGCAACAATTTGCTAGTTATGGCGAACTCTTTTTAGGTCACTATATTTCATTACTAATTACAATTAACTCAAACGTGTTTTGACACTTAGTCCTAAAGTTGAATTACTTCCTAATCATCATATAGTTTTACTGCTAACTAACCACTATACTTGCAGAATTGCAGTCACTCAGGTAAGAATTATTTAAATCTATTTACAGGTAGCATTTAAACACTGATTGGCTGCCCTATGTGGTATACTGAGAGAAAGTCCATAAAGATTGGTTGAAACAATATTTTGATGAAAGATGTGATCTTCCTTATGCATTGTGCCACTTGATTGATGTATTATTTCTCAAACAGAGGCAGAGTTTTTTTATGCCTGCTCACTGTTCTTGTGTCATGTAATGTGAGATGGTAAAAACATTCTTCATCTCGCAATAGTTGGAACAAATTAAGGGAATGTTGGCTTTAAATTACATATTGTGAATACGCTATAAAAAATGCCGCATCTTATGTAGTTTTCCTATCTTTGTGTGCAAATACTATAAGAGTAAAGATCATTTGAGGACCAAACTTTTTTTACATACAAAGGGACTAATCTCCACCTTCCATCTTCCCTCCATCTTTATTTGATCTAATGGATGAGATTAATCCCAACAATTTAAAAAACCCACTTTCATCCTTTTTTTTCAAATATTAATATCTTTCAAACCGTTAATCGTTAAGCGAAAAAAAATATACCGTTACGACGAGCATTTAATTATCTTTCTATAGATAGGCTAATTGATATATTTTCGACAAAAATTTTTTTTTTCGTTTTTTTCACGTTTTTTTTCGTGGCCGAAAAAATCATATATGATATTACATATAATATCATATATGATATTATATGTAAAATCATATATGATATTGCATATCATATATGATATGTAATATCATATATGATATTATATGTAAAATCATATATGATATTGCATATCATATATGATATGCAATATCATATATGATTTTACATATAATATCATATATGATATCATATATGATATTATATGTAATATCATATATGATATTGCATATCATATATGATATGCAATATCATATATGATTTTTTTTTCGGCCAGGAAAAAAAACGTTAAAAAAACGATTTTTTTTTCGAAAGTATATATCAAAGTGCCCGTCTATAGAAAGATAATTAAATGCCCGTCGCGATGGTGTAATTATTTTCGCTTAACGATTAACGGTTTAAGAGATATTTAAATTATAAAAAATGGGTGAAATAATAAAATCCTTTTATTCTCAACCATTGATTTTCTTTTTAGATGGATAGTGAGGATGAGTCCCTTGGTATGTGAGGAATGTTTGGTTTGTAATATAACTCGACTCATACTATAATCTAATTAAGTTTTGTATTTACACTAAAGGCAACATTCTTTTAAAGTGTTGCACTTGTATGTGAAATTTGCAATGCTTTCCACTAAGTGTTGTCTTTAAGAATTAAAATGACGACACTTTTCTAAAAGTGTTGCTTTATATCGTAATATGCAACACTTATTTTTTAAAATGTTGCTTTATCACTAAGGTTGTCAAAAAGGCAACATCTTTTACAAGTGTTGCTTGTTAAGTGTTGCATTAGGCACATTTTGTTCTAGTGATAGGAAAACTGGGCTTGACGGCGTTGATGAGTGTGTAAATACTCATCATTTTTGTCTTATATGAACTGCCAAAACATACAAAAACACCCAAATATGGATCAAAATACTTAAAATATCTTAGAGGTGTGTTTTATATGTTTCAAACACAAAATATGCAAAAACAAATGAAAAACGTACAAAGTTTGCATAATTGGCAGTTTCAGTCCCTCAAGTTTCATACATTTGCAAAACTAGTCCCTGGTGAATCAAAACTTGTACAAATGTCATAAAAGGTCCTTGGGATTCATAAGTTGTAAGAAATAGTCCTTTAAAGTTTAAAATCACATATTTACAACTTTGGTCCCTCAACTTTGAAAAGTGTTAAAAATAGTCCCTAAGGTTTTGAAAAATGGAAAATGTGAAAAATAAGCCTTATACTATTCTAAAATGACAAAATTGGTCCTTATGATAACTTTTGAGAATTTACAACTTTAACCCTTCAAAAATCAGAAAATTACATGTTAGGTCCCTGGAGTTTGTGGAATTGGCAAAAATAGTCCCCGGTATTTAAAAAATTGAAAAAAAACATCAAAAATACCCTCGTACTATTTGTCCTTGTCAATTCTGATCCCTATGAGAACTTTGGTTAAATCACAATTCAGGCCCTCAACTTTATCCAAATTACATTTTTGGTCCTTGTTTAGTTACTTATACAAACGGACCCTTATTGTTATTAAACCAAACAAAAACCCAAGATAACAAACCAAGCCCATCCTACCCTCTTTTTTAGGCCCATTCCCTAAACCCAGTTACAACCCAATCCACCCCTTGGTCAACCCTCGGTCAACAACACAAAACCAAAACCACCCCGTCTTCCTTTCTTCCCCACCAAAACAGCCAAACCCCCCCCCCCTGCAATACCACTCCACCATCACCACTTGCCTCTGCCACCCCATCCCTTATCCCAATTTCACTTCCCCAATGCACCCATCACATCCCACCCCCCTCCTAGTCTGCTTATCAGTCCCACTTGCTTAAAAAGCCTTTTCCCGCCAAAAATTGCTAGAGGAGCAATAGTCATCCAATGGACCATTTGACTGGTGGGATTTGACCTGTGGGTCCCACTCAAGACAACTTGAGGCTACAAAAGGGAGATGAAGCAGAATGTAAAGAGGATTAGAATAGTTTAGTTTAGCTTAAATGTCGAATTAGTGTAATCTTGTATTTCAGTTGTAATTTCAATCAAATTAGCTTGTACTCAGTTAAGCTCATGTATTTCAATCTTTAATTCAACTCAAGTTCAAGTTTCATGTGCTGTTTCAGTTTATGCAAGTTCCTCTTATTTCAAAAATCACCATAAGCTTATTTGTTGTTTCTAGTTATAATTCTGGGTTTAAAAAGCTAACTTAAGCTTTGACAAAGCTTATTTAAGTTTTTATATACCTCAGTTGTTTATTCAAGTCATAAAAGAAAAATACTTAAGAATAATAAATTAAATAAGGAAAAATAAAAAATAGAGGAAAGAGAGGAAAAGAAGATTGGAGCAGTGGTGACTTGGATTGTTGTGGGTATTAGATCCTCAAGGGAGGAATTAGGACAAGTTATTTGGTTCATAGTTCTTGGTTTTGGATCATCACAGGACCTTGTGTAAGATTTCATTTTTTCTAGCATACTACTGTAGCATGATTTGTATTGCTTAAATCCATAGTTCTTCTGTGTTTTTATGCCTGTGTGATGTTTTTGTGTTAAGTTTAATGCTGTGAGGGGTTAGGTATTTCAGTGAATAAATTTGTAACTCAAATTAGTATTTAACTGTCTCACATTAGTGTAATATGGTCTAGGTTTATTTTTGACTCCATCTCAGTGTATCTTAGTTTCCAAGAGCTGCATATAGCTTATCTGATCATTCTACACAATCAGTGAAGTTTATCTCAGTCTATTGCCTTGAAATTCTCAAAAACAGCTTTCATAAAGGGGTGTTTGGCTCTGGGTGTCTCCCTGGGATTTAGGGAGGTTTGGTTCATGTTTGTTACTTAAACAAGTCTACATAGGTCATATTAGGTTAGGAGAATAATAAAATCCATAGGTCATTTAGTAGAAAGTCAAAATGAGCTTTAGCCTCTTCATTTTCACTAACTGCTACACAGTTTGGATTCAACATCCTCCATATTAGTTCATAAGCCTTAGATGTAGCTTAATTTAGACTTATCATAGCTTATTACATCTAATTCAGTCACTAGATTAAACCCAAATCTTATTTTAGTCAACTTTTCTAGTTTATTAAAAAAAGTCAAATTATATGTTACTCAGTTTTTCCCAAAATGGTAGGATTTGTTTGGAATTTTGTATAAGGTTTTAGACCTTGAAACTTGTTGTAGTTAATGCCTATCAGCCCATATTTGAGGTCTTATCATCTTTAGATTTTTAGGATTTTTTGTGTGACCCCCACAGCCACCCAAAGTGAGCTGCAGGGCAGCCTTACTCCCTGCTGCACAGATGAGCAGTCCACCACCACCAATTGGTGGTGGTTTTCTGGTCACCATGGTGGTCCCACAACCCCCCTCTTAGGTCCATAGAACCCCCCCTCCTAGTAGGCTATAAATATTGACCACTTGTTTGACTTGTGCCTCAGTGGACCCCACCTAGATTAGCCCATAAACTTTGTCCCATTTCTGAGTAATATTTGAGTTTTGGATTTGCTTAATCTTGCTTATCAGCTTATCTACTGAGCTTATTTGGAATTTTTTAGCTTATACATATCCAACATACTTACTTAGACCTAATTCAACCAAGGTGGGTCCCACATAAGCTCATTTGAGCTTATTAGCTTGTTTGGTCAACAAAGGTCAACTGTGGAGCTTATTGCTCTCCACAGTGCTTATTAATAAGCTACAAAAATATTGTTTTTACAAAAGTTGCTTGTTTTTATGTATAATATAGGTTTGTAAAATAAAAATCAAGAAAAACAAATATAAAATTAAGTGATAGTTTCTATTTAATTAAATTTAATTTTAATTTCCATTTTTACATTTTTATTAAGTAAGTTGTGTTTTTATATTTTTAATAATTTCATCTTAGGTTAAAATAGTTATAATAATTTTTTCAGATTTTTATTTCATCATTTAGTATTTATTAGATTTAATCTTAGTTTAATTTATAATTGATTAATAATTAGATTAAAATAGCATAATTAGTTTTTATTAATCAAAACCTTGTTTTTATATTTTTTATAGCTTTTATATGTTATAAAGTAATTTTAGAAATTTTCTTATAATTTTTACTGTTCATTTAGTATTTTTCTTAATTTAAAATAGTTAATTAGTAATTTATAAGTAATTAATTAATAGAAAATCCACAAAAAGACAAAAACATATATTTTTAGTTTTAAAACTTATTTTTAGTTATTTTATAAATTTTAGAAATTTTATTTTAATTTTTCTAGTATTTAATTAGTATTAAATTATATTTAAGTATTTTAAATATTAATAATTAGTAATAATTAGTATTTAATTAATATTAAATAATTAATTAGGGTTAAAATTTATTTTAATTTTCTAAAAATTTTCTTTTACCCTTAGGTTTGTAAAAAAGTCATTTTCACCCCCTGGGTGTTTTCAGATTTCCATTTTTACTTTTTATTTCGTACGCTTACGTTTTATTTAAACGTGAACGTACGCGTTTTAAGTTTTAAACGTTTCTAGTTTTCCTTACTTTCCAGTATTGTTAATATAGTGTATTTAAGCTGTTTTCTTTCATATTCCAGTAGTGTAACCATTCAAAACCTTCATTACCCTTTCCCGTCCAAATTCACCCGATCACATAACCGTTTTAATACCATCCACACCTCGTCGGGACTTTAACGACCCGGGGAAACCCTATACTTCCACGGAGCATTGATTCTAGGCTATCTTTGACTTGTTGACCTTGGTCAATAATAATCTGACGGTTTAGGCTCAATCAATTTTTGGCGCCGCTGCCGGGGAGGTTGTGCGCGTATTCTACACGGTTTTGCGTATTAGTGAACCTGGATATACATTCATTGTATATTTACCATCCCTTGTTCATATTTTCTTATTTTAAAAACAAAACTGTTTCTGAAAACTTTGTAAAATTAGTTTTCAACAAACACAAAAAAACACAAAAAGATTTTCTTTCTTATAAAATGTTTTCCAAAAACACCAAAAATATCCATCTTTACCCTCTTACCTTTTTGATTCTCCATTTCTTACCCTCTAAAACCTTTTGATTCTTTCTATGTCTCATCCACACTTTCTGATTTGTCAGTGGTGTGGTAATCCTTATAATGGTGGCAATTGCCCCAGTTGTGGCATGGTAGAGTCAGGAAACGGGTCTGTCTATAACCAGAATCCCTATTCCTACCATGACACAACTGATTCATTCCATCAGTTACCACACCATGAGACTCAGCAGTTCTACTGTTGTGAGTACTGTGGTGGTTCACACTACAGTTCTGATTGTCAATCGGGAAACACGCTTGTCTATGAGCAGTTTCCCGATAACAATTATGACTCTAGCACATACGACTCACAGCCTCAACAGTTTTACTGTTGTGATTACTGTGGAGGTCCACACTTTAGCTCTGATTATCAAACGAGGAATCCATTTCCTTGTAACAATTATGACTCTTCGTATCAAGACCAACCTCCACAGTGTCAAGCTATCCTAGCAACTCCTCAAATCCAGCAAGACTTTTTAGAAGTTCTTGAGAAATTTAAAGAACTTAAGGAGGAGTTAGCTAATATTTCACTCCGCCAAACTCCAAGTTCTTCTTGTGCATATTGTGGGGGTCCTCATAGTGATTTTCAATGTCAACCTTTCGGTTTTGACACATCCACATCCCCACAATTTCCTTTCATTCCAAATTCTCGTGGGAAAACTATGGCAGAATTACTTGCTGAAGAACGAGAATCTGGAAAAAGCATGGAAGAATTATTGGCTGAGCAACGAGCAGCTAAATTTCGTGCTAACATTCGCAATACTGCTCTAGTTGATGATGATGACAGTGATGATGAAGATAACATTGTTATTATTCAAAAAGATTCATCAAGTTCATCAGTTGATATCCCAGCAGTTGAGATTTCATCTCAAACAACTGCTATCACACCCGAGGTTTCCACTCACTCTCCGAACATGGGGGATGAGCATCTTGACACTGTTCCTTCAAAGGAATCGGACGAATTCATAAAGTCTAGTGTCGAGATCCTTATCCCAATCCCAGGAGAGTCACAGGGAACTTTGGATCATGTGTGTGATCTACCTTCTCACCCTGAAAATCCAAAAGATCATTTTGAGACCTTCTCCGATTTTAATGACGATTACACATCTTATGGAGAAGTTGAGTATGAGGAGGCACCGTTTCCTCATTCGGATGTTGACCCTCTTATTGAGGAGTTCACAAACGAACTTACTCACATCAATCCAATTCCATTGGGAAATGATGATGGTCTCCTTGATCTCGAAGCCGATGTGGGAGAAACTGAAAATCTTTTAAACTCTAATCCCAACATCGAGCTTAGTACTTCCCATGCTGATGAAAATTCTTTATCTTCTGGAGACATCAGTCATGTGGAAGGTTTGCCTTTTGAGCTAGTTAGCTTAGAAGAAGAGAATGATGAGATTGACACTGAAATCAAGGATGAAGCACTTCGTGCTACATTAGTGAAAGTCAATCTCCTCATTTCTAAAATCGAGGCTTTCAAAGAGAAACCTATTTCATCTCCTATCCCCATAAAGGATAGTGACATTCTCTCCGATGACCCTATACCGGAATTTGAAGCCTTTACTTTTGATCCTATGGGAGAGAAGATTAGTGGCAGTACCACTTCTTATTCTCATAATTCTCTCCCCGATTATGAATCATTTACCTTCGATGAGTTCTCCTGTGAACTCACGCACATCAATCCAGAATATGATTCATTCACATTTGATGAGTTCTCCTGTGAACTCACTCATGTCATGACTCCTCCGGAGTTTGATATCCCGGGGGGAGATGCTCTCAATCATGAGAGTTTGCAAATTCCCACCCACCCTCCCGGGATGTTTACGAGCTTAACCTTTGAAATCCAAAATCAGGCTAATGAGCCTGCCTTCGAGGAAGAAGATCTTATCATGATTTTCATCATGGTTTTCTTCCTTTTCTTCACCTACAGGGTGACTTCTCCTGTTCTTCACTCCTTCGGGAATGAAGACATTATCTTTGATCCCGGCATTTTCATTTACCATTATTTTGGGCCGGGATTATATCTCATCGGTGTGGAACTTTCACGTGCTTCAAATGTTTATCCAAACATCTTGAATGAAAGTCCGATTGAGATTCTCTCTTCCACATCATGCTTCCCCATGGACTAATTAATTCGGGGTCGAGTCAAGCTAGCGACTCGGTAAACAAAAACATAGCATGCATATAGGGTTTTCACCCTAAGTGTGGGGGAGTCCCCCATGCTATGATTACAGAAGTGAAAATACAAAATGATGTTTTCCACGCTTAGCTTGTAATGTTGCCCTTTTACGTTCCAAGAGTCGGCATAATAGCCGGGACTTTGAATATTGAGGACAATATTCATGATTAGTGTGGGGGGGTATTCGCTATTCTAGCGAATTTTATCACATTTTACTATCCTATACCCCCGTTTTTGACCAAAAATTTTCAAAAATTTTTCACTTGAGTTCAAAATTTTTTTTGTGGTAATCAATCCGCCTTGTCTAAACGACAAAATGGATTGGCTAGTCCAGGAGCAAACGGCTCTTGGTAAAGACATCTCAAATCCGTTTACGGCTGGCAATTTGCCCAAAATTGCATGGTTCCTCAACTCCCCGAAAACAAATGAGTTGGCTAGCCCACAAGATTATGGCTTGTGGTAAAGGCCGTGGAAAAACCATAATTGGTAATCAGCTCACCAAGATGTTGACTATTCCATCAAGAGTTGGCTAGTCCAGGAGCAAACGGCTCTTGGTAAAGACATCTCAAATCCGTTTACGGCTGGCAATTTGCCCAAAATTGCATGGTTCCTCAACTCCCCGAAAACAAATGAGTTGGCTAGCCCACAAGATTATGGCTTGTGGTAAAGGCCGTGGAAAAACCATAATTGGTAATCAGCTCACCAAGATGTTGACTATTCCATCAAGAGTTGGCTAGTCCAGAAGCAAACGGCTTTTGGTAAAGACTAATCAAATCCGTTGACAGCTGGTGGTTTGCTCAAAATCACACGGTTATCAGGTGTGCCACAGTTCTTACACCTGGCTACTCCAGAAGTGATGGCTTTTGGTAAAGAGTTTAAAATCCATTAAGTTTTCTCAAAAGATTGCTAGGGACTAGCAATAGTTTAGTGTGGGGGATTGATGAGTGTGTAAATACTCATCATTTTTGTCTTATATGAACTGCCAAAACATACAAAAACACCCAAATATGTATCAAAATACTTAAAATATCTTAGAGGTGTGTTTTATATGTTTCAAACACAAAATATGCAAAAACAAATGAAAAACGTACAAAGTTTGCATAATTGGCAGTTTCAGTCCCTCAAGTTTCATACATTTGCAAAACTAGTCCCTGGTGAATCAAAACTTGTACAAATGTCATAAAAGGTCCTTGGGATTCATAAGTTGTAAGAAATAGTCCTTTAAAGTTTAAAATCACATATTTACAACTTTGGTCCCTCAACTTTGAAAAGTGTCAAAAATAGTCCCTAAGGTTTTGAAAAATGGAAAATGTGAAAAATAAGCCTTATACTATTCTAAAATGACAAAATTGGTCCTTATGATAACTTTTGAGAATTTACAACTTTAACCCTTCAAAAATCAGAAAATTACATGTTAGGTCCCTGGAGTTTGTGGAATTGGCAAAAATAGTCCCCGGTATTTAAAAAATTGAAAAAAAACATCAAAAATACCCTCGTACTATTTGTCCTTGTCAATTCTGATCCCTATGAGAACTTTGGTTAAATCACAATTCAGGCCCTCAACTTTATCCAAATTACATTTTTGGTCCTTGTTTAGTTACTTATACAAACGGACCCTTATTGTTATTAAACCAAACAAAAACCCAAGATAACAAACCAAGCCCATCCTACCCTCTTTTTTAGGCCCATTCCCTAAACCCAGTTACAACCCAATCCACCCCTTGGTCAACCCTCGGTCAACAACACAAAACCAAAACCACCCCGTCTTCCTTTCTTCCCCACCAAAACAGCCAAACCCCCCCCCCCTGCAATACCACTCCACCATCACCACTTGCCTCTGCCACCCCATCCCTTATCCCAATTTCACTTCCCCAATGCACCCATCACATCCCACCCCCCTCCTAGTCTGCTTATCAGTCCCACTTGCTTAAAAAGCCTTTTCCCGCCAAAAATTGCTAGAGGAGCAATAGTCATCCAATGGACCATTTGACTGGTGGGATTTGACCTGTGGGTCCCACTCAAGACAACTTGAGGCTACAAAAGGGAGATGAAGCAGAATGTAAAGAGGATTAGAATAGTTTAGTTTAGCTTAAATGTCGAATTAGTGTAATCTTGTATTTCAGTTGTAATTTCAATCAAATTAGCTTGTACTCAGTTAAGCTCATGTATTTCAATCTTTAATTCAACTCAAGTTCAAGTTTCATGTGCTGTTTCAGTTTATGCAAGTTCCTCTTATTTCAAAAATCACCATAAGCTTATTTGTTGTTTCTAGTTATAATTCTGGGTTTAAAAAGCTAACTTAAGCTTTGACAAAGCTTATTTAAGTTTTTATATACCTCAGTTGTTTATTCAAGTCATAAAAGAAAAATACTTAAGAATAATAAATTAAATAAGGAAAAATAAAAAATAGAGGAAAGAGAGGAAAAGAAGATTGGAGCAGTGGTGACTTGGATTGTTGTGGGTATTAGATCCTCAAGGGAGGAATTAGGACAAGTTATTTGGTTCATAGTTCTTGGTTTTGGATCATCACAGGACCTTGTGTAAGATTTCCATTTTTTCTAGCATACTACTGTAGCATGATTTGTATTGCTTAAATCCATAGTTCTTCTGTGTTTTTATGCCTGTGTGATGTTTTTGTGTTAAGTTTAATGCTGTGAGGGGTTAGGTATTTCAGTGAATAAATTTGTAACTCAAATTAGTATTTAACTGTCTCACATTAGTGTAATATGGTCTAGGTTTATTTTTGACTCCATCTCAGTGTATCTTAGTTTCCAAGAGCTGCATATAGCTTATCTGATCATTCTACACAATCAGTGAAGTTTATCTCAGTCTATTGCCTTGAAATTCTCAAAAACAGCTTTCATAAAGGGGTGTTTGGCTCTGGGTGTCTCCCTGGGATTTAGGGAGGTTTGGTTCATGTTTGTTACTTAAACAAGTCTACATAGGTCATATTAGGTTAGGAGAATAATAAAATCCATAGGTCATTTAGTAGAAAGTCAAAATGAGCTTTAGCCTCTTCATTTTCACTAACTGCTACACAGTTGGGATTCAACATCCTCCATATTAGTTCATAAGCCTTAGATGTAGCTTAATTTAGACTTATCATAGCTTATTACATCTAATTCAGTCACTAGATTAAACCCAAATCTTATTTTAGTCAACTTTTCTAGTTTATTAAAAAAAGTCAAATTATATGTTACTCAGTTTTTCCCAAAATGGTAGGATTTGTTTGGAATTTTGTATAAGGTTTTAGACCTTGAAACTTGTTGTAGTTAATGCCTATCAGCCCATATTTGAGGTCTTATCATCTTTAGATTTTTAGGATTTTTTGTGTGACCCCCACAGCCACCCAAAGTGAGCTGCAGGGCAGCCTTACTCCCTGCTGCACAGATGAGCAGTCCACCACCACCAATTGGTGGTGGTTTTCTGGTCACCATGGTGGTCCCACAACCCCCCTCTTAGGTCCATAGAACCCCCCCTCCTAGTAGGCTATAAATATTGACCACTTGTTTGACTTGTGCCTCAGTGGACCCCACCTAGATTAGCCCATAAACTTTGTCTCATTTCTGAGTAATATTTGAGTTTTGGATTTGCTTAATCTTGCTTATCAGCTTATCTACTGAGCTTATTTGGAATTTTTTAGCTTATACATATCCAACATACTTACTTAGACCTAATTCAACCAAGGTGGGTCCCACATAAGCTCATTTGAGCTTATTAGCTTGTTTGGTCAACAAAGGTCAACTGTGGAGCTTATTGCTCTCCACAGTGCTTATTAATAAGCTACAAAAATATTGTTTTTACAAAAGTTGCTTGTTTTTATGTATAATATAGGTTTGTAAAATAAAAATCAAGAAAAACAAATATAAAATTAAGTGATAGTTTCTATTTAATTAAATTTAATTTTAATTTCCATTTTTACATTTTTATTAAGTAAGTTGTGTTTTTATATTTTTAATAATTTCATCTTAGGTTAAAATAGTTATAATAATTTTTTCAGATTTTTATTTCATCATTTAGTATTTATTAGATTTAATCTTAGTTTAATTTATAATTGATTAATAATTAGATTAAAATAGCATAATTAGTTTTTATTAATCAAAACCTTGTTTTTATATTTTTTATAGCTTTTATATGTTATAAAGTAATTTTAGAAATTTTCTTATAATTTTTACTGTTCATTTAGTATTTTTCTTAATTTAAAATAGTTAATTAGTTAATTAGTAATTTATAAGTAATTAATTAATAGAAAATCCACAAAAAGACAAAAACATATATTTTTAGTTTTAAAACTTATTTTTAGTTATTTTATAAATTTTAGAAATTTTATTTTAATTTTTCTAGTATTTAATTAGTATTAAATTATATTTAAGTATTTTAAATATTAATAATTAGTAATAATTAGTATTTAATTAATATTAAATAATTAATTAGGGTTAAAATTTATTTTAATTTTCTAAAAATTTTCTTTTACCCTTAGGTTTGTAAAAAAGTCATTTTCACCCCCTGGGTGTTATCAGATTTCCGTTTTTACTTTTTATTTCGTACGCTTACGTTTTATTTAAACGTGAACGTACGCGTTTTAAGTTTTAAACGTTTCTAGTTTTCCTTACTTTCCAGTATTGTTAATATAGTGTATTTAAGCTGTTTTCTTTCATATTCCAGTAGTGTAACCATTCAAAACCTTCATTACCCTTTCCCGTCCAAATTCACCCGATCACATAACCATTTTAATACCATCCACACCTCGTCGGGACTTTAACGACCCGGGGAAACCCTATACTTCCACGGAGCATTGATTCTAGGCTATCTTTGACTTGTTGACTTTGGTCAATAATAATCTGACGGTTTAGGCTCAATCAGGCGTCAAGACAACCATGTGACGCCGTCACCTCGCCGCCAAATACTTTCTCGGACGGCCTTGATCTACTTATGACGGCCTATGTGACGCCGTCACCAACCACGGTATTTTATTCTTGGCCTTTTGACGCCGTCAGGATGACTTTTGACGCCGTCATCAACTACGGTATTTTATTCATGATGTCTGACGCCGTCAGGGTATAACTCTTGACGCCGTCACCTAGTGTTTGGCGGCGAGGAAAATTCACTTTTCCAGAATTCACTCTCCAAGTACCTAAAATCACAAAAGGAACGATTTAGGGCAATATTTGATCAAATAAAGTCGGATTCGGGCTTAAATGACCCCCTAAAAATGGATCATTTTTTGCCTCATCATATACCCTTACACTTGAGATTTGCTTGTCCTCAAGCAAATGAGCTTTTATTCTACTCAAAAGACAAGTTAGGGGTCATTTAACACTAATATAAAAGTAATTACAACAAATAATCATTCCACTAAAGACCAATAGACAAGCACGGAGGTCATACACTAGCACCTCACAAATAGTGTTTAGATACTCACATCTCTCGGGTGTAATAAAGTGTAAAATACAATATGGAAACGGAAGATATCTCTCACTACCTATCATAGCAAAATAGATTACCATAGGCTTGGGAAAGGATCAAACCTCTACCACATGGCGTAAGCACCTAGGATAAACTATCAAAGAGGTCTTTTAAAGGGTTGTAACGTTAGGTATAGGGATATGAATTACACTGTTTTGTTGGATAAAGGAAGTTTTACTGGTGGCGAGTTAACAATCTTGGTCAATTACATGTACAATATGGCGTTGCTAAGCCAAGACTAGACTCGACTTAAGCTAATAAATGAAAAATAACAAAAACATAAAATGAACATAGAATGAAACGGGATGGTAGTCCGTATGTTTTTTTCTTTTTTTTTTCTATTTTTTTTCTTTTTCTTGATTTTTTCGATTTTTTTTTTTTTTTTTTTTTTTTTTTTTTGCATACACTCTTACCCTACCATCCAAAATAATACATCATAGGGGATGAGAATTCCCCTTACACTTGAATTTTTACATACTTTACAATCAACTAATCTAACGACTCGAATTAAGAAAATCAAAACACTTGGAGCACTTTTAAGATTATCGTACATATGGGGGTAATAAGTGATGTTCTTCCCCATTACTTCATAAAATAAGTACTTACCCATGAGTCCCAATCGTCCCAAAACAATATGTACAACGATATGACTCGACTTAGCAACCATGTAATCAATTAGAAAGTTAACTTAGGGTTTAACAAATAACAATAATGCACTAAAGATGAGCGCATACACGGAAGGCTAAGGCGATTTGGGTGTACATTTAAGTGGGGTGTAACAAATTCTTCCTTTAAGTAAGATGCTTAAAGTTAGAAACGAAAAGATAGGCTCGGAGGGGTGTACTAGGGGTTTCGTGTACTAAAAATGAGTACAACGCTAAGGGTGTGGGAAAAATTAGTTGACTTAACTAGCCAAGTAATATGACTTAAATGGTCAAGTAATTGTGATACGGGTTTAACACAAGGGTGATCCTAATGCCTCTTATCATGTAGTAAATCATACCACACGAATGTAGTCTCACTAGCGGTCTCGGGATGCATCACTAACACAAGTTCTAGAATCTAAATGCTACCGGTACACTCATAAGCACTAATAATAAATGCTTTTCCTATCAAATCTAAAGGCGAACCTCACATATTTGGGTGAAAAATTTTTCTGAATATACGGTTTTGTGCTAGTCATACAATCTCCTATCCATGAGACGCTTGCTATGGCTAAAGTTTCACTCCTAAATGTTGTAAAAAATTTTAAATTTGGCGCTAAAATTACACTAACAAGTATTTCTCGTAGTTTTATTACACATCTACCATCAAACAAAACAAACTCAAGCGAAAGTGCATATGTAAGGTATCATCTTTTTACCCTCCCCTTACACTTAAGATGAACATTGTCCCCAATGTTCAAGTAAAGAATGTAAAAGTGAAAAAGTAAAGAGAATGAAATCAAATACTCCCTTGATTCGCTCGGTATGGATTTTAGGTTGGCCAGGTTAAATCTTCTTCCAAGAAAACGAACAATCAAAGTTTCCCTTCCAGAATATAAATCATCTCCTTGTCAAACATAACCTATAAATCCTAACAAAATAGACAAGACAACCTCGCGTAAAATCGGCGGCATCCTATATAAGTTACTAAATCCTAGAAAACAAAGTAAGATATAATGCTTGTGGAATGAAGTTTGCAGATTTCCTGGAGATTATAAAACTTAATAATTCACAAAAACCATAAGACTCCGTTAGAAAAACAAAACCGGTAAAATTTCCAGATTTTTAACTCCTGACGCCGTCAAGAGTAAAACTCTGACGCCGTCAGAATGGACCTGCAGAAATTCTTATGTTAAGTTTCCGGAAAATTTCTGGAAAAACTTGGTCCTACTTCCTGGAAAATCCTGCAAAACTTCATTATGACTCAATACAAGCATTTGACTCTAACAAATACGAATATACATGCTCATTTATTATTGTGGAGAATCATGATCGGTTTGTTTCTTAAAAACATATTTGGGGTTTCCCCTTACACTTATCTTTTGCAAAAATACTTTTAGGTTGGAGTTAAGACTAGGCCAAACAACATAGTAAAGTATTTCCACATTTTAATTGAGAAACATGATCAACCAACAATAAAAATAAACATGCATACGGAAGCAAATAACAATCAAACAAATAAAATCACACAAAACATGGGTTGCCTCCCAAGAAGCGCTTGTTTTTGTTCGAGTCACGAGCCTGACTCTACCTTTATTTAACGGAAATAGGGGAGATTTTCCCTACACTTTGAGTTAAGTGCGGGTGGAAGTAGCGATACACACCCTTAGGGTGGAAATATGCCTCGTGAGGAAAGTGTGGTGGATGAATTATATGCTCAAAGGGGTGTACTCCAATCATCATAACCTTACAAAATTCAATTGGGTTAATGGGTGGATTAAGATTTTCTCTTAGAAAGGGATCATTTTCTATCAACTTCAAGAGACTACTAGTTGGGGATCCATCTTGACCTAATAAACCCGTTTTAAACCCATAATGTTTTTTGTGATCAATCATAAATGAGTGATGTAAGCATGTAAGGTCATATTCCACTCCTATATTGGCTTCCTTTCTACAAGGCTTAGAGTCCACTACCTTTATCCTAAGACTACCCGGACTACATGGCTTGATGGGTGGGTCGGCTCCTCTTTTGTCTCCTAGATGTATATCTAAGGATGGAAAGTTATGTGAAGATTGAGGTCCCGGTTCATCAACACTAGGTAATTCCCTAGAACTAAGAGTAAGGTTATCACTACAAGTATTCAAACCTATACCCTCTAGTGGTGTTTGGTACAAGGGTTCTACCTCTATTGGGGCTCCTATAGTCTCTTCTACTTCTTCCGGGTAAGTCACGGGTGGTGTGTATTCCTCAAGTGATGGTGGAAGTTGTGGGGTACTTTGTAGGTTTGTGTTATTTACCTCATCCTTCCTTTTTTCAACATCACCTATATGCTCATCACGTGTTTTAGTAGAATCTAACCTAAACATGTTGCTAAGTATCTCAAATCCTTCTCTAGCCATTTCAAGTTCTAAGTCTGATTCATAAGAACCTTCCTCAATAACTTGATTACAATGCTCAATTTGCCTAAAGGATTCATCTTTTTGCTCAATATGATCATGTTCGGCTAAATCCTCCTTAATTGGTTCCTCAAGTTGTGATGCATACAAACCCATCAATTCATTGAACTCATGGTTCACGGTTAGGAGGCTTTCCTCAAAATTTTTCCAAAGGGTCTTACTAAAAGGAATTGATCCTAACAATGATTGTTTAATATAGGCCACACATGCGCATAACTCATCAAACCTATCAAACTTTACACCCATCTCTTCTTGTATATATCTAAGATCACTTAAAAATTCATTGGAACAACAGGAAGCAAATCTATCCGAGTAAACTAATTGTTCCTCTATAGTTAATGATCTAAATAGAATTTCATCCGCCATGGAGACAAATGAAAATGGTTTTACAAACAAAGGGCACAAAGAAAAAGATAGACTAAAGAAAACCTAAAAATAAAAATAAAAATCTTACTAGAAAGGAATCTAGCAAGTAGACCTAATAAAAAGAAATTCTAACCTAGACAATAACTATTCCCCGGGCTGCGGCGCCAAAAACTTGATGCGTGGGAATCGCAACAGGCTTTACCTCTCGAGGGATCTCGAGAAGCTTACAACCCCAACCAGGCAGTATACCTGATCATTGTAGTATAGTATAGTGACAAGTACCGGAGGATTGATCGTTCAGCTTAGGAATAGTGTCGCTAGGATTAGAAAGCCTAATTTACTAGTTCTAAAGGTGAGGGATGATTATTTTTGTGTTTTTATATTTTTTAGAAAGCAAGTAAAATCTCGGGTTTTGAAGGAGTGGGCGGAATTAGTTGCTATTCAACTAACCCAAAACTAAGATGCAATCAAAATAAAATAATAAAAATGAAAATAAACTAATTATACTAAGGTTGTGAGCAGTGATTGGAGAAAATGTGTTTACTTAGACTTCATTACTCCCTAGATATCTTTTACACGTTAATTACTTGTTATAATTGCATGGATGACGGATCGTATTCCTTAATACCATTCATGGGGTGGCATACATAACTCCCCAATTCTATGAGCTCTTATCTCCTCCTACACCATGACCCAGCATAACTATAGGGATTGTAAACAGTGGCTCATGCATTAAATACAACCAATAAAGACCTAGTACGCCTCGGTTCATGTTTCTTAAGACGTTCAAGCATGTTACCATTTGGAGATCTGCCAGTTTTCTTAAGCCTAACATATAAAATCATTCATCCAAGAACAAGACTAAACAAGTAATCAACACATAATCAATATCTAGGTTTCATTAGATCTAAGCAAACACAAAGGAGATCTAGCCTAGCATAATGGAATTGAGACAAGAACAAGATATAGACAACCAACACATAGACATATTGATTGAATTAGAAGAACACTTATCTCAATTACAATGCAAGGTATCAAGGGTTTGGAACCCTTGAAAAACCTGTAAAAGTTGCACCAAATTCGTCTTTAGGGTTTCTCCAAAACTTCTCTTTTTCTAATGTAAAAACTAGAAAACTATATATAGGAAAACTGAGCTTGACGGCGTCAAGGCAACCATGTGACGCCGTCACCTCGCCGCCAAATACTTCCTCGGACGGCCTTGATCTACTTATGACGGCCTATGTGACACCGTCACCAACCACGGTATTTTATTCTTGGCCTTTTGACGCCGTCAGGATGACTTTTGACGCCGTCATCAACTACGGTATTTTATTCATGATGTCTGACGCCGTCAGGGTATAACTCTTGACGCCGTCACCTAGTGTTTCCAGCATGGAAAATTGATACTTTGCCGTTTTCTTCACTTTTATGCTCCAAAAACGTCCAAAATGGCTTCTTTTCCAGAATTCACTCTCCAAGTACCTAAAATCACAAAAGGAACGATTTAGGGCAATATTTGATCAAATAAAGTCGGATTCGGGCTTAAATGACCCCCTAAAAACGGATCATTTTTTGCCTCATCAGATTGCATCTTTAGTATTGGGTTAGTTGACTAGCAACTAATTTTGCCAAACTCCTTCAAACCCGAGATTTTTACTTGCTTTCTAAAAAATATAAAAATACAAAAAGAATCATCCCTCATCTCTAGACCTAGTCTTTAGGTTTTCTAATCCTAGCGACACTATTCCTAGCTGAACGATCAATCCACCGGTACTTGTCATTATACTATACTACATCGATCAGGTACACTGCCTGGTGGGGGTTGTAACCTTCTCGAGATCCCTCGAGAGGTAAAGCCTGGTGCAATCCCTACGCATCAAGTTTTTGGCGCCGCAGCCCGTGGAATAGTTATTGTCTAGGTTAGAATCTCTTTTTATTAGGTCTACTTGCTAGATTCCTTTCTAGTAAGATTTTATTTTTATTTTTAGGTTCTCTTTAGTCTATCTTATTTCATCGTGTTTTTGTTCGTAACTCTTCACCACCCGACATCATGGACGATGGGAACATCTTTGAACCCGTTATCCCACCACAACAAAATCCACCACTAGAACCTCTTAGGCCCCGAACCCTAGGAGAGTATTCCCGACCTAGCCACCAAGGCTACCGAAACACCATTGAGCTCACCGGAGCCAATGTGACCCCCATGCGATCCGACACCATCCGGTTGGTGCAAAGCGGATGTGCTTTCCATGGACTTCGTTCCGAAGATCCAAACCAACATCTCAAGGACTTCCTTAAAATCGTAGATTCTATAGACCTTGATGTTACAACCAGAGAGTCAACCCGATTACGCCTATTTCAATTCTCTCTACGTGATCAAGCTAGTCAATGGCTTGAACGTTTACCCGCGGCATCCATCACCTCATGGGATGATCTCACCACTCGTTTCATTGCTCAATTTTTCCCACCGGGGAGAACTACCAAGCTTAGAAATGACATCTTGATGTTCCAACAACATCAAGGTGAAACCTTTTACGAAGCATGGACTCGATACAAAGACCTACTCCAAAAAGTCCCTCATCATGGCATCGAACCATGGCTCCAGATTCAAATCTTTTACGATAAAGTTAACTATCAAACAAGGAGGGCTATAGATTACGCAGCCAAGGGCAGGCTAAACAGACTTAGCATTGACGAATGCTGGAAAGTTCTTGAGGGGTTGGCACAATACGAAGAAGAAGGATGGGAGGACCCAATGTTTTCAAGCAAGGGAAAACTTGATTACGCACACGCCACCCAAGAGCAATTATTAGGAAGTATCGAGAAGCAGGTAAAAGAATTAATGAGAGTTGAAAAACCTACTACTGAAACCGCATGGAATCCTAATTTACGTAGGAATGCGGTTATCAACCATAATTTTCCTGAACGTTCACGACAAGAGGAGTTCGAAGGGATAATGGTAACCTTCATGAATAATCAGGAAAAACAAATCTGGCACTTAGAAGCACGCATGGAAAGCACTCGCAATGCTTTTATGGATTTAGTAGACAAAGTCATATCAAGGATTAAAGAGAAGATTAAGGAAAAATCTGCACCAAGAAAAATCAAAAAAAGTCTTCGAGGTTTCAACTCCTTTGGTGTTTGACCAAGAGGATAACGAGAAATCCTTTCCAAGTGCTTCACCGTCAATCACTTCCTACTTTTGCAAGCATCCTCAGGAAGAGAAGAATTCGCAATTTCATAACATTTTCGTTGGATGCTTGCAAACCACGCTCCCAAATTTGTGCAAGAGACGTTCTTTTGGTTTTAAACCCGGTGTGAAGAGGTTGCACCTCAAAAACACCGCAGCTTTGAGACCGTCTATGGAACAACACCTCTTTGTACCCACCGTTGACCAATGCGAAGGTTACAACTTAACTAAAACCTCACCCACCCCTTCCTACAACCACACCTCTTTTCGTGACAGTAATGAAACATTCGACCCTGGTGGACTTCACTAATGGGTTAGCTACTCATAGTTTTACTTGTGCTTAGCTATTCACACTAAGTACAGGTACTAAATGTGGAATTACCTCTTTCTATACCTGATACGGGCATCTGACGGCGTCAGATGGTAACTCTTGACGCCGTCACCTCGCTATCTCAGCAATAATAACCCAAAGTCCATCACTTTCAACTCATACCCCACAAATCTCACCCAAATTGTTGCTCCACCTCCGAGTCTCCATCACCCAATCCGACATCTTCCGTGACTAATCTCCACTTGGTAAGTAGTTTTTCCTCACTCTTTTTTGTTCAATTGTCCTTAGGTTCAACCAATTTTGAAAACCCTTTCATCCGAAACCCCATTTTTGACCCATCATTGATAAATCGTAATGCCGCCCCCTTGGTGATTTGTAATCATGGGGTTACCCTTAGATGATGTTGTCCTACTTGAATCATGCGTTAATCTAGGAAAAATCTTTTATACCACGGATTTTTTTTGACCCTCACCCATGTTTTCTGCTTAAAGGAGTGTTTGGGTAATGGGTTAAGAGTTTAAAAATTGATTTTTCCCTCGTAATTGCATGGCCCGATTTCTGCTAGGTCTGACGGCGTCAGGACCTCCTTCCTGACGGCGTCAGATGTGTCTGACAGCGTGAACCAATAAAAATTCTCTTCTAATAGTTTCCATCCACTCTCTCTTTTTCCAGGAAAATGAGCAAGCAATCTCGACAACACCGTGGCAGCTCCTCTAGGTCCCAACAAGTCAACTATGGGGAATTGGTACATACTTGGGGTGAATTCGACAATGTTGCCGCTACAACAAGTCAGCTATTTGAAGACCAGTGTGGGGGAGAGGGATATTGACAAGGTGTATGGGGGGATGTTCGTGACCCGGTTGGCTCGACCTTATGAGCTACTTGTTCCTTCGATCATCGGATACTTGAGCGACTGCGGGGCTTGTAGGGTAGTGAGGGCTAAATCCCTCAGGCAGATGAGCATCTTGATGCAGTTGGCGGATGGGTCCTATGGCTGGTACGAGGCAGGGGGACCTGATGATGCTAAGGATGATGATGATGACGAGGGAGCGCGCCAACAGCATCAGTTCGGGGGTTATGAGATTGGGTCAGCTGATTACTACCGACACATGAGTCGGGGAGACTGGCAGGCACACCAAGGGGCCTGGATGGGTCAGGTGGACGCATGGCGGACCACCACTGACCAGCGCTTTGATTGGACGTATGATCATACCATCCGCCAGATGCAGCACCCGTGATCACCCGTGATCAGCTCGAGCCCCACCTGCAGGGCACCTCCCTCCTGGTTATGACTACCGTTATGGTCCTCATCCCCAGTGATCTTTCTTGATGTCTGTTATGTTTGAACAATTTATGGATGATGATGTAATTTGAAAAAATTGGAATTGTAATAGTTTAGGTTGTGGCCTCTGTTGGCCTTGGATAATTTTATTTTTATCTTTATGCTTACGTTAATTAGTAATAATGGAATGTGCTTATGGTGTCATTATATGTTTTGTGTGATTTTTATTTTGTTTGTTTATTATTTGCTTCCGTATGCATGCTTTATTTTATTGTTTGTAGATCATGTTTCTAAACTAAATAGTGAAAATACTTTACTTTGTTGTTTGGCCTAGTCTTAACTTCATCCAAAGGTACTTTTGCAAAAGATAAGTGTAAGGGGAAACCCCAAATGTGTTTTTAAGAAACAAAACCGATCATGATTCTCCACAATATTAAGTGAACATGTATATTTGTATTTGTTAGAGTCAAATGCTTGTATCGAATCATAATGAAGTTTTGCAGGATTTTCCAGGAAGTAGGACCAAGTTTTTCTAGAAATTTTCTGGAAACTTAACATAAGAATTTCTGCAGGTCACTTCTGACGGCGTCACGAGTTTACTCTTGACGGCGTCACGTGTAAAAATCTGAAAATTTTACCAGTTTTGTTTTTCTAACGGAGTCTTAAAGTTTTTGTTGAATTATTAGTTTTATAATCTCCAGGAAATCTTCAAACATCATTCCACAAGCATTATATCTTATTTTGTTTTCTAGGATTTATTAGCATATGTAGATTGCCGCCGATTTTATGCGAGGTTGCCTTGTCTGTTTTCTCAGGATTTACAGGTTATGTATGACAAGAAGATGATTACTCCCTCCGTCCCATAAAAACTGTCCAGTTTGACTTTTCAAAGTCAAACTGGTTCAACTTTTCAAAGTCAAACTGGTTCAACTTTGACCTTAAATATTTTTTATGTTTTATATAATACTTGATGAAAAATTATACCAATGAAAAACACACTTAAAACTCAATCCATTCATATATTTTTCATAAAGTATTATATAATACTCACAAAAATAAATAAGATCAAAGTTGAACCAATTTGACTCTGAAAAGTCAAACTGGACAGTTTTTATGGGACGGAGGTAGTATTATTCTGGAAGGGAAACTTTGATTGTTCATTTTCTTGGAGGAAGATCTAACCTGGCCACCTTATTATCCATACCGAGCGAATCAGGGGAGTATTTGATTTCATTCTTTTTACTTATTTCACTTTTACATTCTTTACTTGAACATTGGGGACAATGTTCATCCTAAGTGTAAGGGGAGGGTAAAATGATGATACCTTACAAATACACTTTCGCTTGAGTTTGTTTGTTTAATGGTAGATGTGTAATAAAACTATGAGAAATACTTGTTAGTGCAATTTTAGCGTCAAATTTAAAATTTTTTACAACATTTAGGAGTGAAACTTTAGCCATAGCAAGCGTCTCATGGATAAGAGATTGTATGACTAGCACAAAACCGTACTATTCAGAAAAATTTTCCACCCAAATATGTGAGGTTCGCCTTTAGATTTGATAGGAAAAGCATTTACTATTAGTGCTTATGAGTGTACCGGTAGCATTTAGATTCTAGAACTTGCGTTAGTGATGCATCCCGAGACCGCTAGTGAGACTACATTCGTGTGGTAGGATTTACTACATGATAAGAGGCATTAGGATCACCCTTGTGTTAAACCCGTATCATGATTATTTGACCATTTAAGTCATATTACTTGGCTAGTTAAGTCAACTAATTTTTCCCACACCCTTAGCGTTGTACTCATTTTTAGTACACGAAACCCCTAGTACACCCCACCGAGCCTATCTTTTCGTTTCTAACTTTAAGCATTTTACTTAAAGGAAGAATTTGTTACACCCCACTTAAATGTATACCCAAATCGCCTTAGCCTTCCGTGTATGCACTCATCTTTAGTGCATTATTGTTATTTGTTAAACCCTCAGTTAATTATCTAATTGATTACATGGTTGTTAAGTCGAGTCATATCCTTGTACATATTGTTTTGGGACGATTAGGACTCATGGGTAAAGTACTTGTGTTATGGAGTAATGGGGAAGAACATCATATATTACCCCCATATGTACGTTAATCTTAAAAGTACTCCAAGTGTTTTGATTTTCTTAATTCGAGTCATTAGATTAGTTTATTGTAAAGTATGTAAAAATTCAAGTGTAAGCGGAATGTTCATTCCCTATGATGTATTATTTTGGATGGTAGGGTAAAAGTGTATGCAAAAAAAAAAAAAAAAAAAAAAAAAAAAAAAAAAAAAAAAGGACTACCATCCCATTTCATTCTATGTTTATTTTATGTTTTTGTTATTTTTCATTTATTAGCTTAAGTCGAGTCTAGTCTTGGCTTAGCAACGCCATATTGTACATGTAATTAACCAAGATTGTTAACTCGCCACCAGTAAAGACTGCCTATATCCAACAAAACCGTGTATTCCATATCCCTACACCTAACGTTACAACCGTTTAAAAGACCTCTTTGATAGTTTATCCTAGGTGCTTACGCCATGTGGTGGAGGTTTGATCCTTTCCCAAGCCTATGGTAATCTATTTTGCTATGACAGGTAGTGAGAGATATTTTCCGTTTCCATATTGTGATATTACTTTATTACACCCGAGAGATGTGAGTATCTAAACACTATTTGTGAGGTGCTAGTGTATGACCTACGTGCTTGTCTTTGGTCTTTAGTGAAACGATTATTTGTTGTAATTACTTTTATATTAGTGTTAAATGACCTCTAACTTGTATTTTGATTAGAATAAAAGCGCATTTGCTTGAGGACAAGCAAATCTCAAGTGTAAGGGTATATGATGAGGCGAAAAATGAACCACTTTTAGGGGGTCATTTAAGCCCGGAATTGAATTTATTTGATCAAATATTACCCTAAATCGTTCCTTTTGTGATTTTAGGTACTTTGGGAGTGAAATCTGGAAAAGGAAGCAATTCGGACGTTTTTGGAGCATAAAAGTGAAGAAAACGCCAAAGACTTAATTTTCCATGCTGAGAACAGTACCTGACGGCGTCAAGAGGAAGACCCTGACGGCGTCAGGAGTTAAATCCATGACGACCCAGTGCAATCCTGACGGCGTCACAACTAGGGCGTCAAGAGTATTTTTGGTGACGGCCTGCATAAGGTGAATACATGACGGCGTCAGACCCAGATCTAGGCAGTCCGAGGAACTATTTGGCGGCGAGATGACGGCGTCAGACATTTGTTCTTGACGCCATCACCTATCAAATTCTATATATAGTTTTCTATTTTTCATTCATAAGAGAGGAACTTGTGTGGAGAAAACTAGGGCCGAACTTTGTAAACCCTATGTCATATTTTACAGTACTTTCAAGGATTTTCACCCCTTGAATCCTTTCATGTTCAATTGAGATAAGTCTTCTCTTAATTCAATCAATATGTCTATGTGTTGGTTGATTATATCTTTTGCTTGTCTTAATTTTAACATGCTAGGCTAGATTTATCTTGTGTTTGCTTAGATCTAATGAAACCTAGATGTTAATTATGAGTTGATTACTTGTTTATGGTTGTATTGGATGAATGATTTCAATGTTAGGCTTAAGAAAACTGGCATATCTCCATTGTGTAACATGCTTGAACGTCTTAGGAAACATGAACCGATGTGTACTAGGTTTTATTGGTTGTATTTAATGCATGAGTAAATTCTAGTGATCCCATGTTAGGAGCTTCTTAGCCGGCTCGACATAGGAGTGAAGTAGGCACTCATAGGATTGGGGAAGTAAGTACGCCACCCCATGAATGGTATTAAGGAATACAATCCGTCATCCACGCAACTATAACAAGTAATTAACGTGTAAAAGATATCTAGGGAGTAGTGAAATCTAAGTAAACACAATTCTCCCACATATTGCTCACAACTTTAGTTTAATTTAATTTATTTTCATTTCTAGTATTTTATTTTGATTGCATCTTTAGTATTGGGTTAGTTGACTAGCAACTAATTCCGCCAAACTCTTTCAAACCCGAGATTTTTACTTGCTTTCTAAAAAATATAAAAATACAAAAAAAATCATCCCTCATCTCTAGACCTAGTCTTTAGGTTTTCTAATCCTAGCGACACTATTCCTAGTTGAACGATCAATCCCCCGGTACTTGTCATTATACTATACTACATCGATCAGGTACACTGCCTGGTGGGGGTTGTAAGCTTCTCGAGATCCCTCGAGAGGTAAAGCCTGGTGCAATCCCTACGCATCAGCTTCTCAATTCCCGAAGCATAGTCCGCTCGGGTTTTGTTCATATACTCTTCCATGGTAGGGTTCGTCATTGTTTCTGGTATTTCTCCCTCTTCACTAGCTTCCTCCTATTCAGAAAAGTAATCAAGCTCTAACGAACTTGAAAGATCAAAGCTTTTTGTGTTGAAAAGCCTTTTAAGCGAATGAAAAGCTCGTTCAGGATCTTCAAAAGGTTCGGTTAATTTCTTAATTGAACTCCTGTTCATGCACGTCCTGAAATCATCACAAAAGCATCAGTAGGATAGGTTTTATAAAGTAAAATATCAGAGAACTAACAATGAAAACGGAATATGAAAAATAAAAGTTGCTGATATCTGCAGACGATGCGCCGTATCCTAAAAATAGGATGCGCCGTATCTTATTACGTTAAAAATTAATCAGACTTTTATTTCAGAAAATCGAAACGCCACTTAGATAAATAAAATGCGCCGTATCTTTTAAGTTATCAAAAATTACTTATATTTACAAAAATTAGATGCGCCGTATAAGCGAAAGCTAATACGCCGTATCTTCGTTATGTTTCAGAATACAAGATTTTTGATTTTAATATAGATGTGCCGTATCGATAAAAATCGATGCGCCACTTCTCGTTAATTTAATAAATTCAAAAACTGTTTTTAATAAATAATTAATGTGTCGTATCTGAAAAATAGATGCGTCGTATGTCTATTTAAAGTCTTTGAAAAAGTTTCTGATTAAAAACAGAATACACCGTATTAGGGGATAGATGCGCCATACTCTATTTACTACCTCCGTCCCATATTTATTGTCCATCTTTCCTTTTTCGGTTGTCCTAAATTAATTGTCCACTTCCATAAATAGATAAGGAATATAAATCAACTTTACCATATTACCCACATTTGTGGTTATTATTACAAACTTTTAAAAAGTTTGAAATTAATTAGTTAAGGGTAAAACGGTCTTTGTGCAAAAAAATAAGAGAGAGAAGGCTGTAAAGATGATGCTTTTCTAAAACTGTGTGTTTTTTGTTTGTGGACAATAATTTTGGGACGGAGGTAGTATTAAATAAGATGCGTTGTATAAAAATTAAAACGCCATACGCCGCATCTGTAAAATAGATGCGCCGTATCGTTTGTATCAGCAAAGTACAACAGATAGAATATGCAGAAAACAAAGAAAAACAAAAATTACAGAAAATTAACAAACAAGAAAATAACAAATACGCAAAAATATACAATGAATGCAATTAAACTAATAAACAACAAAGTTAGCAGTTAAAATCTAAAACCTAAAAATTAAAAAGTTCGAAAACCTAATTTAAAATACTAATAGAAAAACAGATATTAACAATTCACTCCTCAGCAACGGTGCCAAAAACTTGATGTTGTGTTGTGTCACGTTTGTAGTATAGGGTGATTTTACCTTTCAAGTTTTACATTTATATTTAGCCAACTTATCCTATAACACACACACACTAACGAGCAGTATACCCGATCAATATGTATATAGTGGTAAGTAGAGTATCGATCACTAAGAGTGGAACGTAATATCTAGTATTCCTATCAGTATTTTAAATCCTAAGTTAGTTTTACAATCTAATCTAACGCAAAGGGGGTTTTAGTCTAAGAGACTAGCATGATTTGGTTTGATTAATTAAACTATTAAAACTAATGAGAACAAATACAACGAATGGCGAACGCATACACAAATAGATAATAGAAACAGATAGAAGGTCTGACTAATGAATAAGTAGCTTGTCACTTGTTTTATTTCTAGTTTTATATGATGAGTATCGTAATCTTATATGTCTCGTTGGATCTTAAGTATAGGCGAGTAAACCTTTAATGATTACTTATGTCTATTTTACTTAACCAATTTGCACTAGAAAAGTAAACATGGAGAGGGTATGGCAGCCCAAGCAAAACATAGCTAGACACAGAGGTTATCAATGCACATATAAAAATAACCAAAAAAAATCATATAAACTTATAATCGATGGGAAAGCAATTTTAAGGGGAGCAGTATGGCAGCCACAAGCCCATTAATCCTGATGGATTATAGTTTACTATTACAATAGAACAAAACTACTTAATTGAATTAGATACAAGCAGAACCATCTTACTGCTCTAAGATCTTCAATTTGGGTGTGTTTTGTGTTGTCTTGTCGTCTGAATTCGTCTCTCTAGGGTTTTGTTGCACACAAAATTCGTTTATGTCTTGAGGGTTTGATGCGGCGCAGATGCGGCGTATATTGAATCTTTAGATGCGGCGTATATTGAATCTTTATGCAACGCATGTCCTTCAGTATCTTGAATCGTATTTAGTGAAGTCTGGATAGTAATACGGCACATGTTGATAATGAGATACGGCGTATCTAGAGTAGGACAAGTTAGTTCTTCTTTGTTGACCAAGGTTTCATATACGGCGCATGATATAATCAGATGCGGCGCATGCTTCAAAGTCAGGCAATGGTCTTCGGATTCATCTAAGTATGATGATGTGGCGTATCTGTCTAGAATGATACGGTGTATCTCCTTCGGTTCAGTAGACTTTTCCATCTTGATCATTTATCTCCATATTTCGTCCAAAATCGCTAAGTTTTACCAATTACTTGTTTTTACCTGAGAATTACTAAAGTAAACGATTAAGTATCAATTCTCATATATAATGTAATAAAACAAGTCAATTAAATAGGACAAATGATGACAATATAATGTACTTATTTGATGTCATCAGCGGTCTAACGCGAGCGCATTCTGGGATGGCCTCTTTTGCACGATGATGCAAAATCCTAAATGCAATGCATTGATGTGCACATTTTTAAACCAAGCGATGAACAAACAACATCACAACGTCCAACAACAAACCAAAACGAAACAAAAGCTAGGTACTAGTTCCTAGTTTCCGGTCTCGAAACATCCATCATACAGACAACGTACGCCAAATCTTCAAATTTTAGAGTCATTAATTTCAGCCTTGTGGTAGAGAAGATAATATCAAATACTTGATCCATAAGTCGCGTTTTCTTCTTAAATAATCAATTGTTCCTTTCTTGCCAAACATAGTAGACCGACGCCCCGAATAATAATTTGTCTACAACCATACTTGTTGAATTCTTGTGGGCAATAGGTTGGATAGCCAAATAAAAGACTTCCACACATTATCTGGAGAAAGGATGGACAACAACGATTTTACTTTGTTCCACACCTGCAAAGAATAAAAACATTCAAAAAAATAAATGTGGATGGTTGTCTTGTGTCAATTCACATAAAGGAAACCGAAGGTCTCTTATAGTCGTCGTGGCATCAACACCATAAGTTCTCAGCTTGCCCTGAGTCTTCAACCGCTCGCCCATAAGAAGTCATATAAGAAACGCATGACGAGGAATGCATTGTGAAAACCAAACGACATCAAACCAGTTAACACTTTTACCTCTAGGACGAATTGCCTCGCAAACTTTTGACACACTAAAGTTGCATAACTTTCCCTCCAAGTCTTTCCACCAAAGTTTATCTTGTGTATTATTAAGAACTAAAGGGTTGAAGGAACTCAAAATAGCATGCTTAATAAGCCACTCACTAGGCCACACACACAAAGCTTCATATATCAGGTCTTTTACCGCATTATCTGCTCTAAAACCGCCCCTATATATATGTCTCTTCAGGTAATTATTGAATCTAAAGGGCCATTATCATGCCATTTATCAAACCAAGCTGAAGTAGCATCGCCTTTACCTACAACATGAAAGAAAAAATGACGTACCAAAGGACGAATCTGAAGAATTTTACGCCATCCATAGCTCACATTAGCCTTGATCGGAACACCCCAAAAATGCCTTCCTTGAAGATGGTAAGAGTGGATCTATTTGACCCATAAAGATTGACGGTTTGATAAAATACTCCAAATATGGGTAGACATGAGAGCAATATTCCACAATTTAAGTCTTTGAATCCCTAAACCACCCTCCTTTTTTGGTAAGCCCACAACATCACACTTCACTTTAGTTTTACCTCTTTTCATTTGTTCTTGGCTCCACAAGAACCCTCGCATTAACCCTTCAATCTCCTTAATGATAGCTTTACAAAGGATAAAGATAGAGGACCAGTAGACTTGCATAGACGCTAAAACGGATTCAATAAGTTGAACTCTTCCCACAAAAGAGAGAGAGACTTATTTTTCCAATCCTCTACTTTGTTATTGACTCTTTCAACCAAACTTTTGCAATCTTTTTGAAAAAGCCCCGAAGATATAAGAGGAACACCAAGGTATTTAACGGGCAAAAATCCAGCTTCAAATGCTAAAAGATCTAAGATCTGATCTTTAACCACATTAGGAACATTCGCAAAAAATGTTGTACTCTTAGGAAAACTTGGCACCAATCCAGAACAATTTTTAAATTCCTCCAACGACTCTTTAATGACCTCTCACACTTCGGGTGGAACTGAAACACATCACCATACCTCACATTACGCTTCAACATGAGGGTTAGAACTTCCATAACAAGTGTGAATAAATATGGCGACATAGGGTCCCCTTGACGAAGCCCACGCTTACCTTTAAAATAACCATGCAACGTACCATTAACATTAATGGAGAAAGATGTAGAATAAATTTCACCATAACGGTGGGAAACCCAAAGTATCCCAATATAGCACGAAGGAAATCCCAATCAACAGTATCGTATGCCTTCTGAATATCAATTTTAAAAGCACATCTAGGCTGACCTCTGATGATAATTCTTCATTATTTCTTGTGTAAGAAAAATATTATCATATATGCGTCTACCAAGAACAAAGGCAGATTAGTTCTCACTAACAACATCATGTAAACTATCCTTAATGCAATTAGTGATAATTTTACTAATGCATTTGTAAATAGTATTACAACACGAGATAGGCCTGAAATCACTTACCTTACCCGGACTTTGAACTTTCGGGAGAAGAGATAGAATCATATGATTAATCTCTGTTAATAATTGCCCATTCTTGAAAAAATCTTGAACAGCTCCCGTAACATCCTTGCCAACATCCCACGAATGTTTAAAGAATGCCGACGTGAAACCATCAGGACGAGGGGACTTATTTTCGCCAATACTAAACATTGCCTCTTTAACTTCTTCATTTGTAATACTTCAAATCATGGCGCTAGCCTTATCAGGATGAATCTTGTTAATAAACAAAGAATTTGGACAATTTAAATCGGCCACTTCATTCGAAGCGCCCAAAAAGTCCTCGTAGTGTTGAACAAAACGAGTAGCAACATGTCTACCTTCCATAATACCACCATCAATAATCCGACGACTTCTATGAATTTTGCCTTTGATAACTTTATGGAAATAACTTGAATTACATCCGCCCACACGAAACCATTCCACTTTGGATTTTTGTTTGAGGAATTTTTCTTCATCCAAGAGAGCCTCGTTGAATTCCTTCAATAAATTACTTTTGTTAAAAATGAGAAATGAGTTAGGGTGTGTTTCTTTTTTATGTTGCATTCACTTAATGGGGATAGTGTGAGCCCACTGATATATGTTAATGTTTTTTTATTGTTGAGGCCCACACAAATGTTTTAGAACCTCTATATCCAAAGGGATAAAAAATGCTTGCTCCTCCCCATCTAGAGCCTCTAAGGAAAGGGGGACCCACTTACTTTATGAGGCACTTAATTCATACAAAAAAAGAAACGAGCCCTAAAGGCCCGTTTATCTGTTAAACAAAACACAACAATGTGTATTATACACTTTAGAAAATTTAAGTAGTTTCGCCGCACTAATTATAAAATAAATAAATAAATAAATAAATAAATAAATAAATAAAATAAAAATGAATAAATAAATAAATATTTGAAGCATTGTCCTCGTGATTACGTTTCTCTACATGTTGGAACTTACCCCATACTGGATTTTACTATTTCTTAATAATAACTATAAATAGTTACGATATATATTGTGCCTTCAATATTCTTCTTTATAACATCATTGTCACCGATTTGTTACGACTTATTTCTCATTGATGAGTCAGTAAATATTCATGAGGCTGACATATATGTGATCGATCACTCTTTGTGAAAAGCATCTCATAGCATCTTATTGTTTAACTTGTAGGAATAGCGGCAATTTATAGAAAGTTGTATAGTTTAACATTCATCGTACTCGTATATTTTAAGCAGCAAAATGCATCCCAAAATCGCCAACCTAAAGGTAAATATCTTATTCTAGCTATATCCTCTTATAATATTTGGTTTTTCCATATAATACACGTACTGGTTTTCAAACCTCCAAGCACCGCCATATAGCCCATGATAAAAATACAAGTAAATAGCTAAGGGGTGTTTTTGCAGTGATCACATGTGCCACCGTGACAAAGTGCACACTTTGAACACAGATTGCCAAAATTCCTAGTAAGCACCAAGTTCAAATGGTGCCCTTATCTTACAAGTTCTCTAGTATTGAGAAAATCGAGCACCTTTTTTTATTAAAGTCATAGTTAAACTATATAACCATATATCATAAATGGATATATTGGCTTTTTAACTATATCAAAATGATTAGAGCTCATATGTATGTAGCTTTACATAAAAGCAATTTTGTTACAATGATGCTTTTATATCTTTAATACTAATGAAAACTGACAGTTTGGAATGGCGAGCGCATTGGAAACGTTGTGCGGGCAAGCATATGGAGCAAGGCAATACGAGAGGCTCGGTAGCTACACATTTGGCGCCATAATTTCACTTATTTTGGTTTGTTTCCCTATTGCTATTTTGTGGATCTACATGGACAAACTGCTTATCCTTATAGGACAAGACCCTTTAATATCAATTGAAGCACGCAGATTCTCAGTCTGGCTTATCCCTTCCCTTATCCCGTATGCCTTACTTCAACTAATCACCCGATACCTAATTTCACAAAGCCTTATATTTCCCATGTTCTCCCTACAAAGAATATCAATAATTTTCACATAAATTCTCAGAAAGAAATCCATCACTGAATAACTAAGCTGGTTGTATCATATACTATTTAAAAACTACTACAATGCTTGAATATATAACATAAAGCTGCACCTGATTGAGTAGACCTAGGGTTAAAACCTTTGCCCCTTTTCCCTCTGCTTCAGTTATTGCCTCCTCAATCAAGCCATTGATGGCCTCTCTTTGTCATTCCATGAAATACTACAAAATATGCAAGAAATGAACATTTTAACTACAGGGAGAATTTCGTATATCCCCTTCCTAGCGTGATTAATATCATATATAACAGACAATTAGGAAAAGAAATAAAAGGTGCAAAAAATACATGTACATACTTGAATCCTATATTTTGGAATGGCCCATGTTTGTGGTGTGATGTTTTTGAAAACGTTTCTTTCGACCACAAATGTCTTGCCATAAATCCAAGTAATTATCATGGACGAGATTGTGACGGGCCATAGCAACCGCAAGTACCATTTCGGAGCAGCGTAGGGTTTAGAGGCCAAAGATGCGAACCCAAGCCTCATATGGTAAATGGATTCTGGTGTTGTTAGATGTGTTAAATGTACCACAGTTGGTGACTCATCTTTTCGCTCAAGTGATGTCTCGAACAATGTGTCTGTAGATTTGTCGAGTGTCCCATAAAGGTAGTCGTAAAACGGCATGAATAGGGAATAATTGGTTCTGAACTGAGTATGGTGCAACGAATGATACCTAAAGAGTCAAAATCCAACTTATTAAGGAATAATTATTCTTTGATAGGAGCACATGTTTTATACCAAACAATATTTGATTAATACATGTTTGAGTATACATTTTCAGCAGTACTTAATAAGTGTAATGTTAAAACGTCGTAAGTTATAAATGTACTTACTAAGGAGTGTACATAAGGTCCTTAAGAGGAGGGAAGATTTTGAAGGCTACTTTCGGGATTAGCTCAAAATTGCAATGGCCCATGTTGTTCATCACATCAATGTAGGTCACATAGCCAGCGAATGCAACTATAGACCCAGTCTTGGTTAAGGTTATTGTCAACAACGGTATTGCAAAGAGTGTGAAGTAGGCTATATGTTCTCCAAATGGATGAATCACAGCTGCACCAACAAAACCAATTTGTATTAGCACTTCTACTATATGAATCAATAAAATGAAGGAAATGCCGAAGAACAGGATTAGCTTGTTTTTTTTATAAACATGTTATAGACTTGTACACTAATCAATACTTATACAAAATTGGTGTTACTAGCTTATTTAGGATAATCATTGTGTACAGGCTCATTTTTATAGTGTTATTACTTATTAGTCTGCTAAAATATTGTAATGGGACTTTTTGTCAAGAAATTATGCTTCTGTTTACATGCTTTTTGCGACGATTGGGCTTCATGGCCAAGTACTAGATGCTTCTGTTTACCTATCATGATTGGAATTCGTTGGAACAAAAAAAGGCCTGGCTGGGTATTGACCGGGCCAGGCCATGCTAGAATACATAATCTTAAGCCTAAAATCTAGGATTACCTGGATCATGTTATTATGCTGTAATATGACCTTTTGGGTCATGTAGAGGCCCAAAAATCTCCCATAGCAGACCCTAAAAGTTGCTATGTTCTTAACCCAGCCCAAAAATAAGGGCCATTCACAATTTCCAAACTACGAGTAGTAAATTATCCATTGTCATGGTTTTCTATAATATATCAAACTGATCGAACATATCCACATGATAGTCTCAACTCTCAACTAGTCAAGTTCCACTTCTAAAATCATACTTAATAATCAAATTTATCAAAACTATCTTATACAAGTATTTATTTCAATCCCTATATGAAATACATATCTGTTTTTAAAAGTTAATATTATATTACTCTAAACTCTCTTAGACATAACAAAGGCCTTCTTGAGTGGTTTATGATATATTGATTAGTTTTTACTAGCACACTGTATAATGCTGAAAGTATTAGTCTGGTAATGAAGTATTAACAGAAGTAATGAAGTATTAACAGGTTGTTCACCAATTAAGAAGATATATTGTATAAGAACAAGGACATCATTTTGACAACAAGTACAGAAGTACTCAAAACGGACCGGTGTGATATTTTTGTTGTCCAAGATATTTATGTTTGATTAGTTCCTCACATGTGATGTCAAAAGATGTTTAATATCCTATTGAAAGAGATAGCTTTTAACTTTTGGATGATCAGTTTTGAACTAGAAGACAACAAACATGGATGAGTCCCAATTGCTTTAGAGGTTGTATTATAACATCAGGCATCGGGCGTGGTATAAGTGGAGCATTGTCTGCTGTTGATCTGGTTGGCATTATGGCATATGGTGTACTTGAAAGTTGAAACTTGGGACAGATGCCTTATGGATAATTATAGAGTGAGTGGGGATAGATGATGGTGCTCGACAAAGTTCTAAGATTTGGTCCTCCTATGTTGGACCTAGAAGGGTAGTATCTGACTGATTGGTGGTCGGGGCTAATTGGTGGGTTGGGTAACGGGTCAAAATAAGTAATTATGTAGTTCAAGTCATAACGGGTTAATCATGTTGGGCAGGCCTTGCTTACGAATGCTTTGAAATATGTAATTGTATAAAATATCAGAAGCTACATTATTGCAACAATCTGGACATCTTTAATAAAGTTTAAAAGATCTATACATCTTAATACAATCTAGCTGAACCAGTTTGACCCACTCGGCCTATTTAACCCTTATTTTTCTTTCTAAATTTATTTCTTCTAGCTACCCGCTAAAATCACCCCCTGATATGAACCAGTACTTGAGGATCAGTATGCTCCAAAGACCAATGCACCTCAAGGACGAGTGACCTTGAGCAATAACCCACACGATCCACAACAAACCATCCGCGCCTTCATGTATGTGGTCCCATGACTGGCCCATTGGGTCTTCTTGGGCTCGGCTTGTAAGACTAATTATGTGTCGGCATAACGCCTTTTTCCATATAATTGGTCTCATAGGGTACCATACATCCCTAATACTTTTAGAACTCATAAGCAATGATAGGGGTGCCAGATGAAAAGAATCAGTTCCTTGGTGAGGAGTAAGTAAAACCCCACAAAACCAAGCTTTAGGGATGGACTACTGGTCCATTTATTTTATCCTAAAAAAAGCACCCTTTATCCTTATGCCCGGCCCATTAGCATGTTTTGCATAACGAAAGTCATTAATCATTACAACTCATCTGCTTATCCTTGGTTTTTGAGCTTTGAGCTTTGTGTTCTATACAGTTTACAGAGTTCGAAAGGCTTTTGTGCATAAAAAAATACTAGTAGAAAAAGATGATATAGATGAGTGCCTTGTTTTCATGATATCTTTGTAAAATGGCCAGTTGCCATGCTACCATGGCCCTCATACCACAAAGTTGCATGATATTTTTGGTTCTTCCTTCTTCTTTTTTCTACTTCATTGTCACTTTATTCCTCTTTATTCGATCATATTTATCGATATACCTAACAGAAGGTAACAGTACCTTTCGGCCTACGTTGATTAAGTATGACAATGCTGGTATTTTTATTTGATTTGAAAGTTATTCGGTATTTCGAGTCTAAAACTTAAATTCAAATTTGTGTTATTAGGCTGTCTTAGAAAAGGGTCATAGCCAAATTTGGAAATTATAAAGCAAAGTATTAGGCAAAGGTATACTTGACATTAAAGTAAATTATTGGTGAGATAGAGCAAACTTAAAGGAAGTATTTATATACTAATTTGTAAACTTTCTAAGTGACGAGAACCCAATGAAATGTTTAGCCTTGTGGCCAACTCAAAAAGGATAGTCATATCATGATGGTAGCAACAAGTGTTCTTGTGTATTTGATACATATAAATAAATAATCACTTTCTAACTTTATGTTAATAAATAATAAAAATAGATGCAACAAAACTTCCCTCAAAGTGAACAAACAAAAAGGTGAAAACTTTGTTATATTCATCCCATGCATATATACATGTATGTTTTCACATCTATGATATTCTATTTTGTAATGGTTACTAAAAGGTTAACAAGTGCTTTTAGAATAGAAAATTGTTAATAAAACAGTATGTTATATGAACTTTACATTTATCAAAAGAGAAAGAACATGTGAGCTTTAAAGTCAAGACTCATTTGCCAATTTAGAATGTAGCCCTACAAGCTAGCAAGTGATGGAGTAATTATTCATCTTTAATACATTTTTTTTTTTTTTTTTTTTTGGAAATTAAGGCATCTTTAATACAATTTAATGTCTTTCATAACAATAATCTGACATTTTACAGATATAAGATAATGTCAAAAATGGATGTGTCATGAAACAAATTCTAACAGGTATTTACTTCGGGTTAGTTTTCACTGTTGATATATAGTCATAATTAACCATGGACTTACGTTGCATTAACTAAAAGATGGGACATTAAGTCATTAATTTACCTTTCATTCAACCAATCACTGACTTCGTCGTACGTTGTACATCATTTTTAATATCTTATGAACCCAAAACAGAAGTTTGACAGGGATTGAATAAGCATTTTAACATATAATTGCTATAGACTTGCAATGCTTTTCACAAAAAATAAGTCACTTACCATTATTTATTTATTTATTTATTTATTTGAACATCTACCATTATTTATTCAACCATCTCTAAAATGCATATACGGATATGTAATATGTTGTTTGTATTTAAAACCACGTGGGGAGCCACCTATAAAATGTTATAGTGGTAAAACTTTTTGATATCCTCACAAGAGCTATCGAGTTCAAATTTCACTATAAACACATCTCGATGATAGCTGGAAGAAGAATTGGAGACAGTAACAAAGACAGCTCAGTTAAGTAGTCTTTTTGAGTTTTAAGGGGTGTTTTTTTTGTTAAGGTTGAAATATTAAAGCTGATGTGGCGTTGACGTGGTGCGGTATTAACTTATAACTTGAGGTTATCACACCGAATGCTCTTATAAACGTATTTAGCTCGTCCACTTTTAATCACTCAACATAAAAGTTTTCAATTGTTACCATAAACTTTTGAGTTTGGTCATTTTTGTATTTTGCTCATGTAAAATGATCATTTAAAATTTTTAACATTCGTTGTTAATAGAATGGTTACAAAATATAAAGCTAAGATTATCATTTTACATGACTAATATACACCAAAAATACCAAATTTAAAATTTTAAAGTAAGGATTGAAAACTTTTTGTTGATCGATTAAAAAATGAAGGAATAAATGGTAAGTAACTTATTTTTCAGTTGAAGGGATAATATGATCGTACTATTTTGTTGAAAATTTTGGATTTTATCTCCTGACTTGTACTTTTTTAACTAATCTCTTACACAAAAAGATATTTAAATGCTTCGTGGCGTTTTCTGAACTGGAGTCACACAGTAAGTTTGATAGACCCACTGTCAGGATATCAGAACCCTCCGCATAAGACGCTCTTCTGGGCCATAACCGAGCCTGGTAGGTTCGGTCCAAACCATGTTTTTGAATTTTTTTTGAACGTTGAGGCCATTCGTCGCCATTACACAAGAGAAAGACATACCCTTTCCAACTACGGAGTATTATATTTTGAGAAAAGTTAAATGTATACTCTTATTTTAATGCATACTAAGAAGCAAATTCTTACCATCTATTTAGTTTAATCAAATAGTGATGATTTTTTTTTTTTTAACTTAATAGTGAGGATTAACCTAAAATTAAATATAAAATCTAAGTTCATATATATATTTTTTTTCTTTTTATCTTTTTGTCTTTTTCATTATTCATTTTTATACTTTCTTTCTTTCATTTTTTTTTCTCTTTTTTTTTGTTTTTTTTTTCATGCTTCATTGTTTTTTTTCTTCCTTTTTGTTTCTTTTTTTTCAAGATTTTTTTTTCTTTTTCAGTTCTAATTCTTTTTTTTTTTTCCTAATAAATGTTCTTTTTTCGCTTTTATACATTTTCTTCTATTTTCCTACGTTAGTTCTCATACGTTTTTGTCTGTTTCGTGCGTTTTCACCCGTTTTCTTTATTTTCGCTCGTTTTATCGTCCGTTTTCATACGTTTTTGTCCGTTTTCATACGTTTTGGTCCGCTTTCTTACGTTTTCGCCCGTTAACGCCTTTTTTCATACGTTTTCATATGTTTTCTTACATTTTCGTTCGTTTTCATATATTTTCGCCCATTTTCATACGTTTTCGTACATTTTAATACGTTTTCGTTCGCTTTCTTTCGTTTTCGTCCATTTTTCATATGTCTTCGTCCGTTTTCAAACGTGTTTTTACGCTTTCATACGTTTTCGTCCATTTTCATACATATTTGTGCGTTTTCTTACGTTTTCATACGTTTTCATCCGTTTTCGTCCATTTTTCAAACGTTTTTGTCCTTTTCATACATGTTTTTACACTTTCATATGCTTTTTTCTGTTTTCATACATTTTCGTTCATTTTTTTACGTTTTCGTCCGTTTTTTCATTCGTTTTCGTCCATTTTTAAATGTTTTTGGCAATTTTCAGATGTTTCTAAATATCACAAGTGATATTCTTAATATTACAAATTATATTCTGAATATCATAAGTAATATTTTGTGATATTCTAAATATCACAAGTTATATTCAGAATATCAAAATTGATATTCTGTAATATTTAGAATATCACGAGTGATATTCTGAATATCATGAGTGATATTTTGAATATCACAAGTGATTTTCTGTGATATGCAGAATATCACAAGTGATACTATGAGTACCAAAAATGATATTCTTGATATCATAAGTAATATTATGTGGTATTCAGAGTATCACAAGTGATATTTTGAATATCATAAGTGATTTTCTGTATTTGACGAATGATTTTCAACAAATGTTTTGTAACATCAAAATCACAAGTGATATTCAGAAAATCACAAGTGATAGATATTCAGAAAATCACAAGTGATATTTAAAATATCACTATTGATATTCAGAAAAACACAAGTGATATTCTGAATATCAATTGTGATATTCAGAAACGTATAAAAATGGACGAAACGTAAGAAAACGGGCGAAAACGGACTAATACGTATGAAAACAGACGAATACGTATGAAGACGGACAAAAACATAAGATAATCACAAGTGATATTCAGAAAATCACAAGTGATATTCTTAATATCACAAATTATATTTTGAATATCATAAGTACTATTTTGTGATATTCTAAATGTCACAAGTTATATTCAGAATATCAAAATTGATATTCTGTAATATTTAGAATATCACAAGTGATATTCTGAATATCACAAGTGATATTCTGAATATCACAAGTGATATTCTGAATATCACAAGTGATATTCTGAATATCACAAGTGATTTTCTGTGATATGCAGAATATCACAAGTGATACTATGAATACACAAATGATATTCTGGATATCAGAAGTAATATTCTGTGGTATTCAGAGTACACAAGTGATATTTTGAATATCATAAGTGGTTTTTTGTATTTGACAAGTGATTTTCAACAAATGTTTTGTAACATGAAAATCATAAGTGATATTCAGAAAATCACAAGTGATAGATATTCAGAAAATCACAAGTGATACTTAAATATCACTATTGATATTCAGAAAAACACAAGTGATATTCTGAATATCAATTGTGATATTCAGAAACGTATAAAAACGGACGAAACGTAAGAAAACGGGCGAAAACGTAAAAAAACGGACTAATACGTATGAAAACAGACGAATACGTATGAAAACGGACAAAAACATAAGATAATCACAAGTGCTATTCAGAATATCACAAGTGATATTCAAGATATCACTAAGTATCACTTGTGATATTCAGAAATCACTTATGATATTCAGAAACGTAAGAAAATCGACGAAAATGTAAGAAAACAGACGAATACGTATGAAAACGGACAAAAATATATGAAAGCCTAAAAACACGTATGAAAACAGACACGTATTAAAATGGACGAAAACGAAAGATTATAGATGAAAACGGACGAAAACGTTTCTGAATATCACAATTGACATTCAAAATATCACTTGTGTTTTTCTGAATATCAATGGTGATATTCTAAATATCACTTGTGATTTTCTAAATATCTATCACTTGTGATTTTCTGAATATCACTTGTGATTTTCATGTTACAAAACATTTGTTGAAAATCAGTTGTCAAATTCAGAAAATCACTTATGATATTCAGAATATCACTTGTGATACTTTGAATACCACAGAATATTACTTATGATATCCAGAATATAATTTGTGGTACTCATAGTATCACTTGTGATATTCTGTATATCACAGAAAATCACTTGTGATATTCAGAATATCACTTGTGATATTCTGAATATCAATTGTGATATTCTGAATATCATAGAATATCACTTGTGATATTCAGAATATAACTTGTGATATTTAGAATATCACATAATATCACTTGTGATATTCACAATATAATTTGTGATATTCAGAATATCACTTGTGATATTTAGAAACATATGAAAACGTATGAAAATTGCCAAAAATATTTAAAAACGGACGAAAACGAATGAAAAAACTGACGAAAACGTAAGAAAACGAATGAAAATCTATGAAAACGGAAGAAAACTTATGAAAGTGTAAAAACATGTTGAAAAGGACAAAACGTTTGAAAAAATGGACGAAAACGAAAGAAAACGGATGAAAATGTATGAAAACGAACGAAAACGTAAGAAAACGGATGAATATGTATGAAAACGGACGAAAACATATGAAAGCGTATAAACACGTCTGAAAACGGACGAAGACGTATGAAAAATGGACGAAAACGAAAGAAACGGACGAAAACGTATTAAAACGAACGAAAACGTATTAAAACATACGAAAACGTATGAAAATGAATGAAAATGTAAGAAAACATATGAAAACGTATGAAAACAGACGTTAACGGGCGAAAACGTAAGAAAGCGGACAAAAACTTATGAGAACAGACAAAAACGTAAGAAAACGGGCGAAAATATATGAAAACGAGCGAAAACAGACAAAAACGTTTGAAAACGGATGAAAACAGACGAAAATATATGAAAACGAAAAAAAACGTTTATTAGGAAAAAAAACGTGAATTAGAACAAAAAAGAAAAAAGCATGAAAAAAATACAACAAAAAAAAACAAAAAAGAAACAAAAAGGAACAAAAAAAAACAATGAAGCGTGAAAAAAAAAAGATAAAAAAAATGAATAATAAAAAGGTGAAGAAAGAAAAAACATGGAGGTTTTTATATTTAATAATAGGATAATCACCATCGTTAGATCAAACTAGATAGATGGTGGAGATTTGTTCTTTGATATGCACCAAAATAAGAATATGCAAAATAATGTAACTCATATATTCAAATATATAAAATATAAAAAGGATGTAAAATATACAATTGTTTGCAAGAGAATAAAAAAAATAATAATAATAAGCATACATTTTTAGGCAGATTATGATGTTATTTGTTTATTATAAAAAGCATTTTTTTTATTTTATTCCTTTACTTTTCTTGTTTGCGAACATATAAAAGGGCTTTTTATTTTATTTTTATTTTTTTCTTGCGCGCATATGGTGCTTCGTTTTCAATTCTCATTAAAATAATAATAATCATAATAAATATAAAGTTTCACTTCTTCTCACCTTTTCATTACAAACTCTATGGGTGTGTTTAGTTGGGAGAAAACACCCTTATTTTTTACAAATTTTTTTGTGAAAAACAAGAAAAACAGATATCGCGTTCAAATATGTGTTTTCCAACAAAATATTTTGCAAAGCGCAAAATCCTCTATTTTCAAACTTAACATGGAAAATTACAAAACAAAATTTAGTTGTTTTTCTTATTTTCTTTTGTAACTCACAACTCTCTCTCTCCTCTTCTTCAAAATAGAATATACGAATATCAACTAAACACGTTTTTTATATTTTCAAGTGCTTTATTGAGATAAATTTCTCTTCTAAATTTTTACAAAACTAGAGATAGAAAACAAAAGAAATTTTTTTACAACTACACGCACCCTGTCTATTTCTCTTTTATTTTTTCTTTCCAAAGCACAAAAAACAAACAATTTTCTATTTTAGGCAGAGTAAGGTGTGTCATTTATTATAAAAATCTCTTTTTTTTTTCTTTTCTTTTTTTTTTTTACTTTTTTCGTTTGCGATTTTTTTTGGCATATAGTGCTTCCTTTTCAATTCTCGTTAAAAAAAAATTTAATATAAAGTTTCAATTCTTCTCACATTTTCATCATAAGCTCTATCTATTTCTCTTTTATTCTTTTCTTTCCAAAGTACAAAAACAAACGATTTTCTTTTTTTAAGCAGACTAAAGTGTCATTTATTTATTATAAAAAGCACTTTTTATTTATTTATTTATTTATTTTTTCATATAGTGCTTCCTTTTCAATTCTCATTAAAAAAAAATAGATATAAAGTTTCACTTTTTCATCACAAACTCTATCTATTTCTTTTTTATTCTTTTCTTTTCAAAGCCCAAAAAAAAACAAATGATCTTCTTACTTGCAGATGAAGACTTTAAATGTACATATTCTTATACGGACATGGTGTGCTGATAAAGACATAAAACCTCTGAGAAAACAAACGACACCTAAAACTTCAGGTTATCTTGAGAAGGCGAGCTTTTTTTATGCAGATGTACACGGTCTCATCTGGTTGATCCCAAAACAGTTTATGATACATTCCTTGTCATCCCTAAATGTATATATCTAGTGAGACTTGAATTGTTAACCTCTGTGAAGAAATAAAAAATCTTACCACTCAGCAGACTAAAATACAAAAATAGCTAACTTGTTTTGAGTAAACTACTGATAGTTGATATTTTATATTAGGGGAAATAATCCCTGCAGTTGGCTGCAAAATTTTTTGTCTACTGCTAGGTTTAAATGAGGGATAAGTTGTGTAAAATCATAAAAGTTGAAGGTTGCAAAGTAAAAATGTCAAAACCCTTTTCCAAACAACATTATATAACTCCCTGTTGTTTACAGCATGAATATTATTTCATTGATATTATCGTACTAGTACTTAAGGATAAAGAAACAACTTAGCTAAATGAATAATTATTTACTTTCTTTAAAGCTTTAATAGATGGACGTCCGAGATACATGGTTTATTTGGCTATTAAGTTGCGTGAGATATTACAAGATAATAGTTGTGAGAAAATAATTATAATAAGTGTTTGTCTAACAAGTGTCTTAAAGGCAATGTTTGTGAGCATAAAAGAAAAGTGTAAGTTTATTAAATTGAATATCATATTTAATTAATGCAATTTATATGTTTAATTAACACGTATTATATGTATTTATCCATTTATAGTATAGTTTGAGATTAATAAATACATCTTAGCCAATGTTTTTTAGTTGAATATAATGATAACAGAATTAATAAAATTTGTAATATAAAAAATAAGATCGGATCGTATTAGATCTTAGTTTATATATTCAATATCAAGATACTATAAGATTTTAAGCTTGCAAAGATCCTACATAGGATCAAGATCGTGTTTGCTATGTAGTATCGTAAGACCTAAAGTCAAGATCGAGATCTTAACAACCATTGTTTTATAGGTTCGACTTACAATAAAATAAAGAGACGCGAGATGATAAGGTGAAATATAAGTTTGTGCTTTGTTTCGGATTATATCAGAGAGAAATATTCAAGTTTGTGTTATGGGAGAAAAACTTAAGTTATGGGATTTCAATGAAGATGGTGTGGGGTATAAATGAGGAAATTATGTCTAGTTGAAAAATGAGAAAAAAGGGCTAGAAATGTTTTTAGCGATATGTATAATTATCGGATCATATTTCTAATAACAACACAAAACATAACAAGATCTTACTTGTTAATAAAACAACATCGTTACCTATATTTCTATAACTTGAGAAAATATAAACTTAATTTTTTTTTTCAAAGAAACTCATACCAAAGTCTTCACGTCGCGAACTCACAATTACACAACCTTTCATGTTCATACCAAACTCTTTTGTAATTAAAGAAGAATAATTAATTTTCAATTTATTTGCAATAATGTTTGTCTCCCATAATAAACAAAACAGAGATGGTGGTTGCATTGTTGGGTCAACATCGGCTTCACGATTTGACTTTTTAGCAACAACAACTCATTCATTAAAGAAACAAATACGTGGTAATCTAAATGTTAAGAATCTTTGATTGTTATTTTAGTCAATCATTTAAAAGCTTTACATTCTGTTTTGATATTATATTAATCATAAAATATACTAACAATTGTGATTAATCTTCCTCTAAATTTTATATTCATATGTCCTGATTGACAATTTTTTTTAACGGCAATTTTACAATCTACACCATCTATCTAGCAAATGTATTTCACATGTCTCAAATGAGACTTGAACCTACAACCAATACATTATTGGGTCACTCATATACCGTTGTGCTAAGAAGCCTTTGATTGTCTTAATTGACAATTAGTCATGAATTAATCTTCGTCACCATTAATCTTACAGAAACGAATAAGGTTTCTCAAGTTTAGGTTACTCAATGGGAGTTTTTGAATGAGATGTATGTGGTTTAATCGGGGTATCTCTATAACCGTTTTTTGAACACTTGACCAATCCCAATATCTGTTATTAGACATCTTAGGTGATGGTTATAATCAATGTTTTAAAACCCGGGTTGACCTGGCCGGTTCAACGGGTTGAGCCGGGAACCGGCTCAAAGACCGGGCCGGATGTGATCGGGTTTTTGCTTGTTTGAGACCCGGATTTAACCGCCGGTTTTTATTGACCCGGGTTGACCCGGTTTGGCCGGGCGGGTCATGACTTTTTTATCGAAAAATCTAGCAAAATCAAAAAAATTAGAAGGTCATGTTCTGAATTTCACATATTTTGTTTTGTATTATATCTGACACCAGTTAATGTTCTTATTTCCATATTAGAATCACCTTTGGGTTCTCAAATATGTTTTGCAAAACTTATCGGTGCAACTCATTCTGCAAGCATATGGTTAGATTTGAAGATGGTATAACTTTCTCTTTAACACTTCATAATGTAATAAGTAAAAGATAAAAAGAAGTTGTTGATTGGTGTAAAGTAGGTGTATATGACTTTTTATGTTACATACAAACACCTCAGTATTCAAATAACTTGTTTGTAATATATGTTTCTTAACAAGAAATACTTGTGGTCGAGTAGTCAATTTATACATTATGCCTATGTAATTATATACATTATAACTTTACGAGTTGATTGTTATTGGAATGTAGGAATAAAGTATGATAAATCATAAGTTCATGTAACGCTACATATTAAATATAGAAAAAATATATATATATATAAATAGAACCGGTTCGACCTGGTGGTTCAACCGGTTGAACTAGTGACCCGGTGACTAAACCGGGTTTTAAAACATTGGTTATAATCGTTCAAAAAAAAGGTGATGGTTATAAGCTTATAATGTATTTTCAAAATCAATCAATCTCGAAGTAGTTGTATCTTACTTACTAAAAGATGTGATCAATGATTTTGGACTTTTTGGTATAGTTATTTGCTTACCTCATTAACAAACAGACTGTTTTCATTTATGTTTGTATGGAAGTCAAAAATAAATGTTACGGTTGTTTTTAAAAGAAACATGAGTAAGGGGCAAACTAAAGAGGGGTGTTAATGAGTTATTGTGATCCCGACAATCACCGGTAATGAAAGAAGACGAAACTATCATCCATTCACATTTGGGGTTCAAATTTTGAAATGCCATATCTATTACAAGCCATGATTGGACACACCATAATTTGTATAGCCAAAAATATGATTTAAATTTTAAAGTGATTTGTTACTATTAAACAACAACGCGGCGAAAAACTTTTATATGCGTTTTAAAGCGTCCATAAACATTGAAGGAACGGTATCTTTGAAATATAATACGATCATATGTGTATCCAAACATAATGGAATTCTATTATCCCGAAACTGATAATTGATCGATGATGAAATGTGTACGATATGGCATTTTTGTCATTTTATGTCGTGTCATGTATCTTGCTTCAGAATTGGTAGACTGAGTTAAATTCATGAACGATGGAAATTAAATTTGACCTTAATATGACCTTAAATGCACATATAGAGTGCTCAAGATTTTATTAACTTCTATAATAAAAATGCTGCTACTGGGTTTCAACAACATGTAGTTATACCAAGTTTGAAACCTTGCATTATCTATTCTTAACAGCTAACAGTAATAGTTTAATACTAATATACTATTGATCTATTGTACTTAAAGAGATCCATTAAGTCATTAACTTTTTCAAATGTAACAATGACGCGTCAATATATCTCTTTTGATGTGTTCATAAAACAAACTATCGCAAAGTATTGCATTTGCATAGATGCTTACTTTCTTGGTTAGCTTTAGTGTTTTACCACTTACATTTTTGGCAAAATTTTCCAGTGCTTTTAACGGATTTGATCAAGTTGTAGCTAGATTGCATCAAATGACCATATATAATTACAGTTGGTAAAATCATATCCTGATTTTATTTTGTACATGGTTCTTGTTGACCAAAAGATAGCACCCAAGTGGTAAATGCAAAATTCTGCTAGTTAGTTATTGCCACACGATTGATTTTAGTTTGGCAATTGTTTCACATATTTCTCAAAATAAAAAAACACGTACATACTTTTTTTTTTTGGTCATTGAGTGAGTTGCATATGGGCAAAGCACATGCATGCTCTAACGCTAACTTTTAAGGATAATTAATACGACGCATTATTTAGGATTGTTAATTGTAATAAACTTCTGTTTGGTTACAGATATTTTTCCGAACTTGATATTATGAATGGTTATCTCTCGACTCTTAATAGCACCAGTTTACGAAATCTTGTATAAAGCATATCATAAACTTGATTTCAATGTTTCATGATTTACGAAACGCCCTAAGTGTTTGACTTTAACAATCTTGAATTTCAGGATTACAGTTAACAAGTACAAAATGTAGAGCATTATAAAAGTTTTACCCAAAAGTAAGAATTTCAAGCCCTATATGAGTAAAATATACTATTAACCAAGATGAGTAAAAACTAATATTAACGAAAATGTGTGCGGGATGAAAACACCATTTAATCAACAACCTTTTTGACTTCTAGGATTCTCGACATGACATGGGACCAAACCATGCTTTATCAACATATCATGAACCAATTGATGCTTCTTCATTACTTTTAGATAATAGAAATTGAACAATCTATTGTTTGATATTACAAAGTCGACCTAGTGCTAAATTTGTTAGCTTTTTTCCTTCTGGATAACCATAAATTTAAACTTTCTAGTTGACTAATCCATCGGGTTTGAAACACTATTACACATAGGGATGAGCATAACGGACCGTGGACTGGACCGAACCGAAAAACTGAACTGGACCGAACCGAGAAACCGGACCGGACCGAACCGAACCTATTTCCGTCCGGTCCTCGGTCCACACTTTACCACATGTTCGGTCCTTGGTCCTGTTCGGTTCGGTTCGGTCCGGTCCGGTCTTACATACTACCGACCATTTTGCCTTCTCAAACCGGACCGACTGAAGGACCGAACCGCACACATTCGGTCCGGTCCTCGGTCCGTGGTTTTGTGCTAAATCGGTCTCGATCCGGTCCAAGTTTTTACGGTCCGATTCGGGTTTAACTCGATGCTTACCCCTAATTACACATTCACAAACTGGTTAAAATGTTCACTTTTTAAAAGTTAGTGTGACCATTTTAGGGTCGTTTGTACCTAACATAAACAAAACTTGATATTTTCACATTTTTATGATGATTATCGCAAGTCTTTTACCGTTCCTAGTGCTAAGTGGTTAGACAAGTTTCTTTAATATGGAATAATGAAAATTTCAAAAACAATCACAAAAATATTAAAACTGGGTACGTCAAAAAAAATAAAAATAAAACAAAAATCTGACTTATTCGAATAACTGTAAAAGAATTCTTCTAACGGTTTATTTACCTTCTCTATTAATCTATTTACCTAAATTTGGATGGATTAACTCGAAAGTAAATTGTAAGAGCATAAGGTATTCATTAGTATCGCCTCATGGTGTCGTAGATAAATTGTTGTCACTTCAGCACTTTTTCTCAAAAACACCATTATCTATCACACTATGCAAAACATCCTTCCTTTCTATAACACCTGGTGCCATAGGATACCCTGGATACCTTTATTTTTTCATTTATTCAAATAAAACAACACATTAAATTAAAATTAAAATTTCATTAAAATATAAAAAGTAAAAAGAAAATAAAAATAATGATCCGCTAAAAAAGATAAAATTTAGTGATTAAGCTTCAATAAGTGTTCCACGTTATCATGTTGTGCACATTCCTATCCCCAAGTTCTTTGTTTTTTATTCGTTGTATCTCGCATCGTTGGACCCAAGTACGTTGAATATTCGGTTGTGGAGAAACGTATAAAACATTGAGGTGGCAATTTGCCCCCAGAACACCAAAAAATGCATGCCAAGCCTACAAAATCATACGACGCAACGGGTTCAAGTATTAGAGTCAGCTATTTATGATCACGCCTTTTGAATTGCCCGTGTAAGGCCTTCAAACAGTTTCAATGCATACAATCAATGCTCCCGAGCATTTTCGGGAGTCTATGTGTTTTCTTCGTGCAATGCATATCTATGTTGGATACGATTAAAATCAGGTTGCCTTAAAAACTCTTCTAAGTATAAAGCATATATGCATTTAGTGAAGTTTTATAAGCATTCACGTGAACAACGTTCACCATTTTTCGAGTACTAGTCAAATGCATTGGTTAATGTGTCGTATGTCAATTGGCGTATAGCCGATGTGCATTTCATGATAAGATTAATACTTAAATGACCCAAAGCATCCGATTGTTGTTTAAAAATATAAAAGTATTCGGGAAGATGGTCAACATTGTAATTGGTAATACTATTTCTTTAAAAAGTTCTGAACTCATACTATACCTTCGCCTAAAATTCCTCTCCGTGTATTTAAGTGGATTGTTTTCGTCTCCAAAATAATATTCCAATAGCTGTTATTCTGCAACCTCTCGTTCACACGGTATGTATTCCCTAGTAAGAGGGACCAAATTCTCAACTATTTGATTACCCAAAGGTTAAAATTGTTGATAATATTGAAAATATTGAAGATATCGTTCCACATCGTTTTGAGACTAAAGATCTTAAAGATCAAGGTTGTTGGGATCAATAACGTGTTTTTAAAGGTAAAAAGAGAAGTATTGTTGAGATATGTGTATGTAGAAATGTGTGTAAAAATAATAAGATTAATATGGGTGTTTATAGGATTTTTAAAGAGTAAAAATTTGAGAAAAAAGTAGAGTTTTATGACACAAAAAACAACTATAAAACATCCCCAATGTTCTTGTTTTTTTGCTCCTTAAGTAACATTTATTTATTTATTTATTTATTTATTTTTTTTGCAAAAAGTGAATTATATTAATGAAACAACTTTACATCACATTAACATAAACTGACATTTGGACAGACCCAAGTCAAATACAACTAAACTACAACATCCTATATTAGACAATACTATGCCATCTTAGACAAAAAACAACCGATATTTGATAAAACAGAAACTGTAAACAATGCAACCTGCAATAGACATCTTCAAGCTTCCATCCAAACTACATTTTCTACCTATCTTCTTACCAAGACTAGTCAACCAATATCCACACTGAACCAAGGGAGAAAGATGAGTAAGCATCATTTTGCAATCGTTAAATAACGTTTACAAAAGATTTAAAATAATAATAATAAAAAAAAATGAAAAATTATTGGATTGCCCGGCTGGTGGGGTGGTGCGAAGCACGAAAACGCTACCCATGATGTAGGTCTGATGCTATGGGATCGGGTTTTGAGCAGTGTGGGTCTGATGTCATGGAATCGGGTTTGAGAATGGCGCAACATGAAAACACAGGGTACCGCGGTCTCTAAGCAGTTAAAGTTGCCATATATATTACCCTATAACCATTAGTTAAAAAAAGTAAAATAAAATAAAATAAATTAAATTAAAAATTAAATTAATGTAGCCATATCTTTAAAGCATGTCACCAACCGTGGCTTAACCAACGTACCACGTTATAGCAAGTACCACAGTGGCACAGTTAGTTAATACTAACTTAATATGGTTGACTTGGTATTTCCATATATATTTTCAAAATCAGATTTTCCCAAATATAACAAATTAAAAACAAAAAACAAATATCCAGGAGGACGGCAGGCCAAAAGTAGGCTCGGAACCAGGTTCGGAAATAAAAAGCGGGGTTTGTATTCAAAGTGAAAAATTATAAAAACCACCCAAAATATAAAAAGCAGCAGTTAGACAGCCAAAAAAGCTAAAAAAGAAACTAAAAAATCAGCGAATTTTGTTTTTGTTGTTGCATTTCTTCTGAATTAGGAGTACAAATTAAGCAACCTTCACTCCCCCACACCATTAATTCCTTTTTTTATATATACAATTCACACACACACTCACACATACTTAATATCCGTTTAACTTTATTCTTCAATTGGTGAATTATGAATTGGAGCTAAATTCTGTTACTGAATAAAATTTGGAGGATGATGTCATCTGACGGTGCATTACGGTTATCAGTTGTTTCTGTTATGGAAGATGTTCTTCAACAACAGCATGATGATAATACTCGGCCTTGTGATCTCGATTTCGATTCTCGCCGAGCCGAAGAAGCCGGTATAGCTAGCTAGTTTCATGAGTGTGTTGAATTTTGTTATTTGCTGATTAATTAGGCATAAGTGATGTGTTTATGAGATTATATTTGTTTATATTCAACTGAAATTGTGAGTTAGGTGAAATAGTATAATTTGTTGTTTTGTTTGTTGGATTTGAGGACCTAATTTAAGCGAATTTAGGTAATCTGGCCGGAGATGGGTACGGGGGAGGTAAGATGTAGACAGTCATACCCCACTGATTTAATTAGGTGAAATAGTATAATCTATCTATACTTCTATATTACATTATAATGCATTTGGGATTATTCTGTAATTAGAAATGCTTAAAATTCAGACTTTTTTCTTGCTTATTATGGATAGATTTCAAAATTAATTTGTTAGGAAACAAGTTGGTTAGGAAACGGTTGGTTTGTTCAAACTAAAATTATTTGGCTTAACCATCTCTACCATCTCTACTTATAAAGCATGAAGACAACTAAACTTGTAACCAAATAACGCAAAATATAATCACACGGTACCCGCCGCCACATTGCGCGGGTACCGTTCTAGTTGGTAATTATGTTTGTTGGAACCTGAGGACGTAATTTAGGATCTGATTTCGTGCTGTGGTTAAGTTATGTTATTTTGTAGAATTACAAAAATTAAAATAAGATAAGTCACTGATGAGATGGTGTTTGGATTATATTGTTATAGCAATGAGAAGGTATGAAGCGGTTGAGTGGATGAGAAGAACGCTTGGAGTTGTTAATACACGAGATTTGCCAGCGCAGCCTTCTGAGGAAGAATTTAGGCTCGCTTTAAGAAGTGGATCGTTTTTGTGTCATGTGATTAATAAAGTTGAATCAGGAGCTGTGCCTAAGGTAATTTTTGTTACTATACTTTGTCGGGGTAATTTGGTAGTGGTTGAATTGACGTTAATAGTGAGTTTGAATGTTTTTAGGTGGTTGAAGGCTCATGTGATTCAGGTGGTGTGCCTGATGGAGCAGCGTTATCGATATTTCAGTGTTTTGAAAATGTGAGGAACTTTCTAGTGGCTGTGAGAAATATGGGACTGCCTACATTCGAGGCGTCTGATCTGGAACAAGTAGGTGTTCTGTGTTCTTATTGGATTATGTGATAGACCATAGTTTATGGTCATGATAGTGTCAATAAAGGCGTTTTGTATTGGTTTGCATTTCAGGGAGGAAAGTCATCTAGAATTGTTAATTGTATTCTAGCTATGAAATCATATAGCGAGTGGAAAAAAGCAGGTGGTCAGGGGACATGGAAATTTGGTGGAAATGTGAAACCTGTCACATCAGGCAAGAACTTCATACGCAAAAACTTAGATCCGTTTAAGAATTCATTGTCAAGGAATATGTCGACGAATGAAACAACTCAGTTAGTTGAAACTGAGAATACCAAAATGGTAGGTAACGTGAACTTGATGCCTCTTGGTCGTTTGTAATTTTATATTATTTTTTTATCATATTCAAAATGTACAGTGCTGATGCTTACTGTATGCTTCTATGCAGTCTAAATCATCGTTAAATCAGCTTGTCCATGCAGTTCTAATGGATAAGAAAGCAGATGAGGTTCCCATTGTAAGTGTAGTCTGGTACTTTAGCAAGTTTGTCTCGCCATAGTAACTTAGTAACTAATGCAAGAAGCCTAAGATCATTAGTTATGTATGAACTTAACAAACACCTAAATTTGTTTATCTACTTGTGCAGCTTGTTGAATCCGTGTTAAGTAAGGTCATGGAAGAGTTTGAGAATCGCATTGCTAATATTGAACTGGTATGCTTTTTAGCTATGTTATTAAGTTATAAACTCCTGAGTTGCCTTACAATCATACTTAAAACTTTGTATATTCTTGGTAAACAGAAAAACGCAGCAACTAAAGATAGTACTACTCTTTTAAAACAGGCATCTAATGATATAAAGGTGAGTATCTGTTTTATTTTTGCGCTGAAATTAATGGAGGTTGGAATTCTTTACATAAGGTGTAGTCTGTGTAGATATCAATTTTTACTTTTTTCAACCAATCCTTCCTAAAATTTCAAGGTGGAAGACAAAAAATTAGCAATTATAGAGAAGGGTCAGAACTTCAACAAGAACACCATTTCTGATGAAGAAAAGATAAGAAATGATTTGAAATATCAAATGGCTTTTGATTTACAAGAAAAAGATATCAAGGTATGATCAACTTTGAATCAAATTTCGCCGTCTTTAGGAAACTTAATTGATTCTTAACATTGTATGTTGATCTCTTTTCCTACAGGAGCTTAAACAAACTCTCTCAACCACAAAAGCCGGGATGCAGTTCATGCAAAGGAAATTCCACGAGGAGCTTCAGAATCTCGGTAGACTATTGATCTTCACTCTAAATGTAAAAAATAATGTGTTTTCATCTTCATTTTAAAACCTCGATGTGGATGTTGTTATAGGTATTCATGTTCATGGTCTAGCGAGTGCCGCTTCTGGATATCATAGAGTTCTTGAGGAAAACCGGAAGCTATATAATCAAGTCCAAGATCTTAAAGGAAATATTAGAGTTTATTGCCGGGTGAGACCAGGGCGATTGGACTTCCAGAGTGTCGTGGAGAACATTGAAGAAAGAACAATTACTATTAATACCCCTCCAAAGTATGGAAAAGGGTGTAGATCGTTTAACTTCAACAAAGTATTTGGTCCCTCAGCAACCCAAGGTTGGTGTATCTTACTTCTAGTCACTAGAATTTTACATTGAACCATGTTCTGATTATATGCAATATGCATACGTGTTCTGCAGAGGAGGTTTTTGCAGACACTCAACCCCTCATTCGATCTGTTCTTGATGGTTACAATGTTTGCATCTTTGCATACGGTCAAACCGGGTCAGGAAAAACACACACAATGGTAATCTATTCTGACATTTTTATAAATTAAGTAGGAAGTGTTTACATGTATATTTTACATATAGTCCCTTTGCTTGTTTTCATCCAGACTGGACCAAAGGATCTTACAGAGAACAGTCGAGGAGTAAATTATAGGGCATTGGGCGATTTGTTTTTTCTCGCTGAACAGAGGAAGGATACTTTTCACTATGACGTGTCCGTTCAAATGATTGAGATTTATAATGAGCAAGTTCGAGATCTGCTTGTTACTGATGGTTTAAACAAAAGATATCCTTTTTTGTTACGCTTTGCAATTATAGCTTGTAAATTTGCACTGAAATGTGCAACTTGATTAGTAGCTAGAGGTGGAAGTTTCAACCTCGTTGATTTGGGTCATGTTTCATCTTCAACAGGTCAAATGGGTTAAGCTCAGTAAGATGGGTACAGTCTTCAGGACAGTATACAAATTCAAAAAAAGTAAAAAACTGTTATTAGAAAAGTTAAGATTATTATTGTAGAAAGGTAGATTATGTAATCATTTTAACACTTAAGTTACTTATTAGTTTCAAAAGGATATCTAAAGGGAAAGTATTTGTCTGCCAGACTGACCTGACCCATTTACACCCGCACAAAATTACCTGTTTTGACCCGTACTCACAATTATTCGCCCAGCCTTCCCATTTTACATCTCTAGCAGTAGTACAATTTTTCTTGGCATATTAAAATGTATGTTGAGTAAAATGTATTTCGTATTTCATTTTTTATCCTGAAATATGGTTTATTCCTTAACCTGATATTACATTAGAAATTCGTAACAACTCACAAAACGGATTCAACGTCCCAGATGCTAGCCTTATACAGGTGACATCAATGTATGATGTTATTAATCTAATGAACCTTGGGCACAGAAATCGGGCTGTTGGTGCAACTGCTCTCAATGACCGTAGTAGTCGCTCCCACAGGTTTGATAATTTTCTTTTAGAATGTCATGCGTTTAATTTTTTATATCAATCTTATATTTGAATTTCGATTATCTACAGTTGCTTGACTGTACATGTCCAAGGGAGAGACCTTACGTCTGGAGTTGTTCTTCGTGGTTGTATGCATTTGGTTGATCTAGCAGGAAGTGAAAGAGTTGACAAATCTGAAGCAACAGGAGACAGATTGAAAGAAGCACAACATATCAATAAATCACTTTCGGCATTAGGCGATGTGATATCATCTCTTGCTCAAAAAAGTTCACACGTGCCTTACAGAAACAGCAAACTTACTCAATTACTTCAAGATTCACTTGGTAAGACAACACAATTTTTATAAAGCTTCATCTTTTATGTGAAAGTATTCCCTTTTGCTTCCAAGTTTTAAGGGTTTTTTTTTTGGTTGTCTTGTGGATGTATTAGGAGGGCAGGCAAAGACACTTATGTTCGTTCACATAAGCCCAGAACTGAATGCTGTTGGAGAAACGCTAAGTACACTTAAGTTTGCTGAACGGGTAGCAACTGTAGAACTCGGTGCTGCCCAAGTACATAAAGATAGTTCAGATGTGAAAGACCTCAAAGAACAGGTTTGCTAACGTACCCCTATATTTTCTGTAACACTAACAAACTCCGTATAGGTCAGTAGGTCTTTGTTTGCTTATGAATTTGTGTAAAATTGGAAAAGTATGTTTCTTGTCTCAGATTGCCAATCTAAAAGCTGCTCTGGCAAAGAAAGAAGGGAATCAGGATGGCATGCAACAGAAAGCATTGGGAAGTCCAGGTGGCAAACTGTCATGTCATTCCCCACGAAACTTACTGCGAGTAGATTCGATCCCTGAGCCAAAGAGTCGTAAAAAACCAAAGGCGGATGTAGGCAACCCTGAGGTAATTCATAAATTCAAAGAATGGGTCAAAATGAGTTTGGGTCAAAGACTCAAAAATGACTATTTGTTCACTGGGTTTAGTTGACCAGAAACACTTTTTTGTCCAAAAAAATCCATATTAAAAGTACTAGCAGTGTGTGAATGTGTGATGATTACAACAATTAGATTATATTACGATGATATGTGCATTAGTAAATAGTCAAATACACTTGAGTAGACCTTCGACTCATGCGATCAACAAATTTAAGCTTTTTCTTTCTTCTTCTTCTTCTTTTTTTTTTTTTTTTTTTTTTTTTTTTTTTTTTTTTTTTTTTTTTTTAATAATACTTAATCAGTTTGACCCATTCAAGATACAACATATACCAAATAGACCAACTATGCATGATCTATACTTAGCTTTGTTTCTGTTAATCTAAATGTGGCCCATTGTCTACTCAGATGGCCAAGAAAACTAGGTTGAGGCCGAAGACACAAAGCTACGATTTGGATGAGCTATTAGCAAATTCACCTCAGTGGCCTCCAGTAAGCAGTCCTGGTCAGACGTATCTAGAGGATGATAGAGAGATGGGCTCTGGTGACTGGGTTGATAAGGTCATGGTAAACAAGCAAGATGCGGCTAGATGTTGGGAAGCAGAAAATGCTGCATTTTACCAAAACTATGTTCCAAATTCTTCCAAGTTATACTCGGAACAGTCTTATACTATATCTGAAGGTGGAAATGGTTTTGACGTTGCGACTAATGATAGTGTTGATGAACTTGATGCTGCTACTAGCGACTCGTCTGAGCCTGATCTGCTTTGGCAGTTTAATCATTCTAAACTTCGTACCATGTCGAGACTCAATACCTCAAATGCAAAGTCAACAAAGAGCCCAGATTTGAGGTAATTCTACTAATCCTGGCCTTATGTATCATCTACCCACAAATTTTACAGAATTTATTGACATTTTAAATCGTAGTATTTTGTTTCTTTTTGTTACAAACTAATCATCTATTTCTAAACATTCAAAATGTGACAAAATGGCTTGCAAAAAAGATAATTATAATAATCCTAATTTGCATTTAAAATACAAAAAAAACAACTTTGATTCAAATCTTATTTCAGGTAAGCAGTTATGTTTTCTAGGGAGGAAAAAAAAAAAAAAAAAAAAAAAAAAATCCCCTCAAACTTCAAATAAAAATTTGATAAAAATAATCAAAACTTAGGATGCTGATTAACTGTTACAAACAATAGTTTGTTCGCAACAAAAAAGCAGTTACGTGTGACTGTGTGATGGCTTAAAAAGACTACGAATATTTGTTATAATGGTTCAGTTTATATATCTCATAAATATGGTTGGACCAGGTCAATGACTCCAAGACTTGCGCCTGTGCCTTCGCCTTTACGAAAAACAACCAATAATGGTAGCCACCCTCAGCTGCCACAGCGAGTTGGGAGGCAGGTGACCACTGCTGAAATGAAGAAGAAAACTGGTAACAGGAAGTAGTGAAGGCCTGAAGAGTAACATTCCTTGATTTTGTTATATTTTTTACATTTATTCCACATAGAGAGTGAAGAGTGATGAGAGGGCTTACATATATTTTATTTCCATCTTCCCCCTGTTTTTTTGGGTTTCATGAAATGTGAAATAGTTGTAAATGCTGCAAACAGTATCAATTGCTTGTATGTTTGCTACAGATTTTTTTTGTTAACAAAAACAAAAAGCCTTTTATTCATGGCATACTTTTCTTGCCATTCCTACACACATTTTCACTTGTTGCAATAATTTTTCTATACTAATATCAAAATGAATTGATTTATATACACTTGAGTTTGAGTTTGAGTTTTGTAGTTCAGAATAAAGCCAAACAACGCCAAGTTGCACACTCAGATTTTGTAAACCATTTGGATTAATATAATACTACGTATCTAAAGTTTAATTAAGCACGTGATATTTACCCTTTCCTCGTGATTTTGGATTCTAGTGACAAAAGAAACTTGAGCAAATGAAATCGAAACACACACATACAGCACAATGATATCGACTAAAGAACCCTAAAAACACATGTATGCTTTCAAACGATTACTTGTATTAAAAGCTACAAAAGATGAGTAAATAAGCCCCCCCCCCCCCCCCCCCCCCCCCTACTTCCTTGTACTGAATGCCTACCCAAGAAGGATTAGGATATGAGAAATGATATTTATTCCTACTAATCATCTTACTTACATAATCATGACAAGTGAAAAAACTGACGGTTTAAATGAGGGGAGATAATGAGTGGAATACACATGTCCGATTTTTATGTGGGTGGAGGATAAGTAGGCAAGTAAAGGAATGCTAATCCCAATCTATTTAAGCTAAACATTATGCTAAGTACAATATAAGTATATAACCCCTAACAAAATGGTGCATTTTGAGTCAAACAAAATAAATCTAATTACTTAGATATATATGAACATGGTATAGAGTGTATTACATTTAAATTTTCAAATAATCTACCCGTAATGATCGTATTTAACTTTCATTCATTTTCATCTGAGCGTCACATAACCCTAATATATTCTCACTCACTCACCACTCAAATTCTCGTAACTCTCACACACCCTTCACTTATACAGTTGTACTCCCATTTTTACACACACCACATTCACATCTACACACCTCACATCTGCCTTCATCGGTGACACCCCTCGCTGGTTGGAACCAAAATGAGGCATATCATGAGGGAGGGATGCAATGAAATCACAAGTATGGTTAGTGTCCACCAAAGCAAAAATTGAGTTATATTCTCTAGAACACAATTTGGGCTTTACCACACAACATGGGCTTTTATTTGGGCTGCACTTACATACACTAATTCACAAACCCTAGTCCCTTTAAAACGCAAACCCTACCTCCACTCATAACATCTTCATGCTCTACTACATACAACTATATTCTCACTGACTAATATGTCTTTTTTATTTTATTTCTTCATTTTTCAATATTATTTGTTATGATCCAATGATGGCATGATATCTTTGAGACCTGATTACATATTGATGACAATCATAAGCATTTTTTTACTGAGGATCCTTTTTTTAATTAATTTTGTTTTTATTTAGGCAACCTAAAAAGCTAGTCTTTATCATATTTTTGTATATGAATGGTGTGTTTGTTTTAGCTTATTTTCTATGGATTTAAGGCCTCTTTGAATTTGGAAAACTGGATAAGTTTACTTATTTTCACAGGTTACAAAAAGTGTGTTTATCAGTTTCTTCAAATGCAAAGTGGCTTTTTGTCCATAGAAATTAAGTAGAAAATTTGTTGTATGTGTTTTTGCTATTTATGTTGCGATGATGATAGAACTTGCATCCCAGCTCACTATGAGACCTTAATATGTTTAAGGTTGTGGATTATAATTAGTTCATTTTTTTTATCTGAGCTTTTTATTTTCATTTTTTTAGTAGTTGTTTTGTTTGTGCAATGATGAGTAAACTATCTAATCCCAGCTCTATGAGACTTTAATTTGTTTAAGGTCCGGGAATTACAATCTTTAGTGTTTATCTGAGCTTTTTAAGTTCTTTTTCTTAGTATGTTTGTTCCCAGTGATGTATGAATTTGACCATGCTAATTCTGATACTGATGAAACAAAGTTGTCATTTATGAGGGAACGTAAAACTTTTTTTTAGGAAACCTTATTAAGGACATTGGATTTGCACTCTTTGAAGAGCTTATTTTCCAAGTTTGGTTGTTGCTTCTTGTGGACACGACTATTCGACCAAGCGTGGGTTTGGTAACCAAGGACGGAACAGGGGGTGTCCCGGGGTCCCTGGACACCTATGGATATTTGTTTCGTAGTGTTAATTTTGTTAAAAAAACACCGATTTTTCTTAAATGCACCCGGTCCCTAAAAATTGTATTTGCAGGTTTATTTCATGTGCACCTGGTCACATTGCATCCTGGATCCGTCCTTGTTGGTAACTTGGTTCTCTTGTTTTCAATCATTCGTGTTCAAACAAGAAATCAAAGATTGTCAAGTAAACAAGATCAAGCCTGTGTCTTTAACTATGGTTTGAGTGTTTTAAATTTAGTTTTTAATTGCCCTTCTTGCAATTTTTCTTTTAAATTGACCAAAACCAAGTTTCAAAGTCGACATCTTCAAAGTCATAACTCATAAAACACTGCTTATTCATGCCAATCGCAAAGAACAAGTCTCTTAACAATATTGTTACATGAACTAAATATATAATATGCTAGGGCTGAGCTTTTCCGACCGACTACCGACACCCAACCGCCACCCGACACCGATCGAAACTAACTGATCTACACTCGGGTCGGGAGGCGGTTAGATTTTTCCGGCTAATAGGGATCGGGTCGGGAATCGGGATTACCCGACAAAACACAAATTCGACCATTGTCCCAACTGACACCTGACACCTGACACCGACCGACACTAACCGATCTACACTCGGGTCGGGAGTCGGTTTGATTTTTCCGGCTAACAGGATCAGGATAAGTCGGGATCAGGACGGGACGGGACGGGTTGGGATCGTCCCGATGATCAGCCCTATAATATACTGTAACAAATTAGAGATCTAAAAACTAAGAAATTTACATATAAAATTTTGAGGTTTAATAAAAAGGAAAATAAAAATATTAACCAACAAAACATGCGGACTTGCAGTATCTTCTTCGTCCTACTCTCTTTTAATTTTTTGAAAAGACTAATTGAGGTTAATGTATATTCTAACCTTTGGGGTACATCATTAATTTTTTTTAACTCTCATTGGATCACGTAAGTTTATATGCAACATATGTAACTTTTCAACCGAATTATGTATGGTTTTGGGTTTATATGATGCCTTTTTGCTTTTGCCTCTCAAGATGGACATAAGTGATCTTTGGGTGTATTTGAACTTGGGAAGTCCGACGACGATGTTGTCTTTGGCGAGTTTGTTAATTGTGTTGAAATTGAGATGGGATAAACGTCTATGCCACAACCATGACTTAGTTTCAGACGCTCTTGTCATTAGATAAATTGGTGATGAAGAGGCCATTTGGTTAATATCGATAGCATACAAGTTGGTGCCGCGATCCCCGATCATGAGGTCATCGCCTTCCAAGTTTCAAATGAAGCACGTGTTTCTGCTAACTGCAACCTCTAAATGTGCATTACAAAACTATCCAACTAAAAACAAGTTGTGCCCCATCCCTTCGACGTTGTAAACTCGAGTGATCAAATAATTCCCGAACTGAAGATCTCCATAACCCATAATAGCTACTACATGATCATTTTCAAAGTGTACAATTCCCATGAACTTCCAGACAAAATTGAACAGCACCTTTAGATTCATGATCATGTGATTAGAGCAACCCGAGTCGACGATCCAAAGACATATTTCGATAACCTCAGAAAGTGCATTTGAGTCATAGACAGAGGTGTGTCAGAATCACAGTTGTACTTAGCCTCCTGAAGATTTGCCATAAAGATTTAGTTCGCATTAATATCCTTTCTATCCTCCATGTCATCGAAGGATGATCATGGGTACCGAAAAAATGGTATGGTACCGGAACCGTACAGATACCGGTTCTCTTTATCCGGTACGGTACCGGTACCATAAACTTGCTAAAAAAAATAAAAATCGGTACCACTAAAAGGGGTACGGTATCAAGACGGGAATTTCCGAGTTTGGTACCAGAATACAAAGAGGCTAATTTTTTTTTTTACTGATTCGACTTAATAATCAATAAGCTACACACAACCTATGCAAAGCCATCAAAACATACAAATTACTATGAAAAAAGTTAAAATTAGTAAAAGCTAAGACCAAATAATGTCATCAAAACATACAAGTTATAATTAGTGATAATGAAGACCAGATAACTTTCTAGATCGATTTGCATATCTATCAAATTCACTTGGCCGTTGCTTCACAATTTTGAAAGCTCTCCATTGACATCATACACAATCTGTCGCAATTTTAACATAAATACTATTTCTCTAATTCAATTGCAATACCAGTTCGATTAATCCATAAGCAACACAAAGGTTGTGTGATGCCAACAGTAATAATCCATAAGCAACACAAAGGTTTCGTGATGCCAACAGATAGCATAAAAACCATCATGAAAAAAAAAGCTATAAATAATAGTCTTTATGTACTTTCTTTCAAAAACGGTGCTGGAACCGGTATACCCGAACCCGGTATCGGAACCGGTACCGGTACCGATTTACCCCTCAGTTCCGGGATCGGGACTACATATTTTGGTTTGGAAAAAATACAGTACTTCATAAACGGTGCTGGTACGGTACCAAAATGGTATCATGCTCATCCCTAATGTGATCCATATAAGCCATAAAATCATGTTCTTCAACAGTTAAAATCCTTGCTTCTTCCTTCTGTGCCAACAACAACGCTTCCTGAAAATATGCCGCATCCCTCTTTCTTGGTTTAGCAGTGCAGTTCTTTGCAATATGACCGAGTCCATGACAGTTGTACACTTTAGCACATTTCCCTGATTCACATTTTCATAAGTCCCAACTACTAGAGCTACCACGGGCTGATTCCTAACATTCTGACCCTTCTAATTCCCAACATATTGCCCTGCATTTTGCATCTGATTCCCCATCTGTATACCCTGAGCATATCCTTGCTGATTACGTAACCATTTGTCCTTATTGACCCATATCCATATCCAGCTGAGCAATTTGTCTATTGCGAGTACTTGATGAAAATCATTTGGTTGTTGTTAGTTGGTTTGGAGTAACGAAAGTTGAATGCCTTGGATAACATAGCAAAAGCATCTGACAAAGCAGCAGTACCCTCATCATATTCGTAATCAGTGTTCTCGGGTACTTGGTATTGTTATTGTGGAATAACTTGTTGTTGCATGTAGTTGTGAGTGGAAGATAAGGATGATTGATATTGTGTGTACACTAGATAAGGAGCTTGTGTGTTTATAACCAGTACTATAGGATCATGATTCTTTGCCTTTCTTTCCTCCTAACTTCATAAGCTTCTCCTTGGTTTTGCTTCAGAAAATCGTACATCTATTCAAAAAGTTACCTTATGCTAGTCCTTTGTTTGGTTGGCAATTATGACATATCGTCCCCATTCCTCTTGAAGATTGTTGATGAATTTGATGTTGTTCACGATGTTTGTGGGAGTCAGCATGTTTCTAGTTAACTCATTTATCAAAATGTAAAACCTATGATAGTAGGATTTAATAGACTCTCCTGGAGTAGACATAAACTTCTCAAACTCAGTTAGCAGCTTGTTCTCCGTATCATGTTGCCCAATTTCTGTTCTGTGACACAACCTTCTATCTCGTTCCCACATAACATATGCACTTTCACAGCTATCCACAACAGCAAAGATCTCTCATGGTAATCCAAGTTAGATTAAGTGCATTGACATATCATTAGCTTTAATTTGGAGCTTATCATCAGTGTTATATTCTACTTCAGTTTGATCATGAAGGTGAGGTAAAGCATGTGGTGTTTGGTTAGGGTCTCCTGGGTCTTGAATCTGTCTTGGCTTAAAAGGTCCTTCCGTAATGGATTTGATCAAGAGTTTTCCATTAGTCTTGGTTTTGATATAACAAATCATACGAATCGACCATTGAAAATAGCCTCCCCCTTTTCGTGCATAGGAGATCGGTTCTCATTACCAGCTGCGAAAATGTCTTGCTGAGTCGAAATTGTGTAGAAGTTGATCTGGATTGGTTCAATGATAAAGGAGTTGTGTTTGTTTAAAATTAAGGTAAGTTGTTGTTGTGAAAATTTGGTCAGTAATATTTAAATCATCAACAACTTCTTTCTGGATATTTTTGGGGCCTCGAAAGTGTCGTTAAGTGAAAACAGAGCTACGTTCCAAAAGTTATAATGATTTGATAGGTAGATCTCTGAAAACAGAGCTACGGTTGAAAAGTTATGATGAAAAGTTATTAAAGGAGCCTTTCCCCTTCTCATTCTCGTGTGAATTGGAAGGCCGCTCAAAAAAGAAGAGTATATAACCCATAGCACGTGCACCGCACATTTAACATAAGAAATTCTCAAAACCTACCTTATGGAGATCTGTGCAACTACAATTTTCAGAACATTCATCATCGTCCTAACCGAAAAACTGATGTTTGTGAGAGTTATTCGTCCCTATACAAGGTATCTTTTTATCTTTTTTTTGTTTATTGTACTACACAGATCAAAAATTGGTAGCAAACCCTAACTAAAAAACTGTTAAATCTTTGTAATTTCGGACTTGGTGAGTTATTGTTATGGTCAAAAACCATTTTTGATTACCATCTCAAGCTAGGGTTTACTTATAAAACTTAATTAATGTATCAGAATCTCTTATTTTATAGGTAAAATTACATATGTATATAATTATCTCTTTGAAACTGGGACATGGTGGTCTCTTGTTCCTTAATTAACGATTTTCGTGTTCGAAATTGAGTTGGCGATCGACTGTTTCTACAATTAAATATAGTTTGTTCTTGTGACAATTTTGTATGCGGTTAATCAGGTTGATTCATCCTTGTTACTCTACATTATGGATTGTTGTAGGTAGTTTATAAAAGGTGTCATAATGTTGTTAAATAAATAGAATATGAGGTTACATATGAAGATCCAGTTGTGATATTACATCCAGTTGTCGTCTTGAGTCAAGGACGTTAATACGTGACATGGATCATGTTTCTTACAATAGCTTAGCAGCTCACGACATTAGGAGTTCATCTCATCATATTTATACCAGATTATAACTATAGCCTAATTGAGCTCTAGGATAACTACATACACAAGCTTTGTAGACTGAAATTGATGTTAGCTTTCATATGCTGTTAAACCAAGTAACCGACATACTTTGTAGATGAGGTAACAACTTAATTTGTTCCAACAGATAATCCAAATCAGATGATTAATTTGTTCCAACTGATAATCCAAATCAGATGAGCAACGATCGTAGCCGCCTTTGGAGCAGCTCTCATTGTTGTAGAAGAGATAATTGTGTCACCTATTGAAGTTGATATGGAGCTACAAAAGGCGTGAGCAATATACGTGTTAGGAATACGTTTATTCATATGAAGATTCGGTCACCCCGAATATAGTTTAGCATGTTGTAGCTCGTAGTATTTATCATATTAGTTAGAACGTAGTTTAGTATTAGTTAGTATTTGTGGAGTCGGGTCGGGTCTTTACCCACTGTCAGCTCGCTCCACAGCCCGTTTCAGGGGGCGTTTGTTTGTAAGTATAAATACCCTTCCCTAGCTTGGAAGGGGTTGGACCTTTCATTTGCAATCTAACCTACTACTAGTTTTCTCTCAAGGTTCCACTCCTTTCTCTCTCTAACATCTCTCTAGAAAACATTACATAACATCATCCTAAACACAAAACCAACCATGTTCTTACATTAGAGTATATTACAATTGGTATCAAGAGCCATGGTTCTATCATAGGATTGGTGGTATACTCGAATTTATAGCTTGGTTCTTGTGTTCATAGGTGGTTCGACATGTTTTTGTACTTTTCTCACTAGTTTGGACTCGTTAGGTGTGATTCTTGGTGTTCTTCTTGTACTTTCTTGATTAGCTGAGTTATATGTTCTTTGGTTAGCCTTTGGAGAGGTTGTATCACTCATTTGTTAGGTGAAAAGTGTAATTCGAGGTAGTTTTCTTGCTAGCGAGTTGACCATTTCATTGTAGAAGGTTGACAGGTTTGTCTAGCGAGTTGAGAGTAGAGGGTTGGCGTTTTGCTATTTCTGGACATAAAGCCAAAACGCTAGACAACGACACTTTTGTCTTACTGTTCCAGCAAGTTGAGGTTTCTGTTGGTAGCGAGTTGATCAGGGTAGAGGTTTGATCAGTCTTAGCGAGTTGGTACTCTCCAGCGTGTTGATCTCTATTAGCGAGTTGCCAATTCAGCGGGTTGAAGTTATTCCAGCGAGTTGATCAGGGTAGAGGTTTGATCAGTCTCAGCGAGTTGGTACTCTCCAGCGTGTTGATCTCTATTAGCGAGTTGCCAATTCAGCGGGTTGAAGTTATTCCAGCGAGTTGATCAGGGTAGAGGTTTGATCAGTCTCAGCGAGTTGGTACTCTCCAGCGTGTTGATCTTTTCTAGCAAGTTGGTACACTTGTAGCGAGTTGAACTGTTTTTGTGGTGAGTTGATCTACTTCAGAGATTTGGTGTGTCTAGCGAGTTGAGAACTTAGCGAGCTGTGTTAATTTTAGCGAGTTGGTTCCTTTTTCTTGGCGAGTTGGTCTTGCTTGTAGTAACTTGTGGAGTGGTGTTAGCGACTTGGTTCTGTTACATTAGTGAAACTTGTGCGCTGTTGCGACTTAAGTTGTTACAGCTATTTCTACAGTAACTTGACGTTGTGAGGCTAATCTTACGACTTGACTTGTTATCTGTGGAGCGGTTGTAATTTGACTTGTTGCAACAAAACACGAAATACACTTGTGTTTAAAACTTGGTACTAAGACTTACTCACTTTCCACAACATGGCAAGCACTTCCTCTGATGACATTCAAGCTGCAGGGTCGGACACTCGTCCTCCAATGCTGGACAGGACCGACTATGAATTATGGTCACAAAGGATTCGTCTTTATTGTTTAGGAAAGGAAAACGGGGTTAACATTTTGAAATCCATCGATGAAGGACCTTTTCGAATGGGCGTCACTAGAGACACGATTGCTGCTACTGACGACCAACCTGCTGTAGTTGGTCCTGACAGACCTCGCACCTACGATGAGTTATCTGAGGAAGAAAAGAAACGCTATGATGCCGACATCAGAGCATCGAACATTGTCATTCAAGAGCTTCCTAAAGATGTCTACAAACTTATCAACTACAACACAGAAGCCAAAGCAGTTTGGGATAATGTGAAAATGCTTCTTGCAGGGTCTGAGTTAACCAAAGAAGATCGTGAGTCTCAGCTATATGATGAATTTGAGCACTTCAAAATGAATCCAGGTGAAAGCATCACTGACTATTATGTCAGATTTCACAAGCTGGTCAATGATATGAGAATCATCAAGATGACAATGCCCAACATTCAGCTTAACTCCAAATTCGTGAACAATATGGCACCTGAATGGGATAGGTTTGTTACGGTTGTTAAACTCAACAAAGGTTTCAGAGATACCAATCATGAACAACTCTATGCATATCTGCAACAACATGAGAAGCATGCTGCTTATGATCGGTTAATGCGGGAAAAACTCAATCCTTCAACTACAAATGACTCTCTTGCTTTCGTCTCAAATGTTCAACAGCTTAATGAATCTTCAATTGATCCATCTCAACCACAACATTCCTCATCCAGGTCCACTAACACAACTGGGCAAGCATCAACCCCTTCACCATCTGCCTTAAACACCCATCTGGACTCTGGGTACTCCCACACTGACATGATGATTGATAATCTTTCCAACCAAGTCTCATTGCTGGTTCAACAATTCAGGGCAGCTCTTCCATCTACTAATAACCAACTTCGGACTTCATCCAATCCTCGTAATCAGGCAGTCATAGAGGATGGTAGAGTAGTGGTGCAAAATGTGCAAGGAAGACAGAATTTGAATCAAAGAAATGCTGGTATAGGGAATGGGACTTATAGAGTCGGTAATGCTCTTCAAGGACAATCCAGGCAACCTAAATGCTACAACTGTGGAGGAATGGGTCACATAGCTAGGAATTGCACTCAACCAAAGCGTCCACAAAACTCAGAATACTTCAAAGACAAGATGTTGCTAATGCAGGCACAAGAAAATGGGACTGTTTTGGATGAAGATGCCTTACTCTTTCTGGCTGGTGATGACGGGAATACATTTGATGCTGATGTAGATGATCAACCGGTTCAAGACTTAGCACTCAATGACCCGAATATCTTCCAAGTTGAAGACTGTGATGCATTTGATGTAACACCCCCAAAATACCGCAGCGGAAGACTGTGTCATTGGGATGCTACTTCAGGGCACAAAGTACAAGATATAGAAAACGAACTCTAAATGAGACGTTTTTGAAAAGTTACCATTCGAATAGATAAAAGTAATAGTTTACAAAACAAGGATCCCAAAGTAGTATGATACATAAGTTTTTAAAGTGTATCGAATGGTAAACTATAAAAGTGAAAGTCTCCAAAAGCATGCCCTAAGACTCTCAGCTCCACAAACCTGCTATCGCCTTCCTAACCTGAGATAAACATGCTTAAAAGTGTCAACACAAAGGTTGGTGAGTTCATAGAGTTTGTCTTAATACAGTTGAAAAGCCTATAAAGAATGTTCACACAGCAAAGGCATCGTAAATCCACTCAGTTACAAGTCCCGTCATAAGAGACTTGTAACCTGTGTGTTCACAACCCACTGCTACAAAATAATATGATTAAGATATGTATAAGTTCATAACAACAGTTAAGCAAATTGTAGTGAGTCTACACTTCATCTCCGAAGACCTCACCTAAGTATGTATACTTCCATGGTTGTGCCCAGAACCTTAATCTGGGGCCATAGGAAGTATAAATGTCTCCATGGTTGTGCCCAGAACTGAATCTGGGGCCATTGGAAGTATGTATGTATGTATCCATCACAGTTTAGTATAACACAGTTAAGTATAACACAATCACGTATGTATGACATCAAGTATAATGTAATCAAGTATAATGTTACCAAGTATAATGTTTCCCAAGTATAAATGTTATGTGAATCTGTACAAGTAAGCAAGTAGTAGCATGTATCTCCCCCAAAGAGTTGATAGAACAATTAAAAGAGTAGGGGCTATGACTCACCTGATGCAACAGCTACGATGGCAAAAGTGTACACAGAAATGAGGTTCGATCTCTAACCGCAACCTAATATGAATGATGAACGATCTACTTTAGATCACCAAATGATGTTATGAATGTCCATGCTCATGTTTCTATACCACTCTAGTCTTTGGAAAAACACTTGTGTTATCAAAATATATAATCCAAGAATTTGGAAAAATATTGCTATTAGAAAATATAATAAGCTAGTTGTAATATATATATATACTTATATATATATATATATCGTATGTTTTCATGTTAGCGTTGAAATCCTCGGGTTGTAATCCTTGAAATGATGAAAATATACTCGTAATAACTAATACTACATTAGTTATAAAGCTTGGTACTTAATATTACTTCTAGCTCAAAAATGTACTTCGTAGTTTTTGTGCCAAATGTATATAAAAGCTGTCAAATATAAAGTGGTTTTAGCCGATATTCAAACGTGAATATCTTTGTCGTTACTTGTCTGTTTTACTTGTTCTTTATATCCACGGTTACGTCTTAGTATGTAGTAATATATTTTGGAAAGCTCGGCTCCTCCGGGTTAAGTCTAAAGCCTCTTTTTGACCGACGAAAAACGTCCAACAGCAACTAATTTCCAGAAAATACTTTTCGTCAACAATCTTGCAAAAATCATAACTTCTTCGTTATTAACTCTTTTTAATCCGTTCTTTCGCCTACGGATTCGTTTTTGAAAGTATTTTCTAAAAATTTTGCCAAAGTTTCCTTGGTGTTTACTGATTTTCCAGATTTTTACAAAACGGGACAGCATGTCTAAAATAGGTTCCAAATCAAGTTTTCAAGGTTTATAACTAATTTCTACCATCACCAAACCTCTTGTAATCACCACATAGCTAATCTAATCTTACCATACACCTTCTTAAGGTTCCATGGGCTCCTAACCAAGTTATTAGAGCAAGGAAATTCATAACTAAAAAGTTAGGGTTTGTATGTTTCTTTTTAGCCAAAATAAAGTGTGGTATAGCTACTTGTACATGGTTTTTAGCATGATACTTATGTAATACATGTAAAAATAGGATGATCCATGAAAAAAATAAAGATGAAAACTTACTTGACAAAATGAGATGATTATTGGATGATTATGCTTGATGTTCTTGTGTTTTTGTTGCTTGATTCTTGATTAGGCTTGTAAAATGAACAAGTTTTGTGTTTTAACTTATGAAAAATGATCACTTGATCTTTGTAATCAATTTGGGTCGTGGGTTTGAAGATGGAATGGAAGAAGATGAGATGAAAAATGATCTTAGCTCAAAAGGTATGTTATGATTCTAGTAATTTGGTAAAGTATGGTTTTTAGAGTTTATTAGTTAAGTAATAGAGAATTAATGCAAGAGGTTAAAAGGGTGGTCTCATGGGCTGGTTTTTCAAGGGTAGAAGGGGGGGGGGGGGGTAGGGTACTTGGTATTTAATTAGGAATTTGGTGTAGCGTTAAGTGTTATTACGTGTTATTCGTTAAAATCGGGTATCGGGTTTAATAGAAATAAACGTCCACAAAGTTAACCGGGATGAAATAATGTTATAATAATGTTAAAAACATATTAAAAATATGTTGGGTACATTTACTGAGTGATCGGGTGATTATTGTTTAGTTTTCACGAAAACCGTCGTTATATTCGTACGCGTACGTTATTAATAAAATAAATTTCCAAAATACTGGGTAACTGAATGTTATAAGTTTTATGATGTTAAAATGGATATAAAAATATGTCGGGACCATCGTGGGAATATTTAGATATATTCGTCGTGTATAAACCGGGTGTTAACGTTTACTATAATTACTTATACGTAAAAACGTTAAATGTACTGAATATAGAAATTTGAAAATCCTAAGAGTGGTATAACATGAAAATGCTGTTATGATGATATGCAGACTATTTCCAGTCCGTATGCAGTGTACTTAACACTAATGAAATGAATTCGCACCTAAACCAATCCGGTTACGCGAATTGAATACCCGTAAACTAAATTTACGATGAAATGAGTAATGCAAGTGAATAGTGAAAACTTTTCCGGAAATGAATAGTGTTTTGTGAATAGTAAATTTCTCAAATGTTTATCAGAATATCAAAATGACCTCGAAAATGATGAATAGTAAAACGATGAATAGTGTTTTAATGAATAGTGTTTTTCCAAAGTTCGGGAAATGACCTAAAATGACCTGAAATGATGAGTTGTGACAGTCTTCCCCTCTAAAAGGAACTTCGTCCCGAAGTTCAGTTAATGTTAATCAGTTAAATGTGTGTTTAAGAAAATGTGTCAAAGCTTATGTATGTGGGTTTCCTATCCAACTAGGTATGTTCTCGTGGTCAGACTTGATGAGGCAAACCTTCCCAATCCCGAGCATAGTCCTCAAAAGACCTCTTTTAGGTTAATCATTTAGGTAACCGATTTTCACTTAAGCCCACAACCCAATCAAACAAGAACAGTCATGAGATTAAGCTAAATCGGTTTGAGTGATGACTTTAACTTTTAGCTTGATTTTCGCAACCCAATCAAACAAGAACAGTCACTAGAACCAAGCTAAAAATCAAGGTCTGGATTCAACATCCTTGAAAAAGATCTTTTGAAAGATTGGCTCGACTTTGGAATTGCTTACACTAATCAAATTTCTAATGTTAGTATGACTAAGGTTAATGCTGCTAGGTCTCAGATTAGTCAATGTTGTGTATAGGTCCTATATTAAGACTTAAGTGCTACTAAAATACGCTAGTTGTTCAAGAGAATGTACCCGTTGTGCTACCACGGACATGTTGGGTGATAGGATTTCCTAGGAAGTAAGCTCTGCCAAGTGCGGGTGGAATCTCATTGGCCTCATCTCGTGGCCCTTCAATTGCTGCTGCTAAGTTTGGACGATTGCCCCCTTGGTTAAGATTCCTTTTCAACTTAGGACAGTTGTTCCGAAAGTGATCCGGGCTGTTACACTCATAGCATGTCTTTTGGTTCACTGGTTCTCTACACTGGTTTGCATAATGACCAGACTGTCTGCAATTAGCACACATACGGCAGGGCACAGTCTTTTGGTGATGAAAGTTACATTTCGTACATTTAGGATGCTGGCCTAAATACTCTCTCTGACCCGAATTAGTCGCCGCAAAGGTCCTTGCCCTTTTGTTGTCAGTCTGCTTGTTCGACTCGCTTGTTCCCTTCCTTTTATCACTGTCCCTCAAGCTTCCATTTCTAACCATCTCATCTGTCAGAGTCCCTGCTCTCAATATTGCACTCTGAATTGTTGAAGGCTCCGTTGTTTTTACAATCCCACGAATTTCTGGGACAAGGCCATATATGTACCTCTCGATCCTCTTGGACTCAGGGGTAACTAGGTGTGGAACTAGTCTGGCTAATTCATGGAATCGATCCGTATAGGCTGCATGTCCAGCCCCTATCATAGAGAGATGATAGAGTTCATCCTCCAGCTTTTGCATCTCGTTGTCCGAGCAGTATTCCTCCTTCAGTAATGCCTTAAAATCATCTCATGTCATACCTACAGCTGCCGCTCTACCCCTAGCTTGAATCTGCGTATTCCACCATGTCAATGCCTTTCCTGATAGTAAGCACATGGAATACTTCACCATTTGATGTGCTGCACAGTTACTAATGTCGATCACCGACTCCATCTTTTCAACCCATCGAGTATACACCAAAGCGCCTCCTACACCATCGAAATCAATTGGCTTACATGACGTAAATTCCTTATACGTGCATCCGGTCCTAATGTTGTTGTTGCCATTACCATTCTGGCCTATACCATTGGTGTTGTTAATTCCGCTTTCGTGGTTTGCCAAATTATTCATATGATCGCCAACTTGAGTGACAATAGTGGGGAGAAAGTTTTCAAGTTGTCGAGCGATGATGGCTTCAAAATCAGTATTTCCACCGTCGTTGTTATCATTGTTTTCAATGCCGTGACCACCTCCTCTACTTCCATGTCCACCAGTTCTTCCACCATCGTTACTTGGGTTTAGTGAACGTCAGTGATGAGGGAAAACCGTTGATTAACCAAAGTCTATACTTAACATCCTCATATATAATACCGTGCTACCAGTTGTTTCCTAAGTTGTGCCAACACCGATCTACATCTGCATAGTCATATGTCCACGTGTGTCGTGAAGCACTTATAATTATGTTGGCCACCACAATTATAAATGTTTCCTTTCACAAGTGTGCATATCACCAGGCACACATATCTCAGTGGTAGACGTTGCTTAAATGGGCATCTAGGGAATGTCACGCTTAGTACAAAGGAACAAAGGATTCTCCCTTAAGTGTTAAAGTCACCGGGAAGTCTAGTTTCTAACGGTTTCTACAAAGTATCTAATAGCGTAGGTCTAAAAATAAATCACCAGCAAGCGTATGTGTATGTAAAGTGCAAGGCGATAGGGAGGAGAGTCTACATGTATGCAGTTATAGTCTAGACTCTAAAACAACCTAGTTCTCTATAACCAAGGCTCTGGTACCAATCTGTAACACCCCCAAAATACCGCAGCGGAAGACTGTGTCATTGGGATGCTACTTCAGGGCACAAAGTACAAGATATAGAAAACGAACTCTAAATGAGACGTTTTTGAAAAGTTACCATTCGAATAGATAAAAGTAATAGTTTACAAAACAAGGATCCCAAAGTAGTATGATACATAAGTTTTTAAAGTGTATCGAATGGTAAACTATAAAAGTGAAAGTCTCCAAAAGCATGCCCTAAGACTCTCAGCTCCACAAACCTGCTATCGCCTTCCTAACCTGAGATAAACATGCTTAAAAGTGTCAACACAAAGGTTGGTGAGTTCATAGAGTTTGTCTTAATACAGTTGAAAAGCCTATAAAGAATGTTCACACAGCAAAGGCATCGTAAATCCACTCAGTTACAAGTCCCGTCATAAGAGACTTGTAACCTGTGTGTTCACAACCCACTGCTACAAAATAATATGATTAAGATATGTATAAGTTCATAACAACAGTTAAGCAAATTGTAGTGAGTCTACACTTCATCTCCGAAGACCTCACCTAAGTATGTATACTTCCATGGTTGTGCCCAGAACCTTAATCTGGGGCCATAGGAAGTATAAATGTCTCCATGGTTGTGCCCAGAACTGAATCTGGGGCCATTGGAAGTATGTATGTATGTATCCATCACAGTTTAGTATAACACAGTTAAGTATAACACAATCACGTATGTATGACATCAAGTATAATGTAATCAAGTATAATGTTACCAAGTATAATGTTTCCCAAGTATAAATGTTATGTGAATCTGTACAAGTAAGCAAGTAGTAGCATGTATCTCCCCCAAAGAGTTGATAGAACAATTAAAAGAGTAGGGGCTATGACTCACCTGATGCAACAGCTACGATGACAAAAGTGTACACAGAAATGAGGTTCGATCTCTAACCGCAACCTAATATGAATGATGAACGATCTACTTTAGATCACCAAATGATGTTATGAATGTCCATGCTCATGTTTCTATACCACTCTAGTCTTTGGAAAAACACTTGTGTTATCAAAATATATAATCCAAGAATTTGGAAAAATATTGCTATTAGAAAATATAATAAGCTAGTTGTAATATATATATATATACTTATATATATATATATCGTATGTTTCCATGTTAGCGTTGAAATCCTCGGGTTGTAATCCTTGAAATGATGAAAATATACTCGTAATAACTAATACTACATTAGTTATAAAGCTTGGTACTTAATATTACTTCTAGCTCAAAAATGTACTTCGTAGTTTTTGTGCCAAATGTATATAAAAGCTGTCAAATATAAAGTGGTTTTAGCCGATATTCAAACGTGAATATCTTTGTCGTTACTTGTCTGTTTTACTTGTTCTTTATATCCACGGTTACGTCTTAGTATGTAGTAATATATTTTGGAAAGCTCGGCTCCTCCGGGTTAAGTCTAAAGCCTCTTTTTGACCGACGAAAAACGTCCAACAGCAACTAATTTCCAGAAAATACTTTTCGTCAACAATCTTGCAAAAATCATAACTTCTTCGTTATTAACTCTTTTTAATCCGTTCTTTCGCCTACGGATTCGTTTTTGAAAGTATTTTCTAAAAATTTTGCCAAAGTTTCCTTGGTGTTTACTGATTTTCCAGATTTTTACAAAACGGGACAGCATGTCTAAAATAGGTTCCAAATCAAGTTTTCAAGGTTTATAACTAATTTCTACCATCACCAAACCTCTTGTAATCACCACATAGCTAATCTAATCTTACCATACACCTTCTTAAGGTTCCATGGGCTCCTAACCAAGTTATTAGAGCAAGGAAATTCATAACTAAAAAGTTAGGGTTTGTATGTTTCTTTTTAGCCAAAATAAAGTGTGGTATAGCTACTTGTACATGGTTTTTAGCATGATACTTATGTAATACATGTAAAAATAGGATGATCCATGAAAAAAATAAAGATGAAAACTTACTTGACAAAATGAGATGATTATTGGATGATTATGCTTGATGTTCTTGTGTTTTTGTTGCTTGATTCTTGATTAGGCTTGTAAAATGAACAAGTTTTGTGTTTTAACTTATGAAAAATGATCACTTGATCTTTGTAATCAATTTGGGTCGTGGGTTTGAAGATGGAATGGAAGAAGATGAGATGAAAAATGATCTTAGCTCAAAAGGTATGTTATGATTCTAGTAATTTGGTAAAGTATGGTTTTTAGAGTTTATTAGTTAAGTAATAGAGAATTAATGCAAGAGGTTAAAAGGGTGGTCTCATGGGCTGGTTTTTCAAGGGTAGAAGGGGGGGGGGGGGGGGGGTAGGGTACTTGGTATTTAATTAGGAATTTGGTGTAGCGTTAAGTGTTATTACGTGTTATTCGTTAAAATCGGGTATCGGGTTTAATAGAAATAAACGTCCACAAAGTTAACCGGGATGAAATAATGTTATAATAATGTTAAAAACATATTAAAAATATGTTGGGTACATTTACTGAGTGATCGGGTGATTATTGTTTAGTTTTCACGAAAACCGTCGTTATATTCGTACGCGTACGTTATTAATAAAATAAATTTCCAAAATACTGGGTAACTGAATGTTATAAGTTTTATGATGTTAAAATGGATATAAAAATATGTCGGGACCATCGTGGGAATATTTAGATATATTCGTCGTGTATAAACCGGGTGTTAACGTTTACTATAATTACTTATACGTAAAAACGTTAAATGTACTGAATATAGAAATTTGAAAATCCTAAGAGTGGTATAACATGAAAATGCTGTTATGATGATATGCAGACTATTTCCAGTCCGTATGCAGTGTACTTAACACTAATGAAATGAATTCGCACCTAAACCAATCCGGTTACGCGAATTGAATACCCGTAAACTAAATTTACGATGAAATGAGTAATGCAAGTGAATAGTGAAAACTTTTCCGGAAATGAATAGTAAATTTCTCAAATGTTTATCAGAATATCAAAATGACCTCGAAAATGATGAATAGTAAAACGATGAATAGTGTTTTAATGAATAGTGATTTATGAATAGTGTTTTTCCAAAGTTCGGGAAATGACCTAAAATGACCTGAAATGATGAGTTGTGACAGTTGACTCTGATGTTGATGACGAACCCACTGCTCAAACCATCTTCATGGCTAATCTGTCTGCAGTTGTTTCCTCTCCACAGCAGTCTGGCTCTTCCATCACATCTGCCATTTCTGAGGTACCAACTTCACTTAACCAAAATAACTCTACCAATCCACAGAGGGTGTGTGAATTTGTACAACTCAAGGATATTGACAACACAGATACCATTGATATGGGAAATACCAATATTATCCCATATGAAAGGTATTTGAATGACAATGGACTGCCAGTTGTACCAAGTGATGCACCGTCTGTTGATTTTTGTGAACATGAGCTGCATGAGTACACTATATACAACCCTGATGATTCCTTTCCCACTAGATTTAACATCCTTAAGGATCAGGTGACTATATACGAACAGCGTGCTAAATTTGATCTTAATGAACGTGAGCAGAAAATGGAATGGCAAATGCGTGCTTACATATCAGAAAATAATTCCAAACAAGAAACATTGAAAAGGGAGTTAATGTCTTTGAAAAAACAATTGGATCAAACTGTTAAACAAAAACAGGAAATTCAAAAGGGGTTAACCTCACTCAAACACGATTACAAAGATAAAGAAACAAAACTTTTAAATGATTTCTCTAATCTTAAAATGTTGAAAAATAAACTGGAAGAAAAGTTGTACACGCAAGGCAAACCATCCAATCTGCTCAAATGATGCAGAATCATAGGAAATTAAGAGATGAGTTTAGTGAACAGGATGCCTCTAAACCAAAGGCCAACTTCCTTAGAAATGGTATAGGTGCTCAACCTGCGTTATAGGATGCAAACATTATGTTTGAGCCTAATCATGCCCCTCCTGATGTGAGATCCTATGACGAGATTGATGAAATGGAAGATAGAACTAGAGAAAAACTAGCTGAGCAATTAAAGGATCCCCTGTGCATTGCTAATAATATTGTCTTTCACTATGATTATACTGGTGATAAACATTCAGCTATTTTTGTCCCTCAAAAGAAAATCCTTCCTGAGAAAGTTTTTTGGAATATTGACATTGAGAAAATGAAAGCTGAAAGACTTGTGGGTAACACACGTACTATTTTTAGGATTGCTGACCCAACTATTTATCCTCTGAACACGCCTAAGCACCTTGTACCATTTACTCTTCCCACACAGTGTAATACTCTAATTGGATTATATGTACTAGGTCAACTGTTTAATGATTTTGAGAAAACATGTAAAAAGAGAATTACACCAACTGGGATTACTGAAGGGGAAATGGGATTTGAGCAAACAAAACGGTGTTATCTAACTGAAGTCATGCCATTTTTCGATCTTCTCAAAGAACACTTTGAGGGCCTTAAAAAGACAATTAATAATGATGTAACTAAAATGAAAAAGATCTTCAAAGATGTGGAAAATGAGGGTAAACAATTGGCAATTGATCTCAAATATAGTGAAATTGACAGGAAAAACATTCTCATTATGAATGAAAACTTGATTGCTAATTGCATTGCTCAAGATGTTTTCTACACTGTCACCGACTCTGCATTATCTGCTTGACAATTTCATGAAATGTCGGTTACGTTAAATGTTTTTCAGAATTGTGTGATTGAGCTTGAGGGGGAGAATTTCAAATTACATCAAAAAATTCAAAACGATGACCATGATAACATGGTCAGGCATTTCTCAAAACTAGAAGTTGATAATCTTAACTTACAACTACAATATCAACATCTAGAAGAAAGCATAAAAATCTCAAATGCCAAGACATCTTCGGATGCTCCTGAATTTGACACATGTTTTGAATTATCCAAAAAGGATGAAGTAATCCAAGCTCACTCAAACACGATTCGGAAATTGAGGGCCCAAAGTGCACAATTAACGTCTAACATGGGCAACGTGACCAATACGAATTACCAAATGTCACTAGATTCTGAACACTTTCATAAACAAGACATCATTAACGTATTACAACATGAAAATGAGTGGCTTCGTGCTGAAATGTCAAATGTTAAACAACATTACAAAGAGTTATTTGAGTCTATTAAAATAACACGTGACCAAAACAATGAAAGAGTCACTTCTTTGTTAAACGAAATTGAGAATCTAAAGACCATGGTGAAAGGTAAAATGCCCGTCATTTCATGTGACCATGCGATTTCCAATGTTCATGTTTGTAAGAAATATGCGTGTGATGCCTTAAATGTTTCTCTTCCCCTTAGGAACAATAAGTTAGTTCATAGAAACTATCTTAGATATCTTAAGGATTGCCTGGTCATACTTAGAGAAACCATTGAAGATGATAGGATACCTAAACCACTGGATGATGTTATCGTTGGTGCATGCTTTTGATGAGGCAAAAAATGATCCATTTTTAGGGGGTCATTTAAGCCGGAATTAGAATTTATTTGATCAAATATTGCCCTAAATCGTTCCTTTTGTGATTTTAGGTACTTTGGAAGTGAATTCTGGAAAAGGAAGCATTTTGGACGTTTTTGGAGCATAAAAGTGAAGAAAACGGCAAAGTCTTAATTTTCCTTGCTGGGAACAGTACCTGACGGCGTCAAGAGCAATTTTGGTGACGGCCCAGTGAAAATGTGACGGCGTCAAATCAAGGCCGTCAAGAGTAAAAGAGGTGACGGCCCAGAGCAGAAATACACATGACGGCGTCAGATCTGGATCTAGACAATCCGAGAATATTTTTGGCGGCGGGTTGACGGCGTCAGAACTTTCTTCTTGACGCCGTCACCTTAGGAAATCTGTATATACTCTTTGTTATTTTCATTCTAAAAGAGAGGAGAATTTGAGGGTCGAACTTAATAAACCCTAGCTCGTTTGTAACAGTATTTTCAAGGGTTTTCACCCCTTGAAACCCTTCATGTTCAATTGAGATAAGTATCCTTTTAATTCATTCAGTATGTCTATGTGTTGTTTGAATATATCTTATGCTTGTCTTGATTTTAACATGCTAGGCTAGATCTTTTGTGTGTTTGCTTAGATGTAATGAAACCTAGATGTTGATTATAGGTTGATTGCTTGTTTACAGTTGTAATGGATGAATGATTTCAATGTTAGGCTTAAGAAAACTGGCAGATCTCCATTGTGTAACTTGCTTGAACGTCTTAAGAAACATGAACCAATGCGTACTAGGTTTTTATGGTTGTATTTAATGCATGAGCGAATTCTAGTGATCCCATGTTAGGAGATTCTTGCAGGCTCGACATAGGAGTGAAGTAGGAGCTTATAGAGTTGAGGAAGTATGTACGCCACCCCACGATTGGTATTAAGGAATATAACCCCTCATCCACGCAACTGTAACAAACAATTAACCTGTAAAAGATATCTAGGGAGTAGTGAAATCTAAGTAAACACAATTTTCCCATTTATTGTTCACACCACTAGTTTAATTAGTTTTATTTTTATTTTTGTTATTTTATTTTGATTGCATCTTTAGTTATTGGGTTAGTTGACTAGCAACTAATTCTGTCTACTCTTCCAATACCCGAGATTTTAACTGCTTTCATAAAAACATAAAAATACAAAAAAAGAATCACCCCTCATCTCTTGACCTAGTTTTTAGGCTTTCTAATCCTAGCGACACTATTCCTGAGTTGAACCATCAATCCCCTAGTACTTGTCACTATACTATACTACAACGATCAGGTACACTGCCTGGTGGGGGTTGTAAGCTTCTCGAGATCCCTCAAGAGGTAAAGCCTGGTGCAATTCCCCTGCATCAAGTTTTTGGCGCCGCAACCGGGGAATAGTTATTGTCTAGGTTAGAATTTCTTTTTATTAGGTCTACTTACTAGAATCCTTTCTAGTGAGATTTTTATTTTTATTTTTATAGGATTCCTTTAGTCTATCTTTCTCTTTGTGCCCTTTGTTTGTAAAACCATTTTCATTTGTCTTCATGGCGGATGAGATTCCATTTAGATCATTAACAATAGAGGAACAATTAGTTTACTCGGATAGATTTGCTTCATGTTGTTCCAATGAATTTTTAAGTGATCTTAGCTATATACAAGAGGAGATGGGTGTAAAGTTTGATAGGTTTGATGAGTTATGCGCATGTGTGGCCTATATTAAACAATCATTGTTAGGATCAATTCCTTTTAGTAAGACCCTTTGGAAAAATTTTGAGGAAAGCCTCCTAACCGTGAACCATGAGTTCAATGAATTGATGGGTTTGTATACATCACAACTTAAGGAAACAATTATGGAGGATTTAGCTGAACATGATTATATTGAGCAAAAAGATGAATCCTTTAGGCAAATTGAACATTGTAATCAAGTTATTGGGGAAGGTTCTTATGAATCAGACTTAGAACTTGAAATGGCTAGAGAAGGATTTGAGATACTTAGGAACATGTTTAGGTTAGATTCTACTAAAACACATGATGAGGATATAGGTGATGTTGAGAAAAGGAAGGATGAGGTAAATAACACAAACCTACAAAGTACCCCACAACTCCCATCATCACTTGAGGAATACACACCACCCGTGACTTACCCGGAAGAAGTAGAAGAGACTATAGGAGCCCCAATAGAGGTAGAACCCTTGTACCAAACACCACTAGAGGATATAGGTTTGAATACTTGTAGTGATAACCTTACTCTTAGTTCTAGGGAATTAGCTAATGTTGATGAACCGGAACCTCAATCTTCACACAACTTTCCATCCTTAGATATACATCTAGGAGACAAAAGAGGAGCCGACCCACCCATCAACCCATGTAGTCCGGGTAGTCTTAGGATAAAGGTAGTGGACTCTAAGCCTTGTAGAGAGGAAGCCAATATAGGAGTGGAAAATGACCTTACATGCTTACATCACCCATTTATAATTGATTACAAGAAACATTATGGGTTTAAACCGGGTTTATTAGATCGAGATGGATCCCCAACTAGTAGTCTCTTGAAGTTGATAGAAAATGATCCCTTTCTAGGAGAAAATCTTAATCGACCCATTAACCCGATTAAATTTGGTAAGGTTATGATGATAGGAGCACACCCCTTTGAGCATATAATTCATCCACCACACATTCCTTACGAGGCATATTTCCACCCTAAGGGTGTGTATCGCTACTTCCACCCGTACTTAATCCAAAGTGTAGGGAAAACCTCTCCTATTTCCGTTAAATAAGGGTAGAGTCAGGCTCGTGACTCAAACAAAAACAAGCGCTTCTTGGGAGGCAACCCATGCTTTGTGTAATTTTTATTTTATTTGATTGCTATTTGTTTCCGTATGCATGCTTTATTTTTATTGTTGGTAGATCATGTTTCAAACTAAAATAGTGAAAATACTTTATTTTGTTGTCTGGCTTAGTCTTAACTTCATCCAAATATGTTTTTAAGAAACAAAACCGATCATGATTCTCCACAATATTAAATTGACATGTATATTCGTATTTGTTAGAGTCAAATGCTTGTATCGAGTCATAATGATGTTTTGCAGGATTTTCCAGGAAGTAGGACAAGGTTTTTCCAGAAATTTTCCGGAAACTTAACATGAGATTTCTGCAGGTCACTTCTGACGGCGTCAGGAATTAATTCCTGATGGCGTCATGTGTAAAATTCTGGAAATTTTGCTAGTTTTGTTTTTCGAACGGAATCTTAAAGTTTTTGTTAATTCTTTAGTTTCATAAACTCCAAGAAATCTGCAAGCATTCATTCCACAAGCATTATATCTTACATTGCTTTCTAGGATTTGTTAGCATATATAGATTGCCGCCGATTTTACGCGAGTTTACCTTGTTTGTTTTCTCAGGTTTAACAGGTTATGTATGACAAGAAGATGATTTATATTCTGGAAGGGAAGCTTTGATTGTTCATTTTCTTGGAGGAAGATCTAACCTTGTTCACGCACTATCCATACCGAGCGAATCAGGGGAGTATTTGATTTTATTCTTTTACCTGTTTTTACTTTTACATTCTTTAATTGAACATTGGAGACAATGTTCATCCTGAGTGTAAGGGGAGGGTAAAATGATGATACCTTATAGTATACACTTTCGCTTGAGTTTGTTTGTTTGATGGTAGATGTGTAATAAAACTATGAGAAATACTTGTTAGTGTAATTTTAGCGCCAAATTTAAATTTTTTTACAACATTTAGGAGTGAAACTTTAGCCATAGCAAGCGTCTCATGGATAGGAGATTGTATGACTAGCACAAAACCGTACCATTCGGAAGAATTTTCACCCAAATATGTGAGGTTCGCCTTTAGATTTGATAGGAAAAACATTTACTATTAGTGCTTATGAGTGTACCGGTAGCATTTAGATTCTAGAACTTGCGTTAGTGATGCATCTCGAGACCGCTAGTGAGACTACATTCATGTAGTAGGATTTACTACATGATAAGAGGCATCAGGATCACCCTTGTGTTAAACCCGTATCATAATTACTTGACCATTTAAGTCATATTATTTGGCTAGTAAAGTCAATTAATTTTTCCCACACCATTAGCGTTGTACTCATTTTTAGTACACGAAACCCCTAGTACACCCCTCCGAGCCTATCTTTTCGTTTCTACCTTTAAGCATCTTACTTAAAGGAAGAATTTGTTACAACCCACTTAAATGTACAACCAAATCGCCTTAGCCTTCAGTGTATGCACTCATCTTTAGTGCATTATTGTTATTTGTTTAAACCCTTAGTTAATTATCTAATTGATTACATGGTTGCTAAGTCGAGTCATATCCTTGTACATATTATTTTGGGACGATTGGGACTCATGGGTAAAGTACTAATTTTATGGAGTAATGGGGAAGAACATCATATATTACCCTCATATGTGCATTAATCTTAAAAGTACTCAAAGTGTTTTGATTATCTTAATTTGAGTCATTAGAGTAGTTTATTGTAAAGTATGTAAAAATTCAAGTGTAAGGGGAATGTTCAATCCCTATGATGTATTATTTTGGATGGTAGGGTAAGAGTGTATGAAGAAAAAAAAAATCGAAAAATTAAGAAAAATAAAAAAATATAGAAAAAGAAAAGAGAAAAAACATACGGACTACCATCCCGTTTCATTCTATGTTTATTTTATGATTTTGTTATTTTTGATTTATTAGCTTAAGTCGAGTTTAGTCTTGGCTTAGCAAAGCCATATTGTACATGTAATTAACCAAGATGATTAACTCGCCACCAGTAAAGATTGCCTATATCCAACAAAACCGTGTATTCCATGTCTCTACACCTAACGTTACAACCCTTTAAAAGACCTCTTTGATAGTTTATCATAGGTGCTTACGCCATGTGGTGGAGGTTTGATCATTTCCCAAGCCTATGGTAATCTATTTTGTTATGACAGGTAGTGAGAGATGTTTTCCATTTCCATATTGTGATATATACTTTATTACACCCGATAGATGTGAGTATCTAAACACTATTTGTGAGGTGCTAGTGTATGCCCTCCGGGCTTGTCTTTGGTCTTTAGGGGAACGATTATTTGTTGTAATTACTTTTATATTAGTGTTAAATGACCCCTAACTTGTATTTTGATTAGAATAAAAGCGCATTTGCTTAAGGACAAGCAAATCTCAAGTGTGAGGGTATATGATGAGGCGAAAATGATCCGTTTTTAGGGGGTCATTTAAGCCGAAATTTGAATTTATTTGATCAAATATTTCCCTAAATCGTTCCTTTTGTGATTTTAGGTACTTTGGGAGTGAATTCTGGAAAAGGAAGCATTTTGGACGTTTTTGGAGCATAAAAGTGAAGAAAACGGCAAAGTCTTAATTTTCCTTGCTGGGAACAGTATCTGACGGCGTCAAGAGGATTTTTATGACGGCGTCAAGAGCAATTTTGGTGACGGCCCAGTGAAAATGTGACGGCGTCAAATCAAGGCCGTCAAGAGTAAAAGAGGTGACGGCCCAGAGCAGAAATACACATGACGGCGTCAGATCTGGATCTAGGCAATCCGAGAATATTTTTGGCGGCGGGTTGACGGCGTCAGAACTTTCTTCTTGACACCGTCACCTTAGGAAATCTATATATACTCTTTGTTATTTTCATTCTAAAAGAGAGGAGAATTTAAGGGTCGAACTTAATAAACCCTAGCTCGTTTGTAACAGTATTTTTAAGGGTTTCACCCCTTGAAACCCTTCATGTTCAATTGTGATAAATATCCTTTCAATTCATTCAATATGTCTATGTGTTGTTTGAATATATCTTACGCTTGTCTTGATTTTAACATGCTAGGCTAGATATTTTGTGTGTTTGCTTAGATGTAATGAAACCTAGATGTTGATTATAGGTTGATTGCTTGTTTATAGTTGTAATGGATGAATGATTTCAATGTTAGGCTTAAGAAAACTGGCAGATCTCCATTGTGTAACTTGCTTGAACGTCTTAAGAAACATGAACCAATGCGTACTAGGTTTTTATGGTTGTATTTAATGCATGAACGAATTCTAGTGATCCCATGTTAGGAGCTTCTTACAGGCTCGACATAGGAGTGAAGTAGGAGCTTATAGAGTTGGGGAAGTACGTACGCCACCCCACGACTGGTATTAAGGAATATAACCCGTCATCCACGCAGTTGTAACAAACAATTAACCTGTAAAAGATATCTAGGGAGTAGTGAAATCTAAGTTAATACAATTCTCCCATTTATTGTTCACACCACTAGTTTAATTAGTTTTATTTTTATTTTTGTTATTTTATTTTGATTGCATCTTTAGTTATTGGGTTAGTTGAGTAGCAACTAATTCTGCCCACTCTTCCAATACCCGAGATTTTAACTGCTTTCATAAAAACATAAAAATACAAAAAAAGAATCACCCCTCATCTCTAGACCTAGTTTTTAGGCTTTCTAATCCTAGCGACACTATTCCTGAGTTGAACGATCAATCCCCCAGTACTTGTCACTATACTATACTACAACGATCAGGTATACTGCCTGGTGGGGGTTGTAAGCTTCTCGAGATCCCTCGAGAGGTAAAGCCTAGTGCAATTCCCACGCATCAGCTTCCTCACTAACAGAGCCCAGGAATTATTAGAATACGCTATAGGCTCATGCCCCAAGAATGATAACAAGTCGGATAGGTCGTTTGCTTCGCACTCTAACGTTGGCAACAAACATGTTACTTTTGATTACCCCCAAATAATGTCACAATCCACCACCATGATCACCGGTAAACAAGTAGCAATTAAGCATACTAATGTTCCCATCATTGCTTCTACAGGAGTAAACGGTGTATCTAAAGCTAGCAAGTCACAGTCTAGGTGCAATACAAAGAATGATTGGACTTTGCTGGCTAAGAGTGCACTTATGAAGGAAGTAGAAGAATCCTCTAGGAACAATAAAGTTGTGTTTAATGAAAGGAATCGAGTTGACTCAAACATTTGTGTTAACAATGATGTAATTAATTCGAATTCTGGTGCTATTTGTAAGACTTGTAACGAATGTTTATTTTTTGGTAATGATGATGCTTGTGTTGTGTCCTTCTTAAAATCCACTATGCAATCTCCGGTCGTGAATGTTTCGAGTGCTAAAAAGGTTAGGCAGGTCTGGAAAAAAACATGAAAGGTGTTCACTAATGTTGGTTATCAATGGAGGCCTACTGGAAGGAAATTCACCCTAGGAGAAAAGTGCCCATTGACTAGGATCACTGACTCCAAAGTAGTGCCAATTAAGAAATGGAGACCTACTCGTAGAAGGTTCCCAGTAGAAGCACTTAGTACCACTCCTAAGTCTAGTGCATCAAATTGTAAAAATTCCAGCAGTATCTCCGTGACTTATGATAATCCAATATTTGTATGTGTTAACCAAACGGACCCCAACTGTTTGTGGGGCTCCAGTTTTTTCAGTTATCTACCATTGTCTGGTTTCAAATGCAGGTCGTACAAATCATCCTTTGGTATTTGGACTCAGGCTGCTCAAAACATATGACTGGAGATCGCTCGCGGCTCAAGAATTTCGTGGAAAAGTTCATTGGTACGGTCAGATTCGGGAACGACCATTTTGGGGCTATAATGGGTTATGGTGATTACGTCTTTGGAGATAGTGTGATATCCAGAGTATACTACGTGGAGGGACTTGGACATAATCAATTCTCTGTTGGTCAATTCTGTGATTCAGATCTTGAAGTTTCCTTCAGAAAACACACATGTTTTGTTAGAGAATTAGATGGTGTAGATCTTCTCAAAGGCAGTCGGGGCACCAATCTTTATACCATCTCAATTGAAGACATGTTGCGGTCCTCTCCTATTTGCTTGCTTTCAAAAGCCTCTAAGAACAAATCATGGTTGTGGCATCGTCGTGTAAACCATTTGAACTTCGGTACCATCAATGAGCTCATACGTAAGGATCTTGTTCGAGGTTTGCCCAGACTTAAGTATGAAAAGGATCATCTATGCTCCGCGTGTCAAATGGGCAAGAGCAAAAAGCACACCCATAAACCCAAAACTGTCAATTCCATTATGGAAGTCCTATACACTCTTCACATGGATCTTTGTGGACCAATGAGGGTTCAAAGTATCAACGGAAAGAAATATGTGCTAGTTATTGTTGATGAATACTCTCGCTACACATGGGTAAAGTTTTTACCATCAAAGGATGAAACTCCAGAGATCATCATCAGACTCATCAAGCAATTGCAAGTTCGACTCAACAAAACAGTTAGGTTCATCCGCACTGACAATGAAACGAATTTTGTGAACAAACAACTTACTCAATTTTTTGAAGGTGTCGTCATTAGTCATCAAAAGAGCATTCCACGTACTCCTCAACAAAATGGAGTTGTTGAAAGGCGTAAACGCATCTTTGTTGAAGCCGCTAGGACTATGCTCATCTTCTCTAAAGCTCCTATGTTCCTTTGGGCAGAGGCTATTGCAACTGCTTGCTACACACAGAATCGATCCTTGATACACCCTCTCCACTGCAAGACTCCATATGAACTGGTTCATGGCCGAAAACCAGACCTTTCATTTCTTCGAGTATTTGGCGCATTGTGCTATCCAACAAATGACAGTGAATATCTTGGGAAACTCAAGGCCAAGGCCGACATTGGTTTCTTCGTTGGTTATGCTCCAGAATGAAAGGGGTACCGAATCTACAACAAGCGTACCAGAGACATAATGGAAACAATCCACGTTACATTCGATGAGCTGATTGAGCAACCGGCTCCTATACAATCAAGTTTTGGACCCGTACCTAACCTTTTGTCTCCTGGACCTATAAGCTTCGGGCTTGTACAGAATCCCACTCCTGCTATTCCTTTTGTGCCTCCTACAAGTGAAGATTGGAAGTAACTGTTTTACCCAATGTTTGATGAATACTTTGAACCTCAAAACGTGGTTGCTCCTGAAGCTCCTGTCATTCCACAACTAGCTGGTGTAGCAAATGTCCCACATGTTAATGCAGGGCCATCCACTTCATTGTCATGGGATCCAGAAGCCCCAACCATCAGTCATTCAGTTACCACATCTAATGTTCAATCTTCATCTGTACACGAGTAGCAGCTGTGGATAATTCGTTTGAAGTAAATCCTTTCGCTCCACCTGATGATGAGCCGTTTGTTAACATCTTTGCTCCTGAATCCTCTAATGTTGCAACATCCTCAGATGAATCTAACACGGCGACCTCAATTCACTATCCTCAACCCCATGAGCATCTCAGGAAATGGACAAATAATCACACAATTGACAACATCATTAGAAACCCTTCTCGTCCGGTATCAACCCGTAAACAACTTGCAACTGACGCCTTGTGGTGCTTCTTCAATTCTGTCCTCTCCAAAGCTGAGCCAAAGGATTTTAAAGATGCAATGTCTAAACACTCATGGTTCACAGCTATCGTGGACGAGATTCATGAGTTTGATCGACTTGAAGTGTGGGAATTAGTACCACCTCTCGATTGTGCTATGATCATTGCTCTCAAATGGATATTTAAAGTAAAACTTGATGAGCATGGAGATGTATTGAAGAACAAGGCAAGGCTTGTAGCAAAAGGATATCATCAAGAAGAAGGAATAGACTTTGAAGAATCCTTCACACCTGTTGCTAGAATTGAAGCCATAAGAATATTTCTCGCAAATGCTGCCAGTCAGAATATGGTAGTATATCAAATGGACGTTAAGACTGCATTCTTAAATGGCGATCTAAAGGAGGTGGTGTATGTTAGTCAACCTGAAGGATTCGTGAATCCGGAACGTCCTAACCATGTCTATCATTTGAAGAAGGTGCTTTATGGGCTTAAGCAAGCTCCTAGGTCATGGTATGATACTTTGTCAAAATTCCTTCTTGCTAACAAGTTTTCCAAAGGTGTTGTTGATCCTACACTTTTTACCAGAAAAACGGGCAAAAACTATCTTCATGTACAAATCTATGTTGATGATATCATATTTGCTTCCTCTGATCCTAAGGAGTGTGATCGTTTTTCCCAAGAGATGAGTTCTGAGTTCCAGATGTCCATGATGGGTCAAATGTCATTCTTTCTAGGCTTGCAAATATCTTAAAACCCTAATGGCATATTCATCAATCAATCCAAGTATGCTAATGAAATTTTGAAGAAATTTGGATTCGAATCCTGTGACTTAGTTGATACTCCCATGATCGAAAGATCAAAACTAGATGAAGACGATGTTGGGATCCCGATCGACCAAACCAAGTATTGAAGCATGATTGGTTCCTTAATGTATCTCACTGCTAGTAGACCGGATCTTCTGTTCGCCGTTTGCATGTGTGCTCGATATCAATCCAAACCTACCAAGAAGCACTTGGAAGCGGTCAAAAGGGTCTTTCGGTATCTTAAAGGAACAATCCACATGGGTCTATGGTATCCCAAGGACACTGCTATGGCGCTCACGGCTTATTCCGACGCTGACCATGCGGGATGTCAAGACACTCGTCGAAGTACATCTGGGGGTGCACAGGTTTTGGGCAATAAGCTAGTTAGTTGGTCTTCAAAGAAACAAATGAGTACATCGATCTCCTCCACAGAGGCTGAATACATTGCTATGTCCTCATGCTGTGCTCAGATCCTATGGATGAGATCTTAACTTTCTGACTATGGCTTCGTGTACAACAAGATTCCCATGTACTGTGACAACAAAAGATAAAATTACTCTCTATTGCAACAACGTCCATCACTCAAGAACTAAGCACATTGATATTCGACATCACTTCATCAGGGAGCAAGTTGAGAAAGGAATTGTGGAACTTTACTTCGTGAGGACTGAGTTCCAGCTAGCTGATATCTTCACCAAAGCGCTTCCTAGGGAACGATTTCAATTCATTCTCCCTCGTCTTGGAATGAAGAGTCTCACGCCTGAGGATCTCATAAGTCTTCAGGAAGATCAGGAGGAGTAAAGGGGTTGCTTCATATATCCTTTGTACATAGATTAAAACAAAAAGAAATTAGAAAAATATAAAACCTATAAAAACCATAAAAATCTGAAAAATCATAAAATTCAAAAATATTCTTCTTACGACATGTCTCTTGTGTAATCAATATTATGTACGTTTCTAGAAATGTCATTCAATAATGACACGGAAATATACATATGCTTGAGCAAGAGTTTTCTTTTTAATATGATGTTTTTCTAAAACATGTCGTATCTACAAATATTCTTTCAAAATGGTTTCCTATTACTTCAGATAGCAACCCGGTCTTATTATTGGGGAAAGTTCGTCGCCAAAAAGACGACTGTTCCTAACAAAGGCATGAATTACTTTATATTTGTGCCTTTCCAATCTGATGTACGCTTAAGTGCATCATTTCTGGTAAAAGAAGAGAAGTCTTCCTTACATCTCAAATACTTTTCCTTCAATGATTCTTCGGGAAAGTATTTGCTCCAAACTTGGTGGTACCATGGTTTTTGAAGATCAAACAAACTCGAAATGTTGTTTAAGATTTGCCACTCAATCGATGCTAAACTAATTAATACTTTGTGCAAAATGTTTAATTTTAAATGTGTCATCGATTGAGGGGGAGAACGATTTCAAAAACTATATATCATCAAAACAAGATCTTTGTGCACAACTACAGTGGATTAAGTGAATTGTTATGTGTTAGTATATGAATTTTTCATGAGTTTCTCGCTAAACTCAAAATTATTTATAAACTTATCATCTCTAACACATAACATACTCCCTCCAGGTTTGAGGGGGAGCTAGCATGTCGTCTCAAAATCAGTCATTCTTAAATATGACACATTCTTTCTCCCAAAATCTTTAAACTTATTTAAATCACTTGGGATCACAAATCTTAATTGGTTTGAAATTTTTGATCGGGGGAGAAGATGTGATTTAAATATGAAAAACTGATTAAAATGTGATGTTTTAAACTCAAATGTATACTCTCCCTTATGTGCTAAACTCTTTTGTATATCAATGCACATATTGAGGGGGAGCAAATGATTTGTGAAAAAGGATCCTTGCATCTTAAGAGTTCGAGACTCAGACTTGACTCATGAATTGACGAAACACAATTGTCTTGAATCGAAGGGACTAGTCCTGGATGGGTAATAACTTCAAGTTGGTCTAACCAGTGATGTAAGCGTGTCTCGAAAAGGACTTGTCTGAATTGAATGTACCATTTCGAGAAACCTTGGGTGAATCTGATCAGGCCGGGTAATAACTTCAAGCTAGTTTAACTAGTGATGTAAGCGTGTCTTGAATGCCCGGTCATGTTCACCTAAGGTAGATCAATTCAAAAAGTGCAACTCTTCCCGACATGTGCAAATTTTCGTATCAATACATATGAGCACATGTTAAGGGGGAGCATTTGAAAATGACAAAACTCTCAATGTGTTAACAAAATGTGTTTCTCAATCATAAACACGTTGAGAGAATTTTCAATGATTTGGTGTATGGCAACATAGGATAGTCATGAAGTTATAAGGTGGCTAAGGTTAGGAAAATCGTCCTATGATCCGCCAGAACCGGAGGGATCTAACCATGGACAATACCGAATAGATAGTATTAGAAAGTCTGTAGGTATGATCAAGAAAAAAGGAGAAATGTGAGAATGGAGAAAGAAGGGGTTAAAGAATTAAAAAGAAATGAAATGAGAAAGGGTGAAAAGAAATAGCCCTCCAATTATTCAACCTTAGGGCAGAAACCGGGTTCAATTCATAATCTACTGATGGTTGCTAAGGCGACATTGGTATTGAAGACAAGACATCATGGACCCAGTGACGCACTGCACTAAACCTTCTAGCCACTCAAGTTCTCTTAAAAGAACTTGTTTCATTCTCACGGGGAACCGGTGTAATCTATCAACGTACCTCTTAGAGATGGTTGATATTGAAGCAGGAGACCTCTCCCTAATCTCCGTATAGGAAAATCAAATGCACTTATTGAGTCTAGAGCCTCGAGATGCATAAAAAGATCTCATAGGAACACGTGCTACTTCTACCCTGGTTGTTCAACATTAAGGACACCAGTGGTAAACTTATAAGTCCTACGCAGATCTTAGCAATCTGCCAGAACATTTATGAGGGATGTTGCTATTGTAACTCCCAGTGATTGAATGGAAATTCCTGCCAGTGTCAACATCAAGCAGCCCTGAAAGCAGGTCACTTCGGTAATTCCTTATGGATTACGCTTAGTGGTCGCGGCGGTTACCAATGGTCTACAGTCGTGGAGTGAACTCCAGCGACTCACCCAGTCATTGATTTACTTAGGTAGATCGTGTAAATCCTCTCGGGGGTTTGCCGATTGGGAACGGTCTTGATAAGGATTAGAAGGAGTCTTCACACTATGCTGTTGACAATCTCTAATTCCAAACCTATAAGTACCGGATGATTTGTTGCTAACAGTCTACTTGCAGGAATTTCTGACAGTTGCAGTTGATTGCTGAAAAGATGCTGATCCATCAACACATGCTCACACTTCGACATCATAATCTAAGAAATCATGATCATTAATTGGGCTTCATTTATGCTTCCACAACTCTGATGCAGAAGATCATGATCCTGAAAAGTGTGAGCATGCCAACACAAAGATGTTCTTATCACATGGAGACGTTACTACTCAAAGATGACTTTCAGACACTCATTTTAATGATGAACTTGAAGTAATTTCCAAAGACCATCCATCACATTGAACAAGTCATCTAGAGTCTACCGCTTAAAGCACAAAGATCTCAACAATGAAGAATCAAAAGGCTACGAGCTACAAAGATGTCTTCAAAGAATTGAATGTTATGATTCAATATTTATTTTCCGGGGTGACCTCCCTTAGGGGGAGATTGTTAGGAATACGTTTATTCATATGAAGATTCGGTCACCCCGAGTATAGTTTAGCATGTTGTAGCTCATAGTATTTATCATATTAGTCAGAACGTGGTTTAATATTAGTTAGTATTTGTGGAGTCAGGTCGGGTCTTTACTCACTGTCAGCTCGCTCCACAGCCCGTTTCAGGGGGCGTTTGTTTGTAAGTATAAATACCCCTTCCTTAGCTTGGAAGGGGTTGGACCTTTCATTTGCAATCTAACCTACTACTAGTTTTCTCTCAAGGTGCCACTCCTTTCTCTCTCTAACATCTCTCTAGAAAACATTACATAACATCATCCTAAACACAAAACCAACCATGTTCTTACATTAGAGTATATTACAATAATATACGAGACAGGAGCAAAAATATTAAACTTCAGTTAATGATTCTTTTTAAATATTGTTCTAAAGGCATGTTGAAAAAAATACAATTTGTATGTAATCATTTGACTTGTGTTATCATGTTTATCAGTAGATACAAGTGTTTCTTTGAGTTTTATTCTTGTTTTCATGATTATTTGATGCTCCCTTTCAGCATACTTAAGCTTCGATCTTTATGTTTTTATTGTAATCTTTGATCTATTGAGCTAGTACATATAAAGCAAAAAAGAATATAAGGAGCAACAAATCAACTAAAACACAACGTGATGAACAACACTTCAACTTATACAGTTGTTTAAATAATATAAACTGATATCAAAAAGTTTATTAGAAAAATATGACTTGACAATATGATGAATAATAATAAGTTATATTTGATTCAGCAAGTTCATTCTCAGTTCACAACAAACAAAAGATTCAATCATCTATACCATTTCACTGCTCGATTCTTTGCTTCCACCAAACACTGGAATAAGTTATCTTTCTAAGGGATTATTCTCATTCTCTACAATTCCATTCTCTAGTGCAATTCCATTCTTAATGATTCCATCGTACCAAACACCCCTAGTCTCAAGGGATGTTGAGATAAAGAATTATGTTTTACTTGGTAAAATAAACACCTGGTCTCGAGTGTTGTTGAGATAAGGGCGCGTTTAGTAATGGAAAAGTTTTTTTAGTTTTCATTGAATGGGGGAGTTATTATTTCTCTAAAGAATACTTGAAAACGTGTTTAGATGGGGTTTTCTAAAATGAAAAACCTATGGAGAACTCATAAAGGGAGTTTTCCAAAACTTAGTTATAAACTTAGAAACCATATTTTTCATTTTTCCAATAAAACTTTTGAAAAAAACTCAATTTGAACGCGTTTTCTATTTTCTTAGGTTTTCTTGGAAAAAATTTCTGGAAAACCTCCCGTTTTTCCTTTCCTAAACGCGCCCTTAGGAGTCCACTAACTAGTCTGCTAGTCAGCTAGTCCTTCGTATTTTCAGTTGTAAGTTTGGCTATTTAAAGTCACTTCTTTGCGTAATAATGAATAAGCCAGTTCACCCATTTGTGAGTTACATTATTCATCTACCAAATTAACATTTGGTATCAGAGCTCTCTATCAAAAGAGGGTTGACTTCCACTGTGAGAGTGATAGATAGTTGTGGGTTTGAGTAAGAAAGATCACAAAGTTAGAGTATAGTAGAGATACTCTAAATCAGAGAGCAAGATGACGACAAAAGGAAGCAGTTTTAGGCAACCAAACATTCCCAAGTTAGATGGAGATCATGAGCATTGGAGTCTCCTTATGGAGAATCTATTGCGATCTAAAGAATACTGGTGTGTTGTTGAGAATGGAATTCCAACTGATGGCGAGAATGTCACTGCAGCTCAGTAAAAGAACATTGATGAGATGAAGCTGAAGGACTTGAAGGTGAAAAACTATTTGTTTTCGTCCATTGACAAGTCGATTTTGAAGAAAAGCACCAAGAAGGAAACTTCAAAACAACTGTGGGACTCGATGAAGTTGAGATATCAAGGTAGTGCTAGAGTTCAGATAGCGCAACTTAATAGGCTAAGGAGAGATTTTGAGATCTTAGCAATGAAGACAGGGGAGTCAATTACTGACTATTTGGCAGAGTAATGGCTGTTGCAAACGAGATGAGAAACTACGGTGATAACATGGATGATGTTAAGATCGTTGAAAAGATCTTACGGACATTGACAGACAAATGGAACTTTGTTGTCTGTTTAATTGAGGAATCGAAAGACATTGATGAAATGACAGTAGATGAACTTCAGAGTTCTCTACTTGTGCATGAACAGAAATTCAAACGGAATCATGATGGTGATGAAGTACAAGCTATGAAAGTAAAGTATGACGATAGTCGAGCTGGTTGAGGACGGGGGAGATTTGCTTCAAGAGGTCGTGGACGAGGAAGAGGGAGAACCATGTAGTCGAGAGACACAATTGATTGTTATAAGTGTCACAAACTCAGACATTACCAGTTCGAGTGTCCAGACTGGAATAAAGAGATAAACTATGCTGCCATCAATGAAGAGGAAGGAGGAGAAGAAAGTGAACAGCTACTTTTAATGGCTTACACTCCAGAAGTTACGAAAAATGATGTATGGTTCCTTGATTCTGGATGTTCAAATCACATGAGTGGAGATCCATCATGGTTCTCAAATCTCAATCAAAATAACACTACCATTGTGAAACTTGGAAATAACATGATCATGAAAGCGGTTGGTCAGGGCAACATGAAGATCAAATTGAATGGAGTCACTCATATTGTTTCTGATGTGTGGATTGTTAGGATTCAGTGATGAATCCAAGGCCTACAAGTTACTTAATCCCAAAACTAACAAAATCATAGTTAGTAGGGATGTCATCTTTCAGGAATACAAAGGATGGGACTGGATCAATACACATTCAGAAGAAGTTCTAGTTGATTTAGAATGGGACGATGATGTGTTGATTTAGAAATGAGAGTAGTGTAACTGTGGTCACCAATGAAGAAGACATAGTCGCTGTCACGAATGAAGAAGATGGGGTTGTTGAGGAAAATACACGTCATGGGAGGGTTAACGAAGGTGTCACGAGAAACGAGAAGTGGACGAACTGTACAAGCTCCTAGGTGGATGAACGAGTATGCCTCGGGTGATGAGCTTGAAAATGTTGAATTGAACATGACTATAGCAGCAAATTCAGATCCAGACCCACTTTGTTACAATGAAGAAGTAAAAATGAAGCATTGGAGGGTTGCTATGATGGATGAGATAAAATCCATTAAAGAAACAATACATGGAGCTTAATTGATCTACCAAAAGGAGCTAAAACTGTGGGAGTGAAATGGATCTACAAGACTGACAACATCAAATAAGTCCATGATTTAAGTGTTAATTTCCCCCTTAGTACTCATCTTTTGTATTCATATGTTAGGATATAAACTCCTATTTGTTTATATTCTGTTTTCAGGGCAAAGATGAGTAAAAGAACGAAGAAACATGGAAATGGAAGGACTAAAGACAAAATATATGAAGTATGCGGATTCTGCACCAACTACGGCGTAGAGGTCTCACCTACCTACGCCGTAGCAAGAACTAATGAAGACTACGACATAGCTCATCCCTGACTACGGCGTAGTGATCTACTAAAGTGCTATATGGAGTAGCTACTCTCCACCTACGGCGTAGACCCCAAAAGAGGCAGTACGGAACTCAAGTGGCCAAAAAAGAAATTACGGCGTAGTTCCTCATATAACTACGCTGTATATGCATCCAAAGAAGAAACTACGCCCGTAGCACTTGATCAAGCTACGGCGTAGTTGGTATTTACAAAGGCTACGGCGTAGCCACTCATTTAGCTACGCCGTAGCAAAGTTGGGCCTATAAATACAAACCCTAATTCCGAGTTTATTCATTCACTTTCCACCAGACAGAAGTTGGGAGAAACTCAGGGAGCAGGAGGAACGAAGTTCAATCCACATACAAGTCAATTCAAAGGGAGAATTCACACACCAATCATAAGTTTATTCATTCCTTTGTCTTGTATTCGATTCATGTTTACATTTGTAATAATACATTCTTGTTTTACTGCAACTATGAATATGAGTGGCTAAACACCTCTTGGCGTTAGCCTAATTATGAAATTGTTATTGTTATGATTTAGTTTTCTGTGCATCTATTGTCGTATTATTTGTATACTTTCATGGCGAGTCTTAGGACACTCTAGTTTTGGTAGTGTTGAGCATTAGTAGTTCCTTGGAGGCTTGGTGAATTAACCCTAGGACCCAAGCCAATGGGGATGTGACTTGGTGATAGAAATATCATCATACATGTGCGAATTAACCCTAGGACCACCTATCAATGCGATATGCTTAAAGAAGCTAGAGGGGGTGTAAGATCTGACCATGCCACATCCCGCTAGGCTTGTCCATGTTAGTAGAGGTACTTAATGACTTGCATCTTCGTAGGTTCACATCGGTCGATGAACTCTCGTCTTTACAATAGGCGGGAATAGGACAAGGTGTAAGATATATTTAGGTGATTTAACCCTCTGATCCTAAATGCAAATACCCCCAGACGACACGATAGGATGCACTTATAGAAAACTAATCATGATAATAACAAGAGTAGTAATTAGGTTAGCACTACTTCTCCTTATTGATTCTCTTCCATTTATTTACTTGTTTTGTTATTTACTTTTATTAGTTAATTAATCTCTACAATCATAAACCCCTTTTTATAAACGTGACATAGACTTTAATTAGGATCCAAATGCATAGCTCTTGGGACGACCTCGGCTTTACCATCTAGCTATACCTTACACGACCGGGTACACTACCCGATAGTGCTTTAGGTAGACCTTAGGTAAACGAGCAACTCATAAATATTAAAACCTGGTCAGTAAAACCTGCATCAAAGACCAAGCTGAACGAGAATAGAGAACTACATAAGCATAAGGTCCGATTAGTCGCAAAAGGTTTCACAAAGATATGGGGTTGATTATTCAGAAGTTTATGCACCTGTGGCTCGTATGGAAACAGTTACAACAATCATAGCAATAGCTGCTCAACGAAGATGGAAAATCTATCAGGTAGATGTTAAATCTGCATTCCTACATGGAAAGTTGAATGAAGATGTGTGTGTTGACCAACCGCAAGGGTTTGGAGTAAAGGGCTCGGAGAATCAGGTGTACAAGTTACATAAGGTGCTATATGGGTTGAAACAAGCACCACGTGCTTGGTTCAACATGATTGATTCATATTTCGTTGCTGAAGGATTCAAAAAATGTCCAAATGAACAAACACTATATACTAAGAAGAATGAGGCAGGTAATTTGCTTATTGTTAGTATTTATGTGGATGATTTAATATATACATGAGATGATGAAACGATGTTAAAGAGTTTCAAACAGTCCTTGATGAAGTCATTTGAAATGACTGAATTGGGAATCATGAGATATTTTCTCGGCATCAAAGTAGTACAAGGAAAGGGTGGAAATTTCATTTGTCAAAGGAGGTATGCAATAGAGGTGCTAAAGCGTTTTGGTATGTGGGAGTGTAAGGCTGTTAAGACACCAATTGTTATTGGTATGAAACTCAACAAAGATGAAAGTGGAGTTGCTGTAAGTGAATCTTATTATAAGCAAATTGTGGGATGTCTAATGTATCTTACTGCTACACGACCGGATCTCATGTATGGGATAAGTCTTGTAAGTAGATACATGAATAGGCCTACTGAGTTGCACTTACGTGCAATAAAAAGAATATTAATGTATCTCAAAGGAACATTGGAGTATGGAGTCATGTATCAAACAAGAATGGAAGGCCTAATCGGGTACACAGATAGTGATTATGCTCGTGATACGGATGATAGGAAAAGTACTTCTGGCTATGTTTTCATGTTTAGCAATTGTGTTGTATCATGGTTGCCATAAAGCAACCAATTGTGACATTATCAACCACTGAAGCAAAGTTTGTTGCAGCTGCAGGATGTTCAAGTCAAGCCATTTGGTTGATAAGAGTTCTTGAGAAGCTGGGGTGTGCGAGTAAAGAGGGTATCACAATCTATTGTGACAACAGCTCAACCATTAAACTTTCTAAGAATCCAGTGATGCATGGTAGGAGCAAGCACATCGATGTTCGTTTCCACTTGAGGTATTGTGATACTAAACAACAGTTTGCTGATATGATGACCAAGCTACTGCCAACAAAAGAATTTGAAAGACTTAGAAATTTGCTTGGATTTACAAAGCTTGAAGTGTAAGCTAACTTGTTGCAAAAGTTAGCTTATGGAAGGGAATGTTAAGAGTTTTATTAGGAGTCCTTAGAATTATGTTTTACTTGGTAAAATAAACACCTAGTCTCAAGGGTTGTTGAGATATTTTAGGAGTCCACTAACTAGTCTGCTAGTCAGCTAGTCCTTCGTATTTTCAGTTGTAAGTTTGGCTATTTAACGCCACTTCTTTGCGTGATGATGTATAAGCTTGTTCACCCATTTGTGAGTTACATTATTCATCTACCAAATTAACAGTTTCTGATGTAACTTTTCCCAGCACCTTGCTTGGGTTGTTCACTTGTTTGTGGCAATAAAATCTTATTGGAAGTCCAAATTTAATTTGTATTATGTTCAAAAGATATGCACGTGCAATGTTTGCAACTTAGCATGAGGTACTAATCCTATACAAATGTTACAAATCTATAACTCAAATTTATAATTATAAAATCTTAAAGGGCCAAAAATAAAAGCTACCCAAAACCCATGAACTTATTTGCAACTTCCCTCTTTTTTATTCTACAAATCACAAAACCCTAAACCCTCTTCTTCCCCAAAAAGCCAACAGCAACAACAAGAAGATGAGAATCACATCACTTGATGGTGAAAACGATGAAGATATTGCATATGAAAACGAAGTTGACGATGAAGATGATGATGAAGAAGAAGAAGATGAAAATGAAGTTCCTGTTACTTTAGGATTTGTCGAAAAACCAAAACATGATTGGTCTCTTTGTCGGCACTTGTTTCCTAGTAAAGCTGGTGGCACTCCTGTATGTTTTCTTTTTCATTTTCATTTTAGGGGGTGTTTGTTTAAGCTTATGTGTGGGCTTATGAGCTTTTATTTGATTTTGGCTTTTATTAAACTAAGGAACAACAATTTGTTTGCATTTTTCTTGTTGGTCTGCACTGTCATATTGTGTAGTCCTTAAATGGGTCGTTTAGCTTAAAGTTTGGTGGGTCTAATGGCTTGTGATAGTGGGAGGTGCCAAAGTCTTGCAATAGTGGTGGTCCATATGTCCTATTTGATTTTTATGTGTTTTTGAATGTTCTATCTGTTACTCTGTTTTTAGCTTCTTTTGTATTTATGTTTTCTTTCATGGGGCCACTATACTTAATCTCCTTGTTAATATAGTGGTTGCCTTTGTTTGTAAAGGTTGTGGGTGGTGGAATAAATTGCCTTTCATAAAAAAAAAAAAATAATAAAAAAAAAAAAAAAAAAAATGTAATTAACGTGTAAAAGATATCTAGGGAGTAGTGAAATCTAAGTCAACACATTTCTCCCACTTATTGCTCACAACCTTAGTTTAATTTAGTTTTATTTTCATTCTAGTATTTTATTTTGATTGCATCTTAGTATTGGGTTAGTTGACTAGCAACTAATTCCGCCCAAATCCTTCAAACCCGAGATTTTAATTTGCTTTCTAAAAAATATAAAAATACAAAAAGAATAATCCCTCATCTCTAGACCTAGTCTTTAGGTTTTCTAATCCTAGCGACACTATTCCTAGCTGAACCATCAATCCTCCGGTACTTGTCATTATACTATACTACATCGATCAAGTACACTGCCTGGTGGGGGTTGTAAGCTTCTCGAGATCCCTCGAGAGGTAAAGCGTGGTGCAAACCCTATATGACGAGGCGAAAAATGAACCACTTTTAGGGGGTCATTTAAGCCCGGAATTGAATTTATTTCATCAAATATTACCCTAAATCGTTTCTTTTGTGATTTTAAGTACTTTGAGAGTGAAATCTGGAAAAGGAAGCAATTCGAACGTTTTTTGAGCATAAAAGTGAAGAAAACGCCAAAGACTTAATTTTCCAAGCTGAGAACAGTACCTGACGGCGTCAAGAGGAAATTCATGACAGCGTCAAGAGTAAAAGTGGTGACGACCCAGTACAAACCTGACGGCGTCACAACAAGAGCGTCAAGAGTTAAAATCATGATGGCCTGCATAAGGTGTACACATGACGGCGTCAGACCCAGATCTAGGCAGTCTGAGGAACTATTTGGCGGCGAGATGACGGCGTCAGACATTTGTTCTTGACGCCGTCACCTTCTAAACTCTATATATAGTTTTCTATTTTTCATTCATTAAAGAGGAACTTGTGTGGAGAAACCCTAGGGCCGAACTTTGTGAACCCTAGCTCGTATTTTACAGTATATTCAAGGGTTTTCACCCCTTGAATCCATTCATGTGCTATTAAAATAAGTCTTCTCTTAATTCAATCAATATGTCTATGTGTTGGTTGTCCATATCTTGTGCTTGTCTTGATTTCAACATGTTAGGCTAGATTTATCTTGTGTTTGCTTAGATCTAATGAAACCTAGATGTTAATTATGTGTTGATTACTTGTTTATGGTTGTATTGGATGAATGATTTCAATGTTAGGCTAAAGAAAACTGGCAGATCTCCATTGTGTACCATGCTTGAACGTCTTAGGAAACATGAACCGATGTGTACTAGGTTTTATTGGTTGTATTTAATGCATGAGTAAAATTTAATGATCCCATGTTAGGAGCTTCTTAGCCGGCTTGACATAGGAGTGAAGTAGGCACTCATAGGATTGGGGAAGTAAGTACGCCACCCCATGAATGGTATTAAGGAATACAATCCGTCATCCACGCAAATATAACAAGTAATTAACATGTAAAAGATATCTAGGGAGTAGTGAAATCTAAGTAAACACATTTCTCCCACTTATTGCTCACAACCTTAGTTTAATTTAGTTTTATTTTCATTCTAGTATTTTATTTTGATTGCATCTTAGTATTGGGTTAGTTGACTAGCAACTAATTCCGCCCAAATCCTTCAAACCCGAGATTTTAATTTGCTTTCTAAAAAATATAAAAATACAAAAAGAATCATCCCTCATCTCTAGACCTAGTCTTTAGGTTTTCTAATCCTAGCGACATTATTCCTAGCTGAACGATCAATCCCCCGGTACTTGTCATTATACTATACTACATCGATCAGGTACACTGCCTGGTGGGGGTTGTAAGCTTCTCGAGTTCCCTCGAGAGGTAAAGCCTGGTGCAAACCCTATATGATGAGGCAAAAAATGAACCACTTTTGGGGGGTCATTTAAGCCCGGAATTGAATTTATTTGATCAAATATTACCCTAAATCGTTCCTTTTGTGATTTTAGGTACTTTGAGAGTGAAATCTGGAAAAGGAAGCAATTCGGACGTTTTTGGAGCATAAAAGTGAAGAAAACGCCAAAGACTTAATTTTCTAGGCTGAGAACAGTACCGGACGGCGTCAAGAGGAAATTCATAATGGCGTCAAGAGTAAAAGTGGTGACGACCCAGTACAAACCTGACGGCGTCACAACAAAAGCGTCAAGAGTTAAAATCATGACGGCCTGCATAAGGTGTACACATGACGGCGTCAGACCCAGATCTAGGCAGTCTGAGGAACTATTTGGCGGCGAGATAACGGCGTCAGACATTTGTTCTTGACGCCTTCACCTTCTAAACTCTATATATAGTTTTCTATTTTTCATTCATTAAGGAGGAACTTGTGTGGAGAAATCCTTGGGCCGAACTTTGTGAACCCTAGTTCGTATTTTACAGTATATTCAAGGGTTTTCACCCTTTGAATCCTTTCATGTGCTATTGAGATATGTCTTCTCTTAATTCAATCAATATGTCTATGTGTTGGTTGTCTATATCTTGTGCTTGTCTTGATTTCAACATGCTATGCTAGATTTATCTTGTGTTTGCTTAGATCTAATGAAACCTAGATGTTAATTATGTGTTGATTACTTGTTTATGGTTGTATTGGATGAATGATTTCAATGTTAGGCTTAAGAAAACTAGCAGATCTCCATTGTGTAACATGCTTGAACGTCTTAGGAAACATGAACCGATGTGTACTAGGTTTTATTGGTTGTATTTAATGCATGAGTAAATTCTAATGATCCCACGTTAGGAGCTTCTTATCCGGCTCGACATAGGAGTGAAGTAGGCACTCATAGGATTGGGGAAGTAAGTACGCCACACCATGAATGGTATTAAGGAATACAATCCGTCATCCACGCAACTATAACAAGTAATTAACGTGTAAAAGATATCTAGGGAGTAGTGAAATCTAAGTAAACACATTTCTCCCACTTATTGCTCACAACCTTAGTTTAATTTAGTTTATTTTCATTTCTAGTATTTGATTTTGATTGCATCTTAGTATTGGGTTAGTTGACTAGCAACTAATTCCGCCCAAATCCTTCAAAACCCGAGATTTTAATTTGCTTTCCTAAAAATATAAAAATACAAAAAGAATCATCCCTCATCTCTAGACCTAGTCTTTAGGTTTTCTAATCCTAGCGACACTATTCCTAGCTGAACGATCAATCCCCCGGTACTTGTCATTATACTATACTACATCGATCAGGTACACTGCCTGGTGGGGGTTGTAAGCTTCTCGAGATCCCTCGAGAGGTAAAGCCTGGTGCAATCCCTACGCATCAAGTTTTTGGCGCCGTAGCCCGGGGAATAGTTATTGTCTAGGTTAGAATCTCTTTTTATTAGGTCTACTTGCTAGATTCCTTTCTAGTAAGATTTTATTTTTATTTTTAGGTTCTCTTAAGTCTATCTTATTTCTTCATATTTTTGTTCGTAACTCTTCACCACCCGACATCATGGACGATGGGAACATCTTTGAACCCGTCATCCCACCACAACAAAACCCACCACTAGAACCTCTTAGGCCCCGAACCTTAGGAGAGTATTCCCGACCTAGCCACCAAGCCTACCGAAACACCATTGAGCTCACCGGAGCCAATGTGACCCCCTTTCGATCCGACACCATCCGGTTGGTGCAAAGCGGATGTGCATTCCATGGACTTCGTTCCGAAGATCCAAATCAACATCTCAAAGACTTCCTCAAAATCGTAGATTCCATAGACCTAGATGTTGCAACTAGAGAGACAACCCGATTACGCCTATTCCAATTCTCTCTACGTGATCAAGCTAGTCAATGGCTTGAGCATTTACTCGCGGGATGCATCACCACATGGGATGATCTCACCACTCGTTTCCTTGCTCAATTTTTCCCACCGGGGAGAACTACTTAGCTTAGAAATGACATCTTGATGTTCCAACAACGTCAAAATGAAACTCTCTATGAAGCATGGACTCGGCTCAAGGACTTACTCCAAAAAGTCCCTCATCATGGCATAGATCTTTGGCTCCAAGTCCAAATCTTTTACGACCATATCGATCTCTCCACGAGGCGAGCCATTGACCAATCGGCCGGTGGTAAGCTACGTGATCTAAGTGCGGAAAAATCATGGGAACTAATAGAAGATCTTGCTCTCTATGACAACGAAAGTTGGAATGATCCCCGTGATTTGAACAAAACGGTCAAGGCAATATCTTTGCCTTCGAACAACTCTATCATTCCCAACCGTAGGATCATGGAACTTGAGGACCAAGTCAAGTTTCTCATGAAATCTTACGAAGCTCCTAAGCCTTCAAGCCAAGTGAACAAAATTACTTCTTCATGCGAATTATGTAGTGGTCCCCATGACACTCGTGATTGTGTGGAACTCCCCGGAACAGCTTTTGCGGACTACGCATCCTCGCGTATCGACGAAGCGGGAGATAAGTGGTACACTTTCAAACCCGAGCCAAACCCTTACGGTGATTCATACAACCCCTCTTGGAAAAATCACTCAAACCTTAGGTGGAAACAAAATCAAGCCAATTCTTCCAATCCGCCTAATCGTTACCAACCAAACGGTCCACCCTCCAATCGTACTTTCAACAACAATCCTTCTAACAACTATGGTAGTACCAACAATCTTGAAGGATTGATGTCTAAGTTCATGGCATCTCAAGAAGCTCGCATAGCTAGGTTTGAAACCGAATTCAACCAACAACAAACGGAGATGACCAACAAGATAGACAACTTGTTGAAAGCCCTCAACAACCAAGCGTTAACCCCACCTAGGAAGGACACTAGGGACATCAATAACGGAATCCAAATTAAGGACCCCTCATCATCCAAACATGTCCACTTTGTCAATGTTGTCACCATTAAGCCAATAGATAAGAATATAGAGGAAAGTAACAAAGATGAAGTTGAAGTTGAAACCGAGACTAGGGATGAAATTAGGGAAGTTGAGGTTAATAAGGGAGAGAAGTTAGAGGAAGTAGAGACTATAGAAAAGCACTTTGATAAGTTGCCCACCAAGGAAGAACGGGAATACCATAAGGATTTATTCGATAGTCCCGAGACACCATATATCCTTGGCACACCTCTTATCAAAATGGGAGACCCCTCTAACATCAACATACCATGCAACATCGGGCATATGCATATATGGAAAGCTTACATCGATCCTAGATCTCCTGTAAACATCATGACTAGGACTTATTACAATTGGGTGATGAAGAAACAACTTGATTATAGGATGATGCCCAATAAGAATTTGATAAGTAATTTTGTAGGAAGAGTGAAGGGATTGCATGTGATTATAGGTAATTTCACTTATGAGATCGATTTTATGATAGTAGAAGACACTCGTCCGGTGATAGATGATTGCCTAAGCCAAATAATATTCGGAAAACCATTTGTTGAGGCCACTAGGATGAGTTATGATCCGACTTTAAGGATAGTTAGGTTCAAGGAGGGGAATGATGAGATTGCCTACCAAATGCCCTACACGATTGAGCAATACCGCCTTCTATCTAATATAGAAAAGGAACACAAGCAAGCGGCTTATTATAGGAATGATGAGGATAGACGTAGAGGAGTAGAGTATGTAAAGAATAGGATGCTTGGTTTCTACAAAGAATGCTTGCAACTAGGTCCGGAGTACAAAACTGGTTTAGAAGACGACCTAGAGAATGAAACCTACGATGAGGTCACGTAGTAACCCATGACCTTGAGTCTAGCTACAAGACTCGTAAATAAAGAAAAGCGCTTCTTGGGAGGCAACCCATGTTTTGTGTGATTTTTATTTTGTTTGTTTGTTATTTGCTTCCGTATGCATGCTTTATTTTTATTGTTGGTAGATCATGTTTCTAAAACTAAATAGTGGAAATACTTTATTTTGTTGTTTGGCCTAGTCTTAACTTCACCCAAAGGTATTTTTGCAAAAGATAAGTGTAAGGGGAAACCCCAAATATGTTTTTAAGAAACAAACCGATCATGATTCTCCACAATATTAAATGAACATGTATATTCGTATTTGTTAGAGTTACATGCTTGTATCGAGTCATAGTGATGTTTTGCAGGATTTTCCAGGAAGTAGAACCAAGTTTTTCCAGAAATTTTCCGGAAACTTAACATAAGAATTTCTGCAGGTCACTTCTGACGGCGTCATGAGTTTACTCTTGACGGCGTCACGTGTAAAAATCTGAAAATTTTACCAGTTTTGTTTTTCTAACGGAGTCTTAAAGTTTTTGTTGAATTATTAGTTTTATAATCTCCAGGAAATCTGCAAACATCATTCCACAAGCATTATATCTTATTTTGTTTTCTAGGATTTAATAACATACGTAGATTGCCGCCGATTTTATGCGAGGTTGCCTTGTCTGTTTTCTCAGGATTTACAGGTTATGTATGACAAGAAGATGATTTATATTCTGGAAGGGAAGCTTTGATTGTTCATTTTCTTGGAGGAAGATTTAACCTGGCCACCTTATTATCCATACCGAGTGAATCAGGGGAGTATTTGATTTCATTTGTTTTACTTAATTCACTTTTACATTCTTTATTTGAACATTGGGGACAATGTTCATCTTAAGTGTAAGGGGAGGGTAAAATGATGATACCTTACAGATACACTTTCGCTTGAGTTTGTTTGTTTGATGGTAGATGTGTAATAAAACTATGAGAAATACTTGTTAGTGCAATTTTAGCGCCAAATTTAAAATTTTTTACAACATTTAGGAGTGAAACTTTAGCCATAGCAAGCGTCTCATGGATAGGAAATTGTATGACTAGCATATAACCGTATCATTCAGAAAAATTTTCCACCCAAATATGTGAGGTTCGCCTTTAGATTTGATAGGAAAAGCATTTATTATTAGTGCTTATGAGTGTACCGGTAGCATTTAGATTCTAGAACTTGCGTTAGTGATGCATCCCAAGACCGCTAGTGAGACTACATTCGTGTAGTAGGATTTACTACATGATAAGAGGCATTAGGATCACCCTTGTGTTAAACCTGTATCATAATTACTTGACCATTTAAGTTATATTAGTTGGCTAGTTAAGCAACTAATTTTTCCCACACCTTAGCGTTGTACTCATTTTTAGTACACGAAACCCCTAGTACACCCCTCCGAGCCTATCTTTTCGTTTCTAACTTTAAGCATTTTACTTAAAAGAAGAATTTGTTACACCCCACTTAAATGTACACCCAAATCGCCTTAGCCTTACGTGTATGCACTCATTTTTAGTGCATTATTGTTATTTGTTAAACCCTAAGTTAATTATCTAATTGATTACATGGTTGCTAAGTCGAGTCATATCCTTGTACATATTGTTTTGGGACGATTGGGACTCATGGGTAAAGTACTTATTTTATGGAGTAATGGGGAAGAACATCATATATTACCCCCGTATGTGCGTTAATCTTAAAAGTACTCTAAGTGTTTTGATTTTCTTAATTCGAGTCATTAGATTAGTTTATTGTAAAGTATGTAAAAATTCAAGTGTAAGGGGAATGTTCATTCCCTATGATGTATTATTTTGGATGGTAGGATAAGAGTGTATGAAAAGAAAAAAAAAATCGAAAAAACAAGAAAAAGAAAAAAAATAGAAAAAGAAAAAAAAAACATACGGACTACCATCCCTTTTTATTCTATGTTCATTTTATGTTTTTGTTATTTTTCATTTATTAGCTTAAGTCGAGTCTAGTCTTGGCTTTGCAACGCCATATTGTACATGTAATTAACCAAGATTGTTAACTCGCCACCCGTAGAGACTGCCTATATCCAACAAAACCGTGTATTTCATATCCCTACACCTAACGTTACAACCCTTTAAAAGACCTCTTTGATAGTTTATCGTAGGTGCTTACGCCATGTGGTGGAGGTTTGATCCTTTCCCAAGCCTATGGTAATATATTTTGCTATGACAGGTAGTGAGAGATATCTTCCGTTTCTATATTGAAATTTATACTTTATTACACCCGAGAGATGTGAGTATCTAAACACTATTTGTGAGGTGCTAGTATATGACCTTCGTGCTTGTCTTTGGTCCTTAGTGTAACGATTATTTATTGTAATTACTTTTATATTAGTGTTAAATGACCCCTAACTTGTATTTTGACTAGAATAAAAACGCATTTGCTTGAGGACAAGCAAATCTCAAGTGTAAGGGTATATGATGAGGCGAAAAATGAACCACTTTTAGGGGGTCATTTAAGCCCGGAATTGAATTTATTTGATCAAATATTACCCTAAATCGTTCCTTTTGTGATTTTAGGTACTTTGGGAGTGAAATCTGGAAAAGGAAGCAATTCGGACGTTTTTGGAGCATAAAAGTGAAGAAAACGCCAAAGACTTAATTTTCCATGCTGAGAACAGTACCTGACGGCGTCAAGAGGAAATTCATGACGGCGTCAATAGTAAAAGTGGTGACGACCCAGTACAAACCTGACGGCGTCACAACAAGAGCGTCAAGAGTTAAAATCATGACGGCCTGCATAAGGTGCACACATCACGGCGTCAGACCCAGATCTAGGCAGTCCGAGGAACTATTTGGCGGCGAGATGACGGCGTCAGACATTTGTTCTTGACGACGTCACCTTCTAAACTCTATATATAGTTTTCTATTTTTCATTCATTAAGGAGGAACTTGTGTGGAGAAACCCTAGGGGCGAACTTTGTGAACCCTAGCTCGTATTTTACGGTATATTCAAGGTTTTCACCCCTTGAATCCTTTCATGTGCTATTAAGATAAGTCTTCTCTTAATTCAATCAATATGTCTATGTGTTGGTTGTCTATATCTTGTGCTTGTCTTGATTTCAACATGTTAGGCTAGATTTATCTTGTGTTTGCTTAGATCTAATGAAACCTAGATGTTAATTATGTGTTAATTACTTGTTTATAGTTGTATTGGATGAATGATTTCAATGTTAGGATTAAGAAAACTGGCAGATCTCTATTGTGTAACATGCTTGAACGTCTTAGGAAACATGAACCGATGTGTACTAGGTTTTATTGGTTGTATTTAATGCATGAGTAAATTCTAATGATCCCATGTTAGGAGCTTCTTAGCCGGCTCGACATAGGAGTGAAGTAGGCACTCATAGGATTGGGGAAGTAAGTACGCCACCCCATGAATGGTATTAAGGAATACAATCCGTCATCCACGCAACTATAACAAGTAATTAACGTGTAAAAGATATCTAGGGAGTAGTGAAATCTAAGTAAACACATTTCTACCACTTATTGCTCACAACCTTAGTTTAATTTAGTTTATTTTCATTTCTAGTATTTGATTTTGATTGCATCTAAGTATTGGGTTAGTTGGCTAGCAACTAATTCCGCCCAAATCCTTCAAAACCCGAGATTTTATTTTGCTTTCCTAAAAATATAAAAATACAAAAAGAATCATCCCTCATCTCTAGACCTAGTCTTTAGGTTTTCTAATCCTAGCGACACTATTCCTAGCTGAACGATCAATCCCCCGGCACTTGTCATTATATTATACTACATCGATCAGGTACATTGCCTAGTGGGGGTTGTAAGCTTCTCGAGATCCCTCGAGAGGTAAAGCCTGGTGCCATCCCTACGCACCAAGTTTTTGGACGCCGTCACCTCCTAAACTCTATATATAGTTTTCTATTTTTCATTCATTAGAGAGGAACTTGTGTGGAGAAACCCTTGGGCCGAACTTTGTGAACCCTAGCTCGTATTTTACAGTAAATTCAAGGGTTTTCACCCCTTGAATCCTTTCATGTGCTATTGAGATAAGTCTTCTCTTAATTCAATCAATATGTCTATGTGTTGGTTGTCTATATCTTGTACTTGTCTTAATTTCAACATGCTAGGCTAGATTTATCTTGTGTTTGCTTAGATCTAATGAAACCTAGATGTTAATTATGTGTTGATTACTTGTTTATGGTTGTATTGGATGAATTATTTCAATGTTAGGCTTAAGAAAACTGGCAGATCTCCATTGTGTAACATGCTTGAACGTCTTAGGAAACATGAACCGATGTGTACTAGGTTTTACAGGTTGTATTTAATGCATGAGTAAATTCTAATGATCCCATGTTAGGAGCTTCTTAGTCGGCTCGACATAGGAGTGAAGTAGGCACTCATAGGATTGGGGAAGTAAGTACGCCACCCCATGAATGGTATTAAGGAATACAATCCATCATCCACGCAACTATAACAAGTAATTAACATGTAAAAGATATCTAGGGAGTAGTGAAATCTATGTAAACACATTTCTCCCATATATTGCTCACAACCTTAGTTTAATTTAGTTTATTTTCATTTTAGTATTTTATTTTGATTGCATCTTAGTATTGGGTTAGTTGATTAGCAACTAATTCCGCCCAACTCCTTCAAAACCCGAGATTTTAATTTGCTTTATAAAAAATATAAAAATATAAAAAGAATCATCCCTCATCTCTAGACCTAGTCTTTAGGTTTTCTAATCCTAGCGACACTATTCCTAGCTGAACGATCAATCCCTTGGTACTTGTCACTATACTATACGACATCGATCAGGTACACTGCCTGGTGGGGGTTGTAAGCTTCTCGAGATCCCTCGAGAGGTAAAGCCTAGTGCAATCCCTACGCATCAAGTTTTTGGCTGCACCAGGCTTTACCTCTCGAGGGATCTCGAGAAGCTTACAACCCCCACCAGGCAGTGTACCTGATCGATGTAGTATAGTATAATGACAAGTACCGGGGGATTGATCGTTCAGCTAGAATAGTGTCGCTAGGATTAGAAAACCTAAAGACTAGGTCTAGAGATGAGGGATGATTCTTTTTGTATTTTTATATTTTTTAGAAAAGCAAAGTAAAATCTCGGGTTTAAAGGATTTGGGCGGAATTAGTTGCTAGTCAACTAACCCAATACTAAGATGCAATCAAAATAAAATACTAAAAATGAAAATAAACTAATTTAAACTAAGGTTGTGAGCAATAAGTGGGAGAAATGTGTTTACTTAGATTTCACTACTCCCTAGATATCTTTTACACGTTAATTACTTGTTATAGGTGCGTGGATGACGGATTGTATTCCTTAATACCATTCATGGGGTGGCATACTTACTTCCCCAATCCTATGAGTGCCTACTTCACTCCTATGTCGAGCCGACTAAGAAGCTCCTAACATGGGATCATTAGAATTTACTCATGCATTAAATACAACTAATAAAACCTAGTACACATTGGTTCATATTTCCTAAGACGTTCAAGCATGTTACACAATGGAGATCTGCCAGTTTTCTTAAGCCTAACATTGAAATCATTCATCCAATACAACCATAAACAAGTAATCAACACATAATTAACATCTAGGTTTCATTAGATCTAAGCAAACACAAGATAAATCTAGCCTAGCATGTTGAAATCAAGACAAGCACAAGATATAGACAACCAACACATAGACATATTGGTTGAATTAAGAGAAGACATATCTCAATAGCACATGAAAGGATTCAAAGGGTGAAAACCCTTGAATATACTGTAAAATACGAACTAGGGTTCACAAAGTTCGCCCCTAGGGTTTCTCCACAAAAGTTCCTCTCAATAAATGAAAAATAGAAAACTATATATAGAGTTTGGAAGGTGACGGCGTCAAGAACAAATTCTTCCTTTAATTGATTACGTCTTAGGAAACATGAACCGATGTGTACTAGGTTTTATTGGTTGTATTTAATGCATGAGTAAATTCTAATGATCCCTTGTTAGGAGCTTCTTAGCCGGCTCGACATAGGAGTGAAGTAGACACTCATAGGATTGGGGAAGTAAGTACGCCACCCCATGAATGGTATTAAGGAATACAATCCGTCATCCACGCAACTATAACAAGTAATTAACGTGTAAAAGATATCTAGGGAGTAGTGAAATCTAAGTAAACACATTTCTCCCACTTATTGCTCATAACCTTAGTTTAATTTAGTTTTATTTTCATTCTAGTATTTTATTTTGATTTAATCTTAGTATTGGGTTAGTTGACTAGCAACTAATTCCGCCCAAATCCTTCAAACCCGAGATTTTAATTTGCTTTCTAAAAAATATAAAAATACAAAAAGAATCATCCCTCATCTCTAGACCTAGTCTTTAGGTTTTCTAATCCTAGCGACACTATTCCTAGATGAACGATCAATCCCCCGGTACTTGTCATTATGCTATACTACATCGATCAGGTACACTGCCTGGTGGGGGTTGTAAGCTTCTCAAGATCCCTTGAGAGGTAAAACCTGATGCAATCCTACGCATCAGAGTTACAAAGCTTGAAGTGTAAGCTAACTTGTTGCAAAAGTTAGCTTATGGGAGGGAATGTTAAGAGTTTTATTAGGAGTCCTTACAATCATGTTTTACTTGGTAAAATAAACACCTAGTCTCAAGGGTTGTTGAGATATTTTAGGAGTCCACTAACTAGTCAGCTAGTCCTTCGTATTTTCAGTTGTAAGTTTCTTTGCGTAATAATGAATAAGCCAGTTCACCCATTTGTGAGTTACATTATTCATTTACCAAATTAACATTTTCTGATGTAACTTTTCCCAGCACCTTGCTTGGGTTGTTCACTTGTTTGTGGCAATAAAATCTTATTGGAAGTCCAAATTTAATTTGTACTATTATGTTCAAAAGATATGCACGTGCAATGTTTGCAACTTAGCATGAGGTACTAATCCTGTACAAATGTTTCAAAGCTCTAACTCAAATTTATAATTATAAAATCTTAAAGGGCCAAACATAAAAGCTACCCAAAACCCATGAACTTATTTGCAACTTCCCTCTTTTTTATTCTACAAATCACAAAACCCTAAACCCTCTTCTTCCCAAAAAGCCAACAACAAGAAGATGAGAATCACATCGCTTGATGGTGAAAACGATGAAGATATTGCATATGAAAACGAAGTTGACGATGAAGATGATGATGAAGAAGAAGAAGATGAAGTTCCTGTTACTTTAGGCTTTGTCGAAAAACCAAAACATGATTGGTCTCTTTGTCGGCACTTGTTTCCTAGTAAAGCTGGTGGCACTCCTGTATGTTTTCTTTTTCATTTTCATTTTAGAGGGTGTTTGTTTAAGCTTATGTGTGGGCTTATTAGCTTATTTGAGACTTATGCGCTTATATAAGTTTATTATATAAATTTCAAAATAAGCTGGAAAATTGGGGCTTATGAAATAAAAGCCGAGATCAAATAAGCTCGTAAGTCCACATATAAGCTTAAACAAACACCCCCTTAATTTATTTATTATTTTCGTAACAACCCGTCCCACATCAGTAGTATCTTTCTGCCCTGGTTTTTAGTTGAACACTGGAAGGATACTAGGTGGTACATTGCTTTTGGCTTTAGGGGGCGTTACGATGTTATTAGTTGTTTTTGGAAATAACTTGGTGGTTATGATTTACAGGCTTGGTTGGATCCGGTTAATTTACCCACTGGTAATTCATGTTTGTGTGACATATGTGGCGAACCGCTTAGATTCTTGCTTCAGGTATATTTGACACTTGTGATACAAATTGCAATTATTTAAGGATTTTACTGTGAAATGATTCCTGAATAATTATTTAATCAAAGTATGCAATCCCAAACACTCTGTTGCTTATTCGAAAAGGTATAAGCGCTAAAATTAAGCTGGTTGGTACATGCTTATTTTCGATCAGATAAACAATTTTGAAATAAGCAATCTCGGTCTCAGAGAACTCCTTATTTGCTTATTTTTGTAGTGTATAAGCACTTTAAGTTAATCAGGCTGGCACGTGATTAATTTTTAAGCAGATAAGTAGTTAAAAGATATGCAGTCCCAGAGGCAGCTTTATATTTGCACCCACTTTAAATTTGATAATTTCATGTCTAATTTATCACATAGTCCGAATCAGTTTCAGTATACCAAACACTAGAAATAATTTTTGACTTGAAACAGTAATCTGATAGTTACCTTCAACTTGCATTGCCAACACCCTCTTAGCACATAGTGAATGTGTTTGTATGGCGTGGGAAAGCTTGTAATTTCATCTGCTTCAATCGAATCCTGGGTAAAGCTAAATAGGTAACTAGGTCCATTTTGTCGGACCCTAGTAATCAAACTTTGGCATGAATGACTTCTGAATTTTGAAATAATTAGGGATATCAGAATGCTTCTTTTTTGTAATGATACACTCGTACCTATTTTATACGAATTGAGTGAATACCTGAGATTTCGATCAAAATAATCTTACTAAGCACTTATTGTATAGGCTTATGCACCTCTCTCAGATAAGGATTCAACATTCCATAGGACCTTATTTGTATTCATGTGCACGTCAATGTCATGCCTGCTCCGAGATCAACATGAACAATGGAAACACCACCCAGAAAAGGGATCCCGGAGGTATTCTTAGATGTTGTATTCTGTATTCTGTATGTAACTTTCCCTTGTCTTAATATATTGTATCACTTTCATGTCTAGTTTTAAATTATACTCCTTCTTTTTTTGACCAGTATTAAGGTCTTTCGTGGTCAACTTCCCCGTAACAATCAGTTTTACTCCAGTGAAGCACCAAAAAACGATGGCAGTGACAAGCCTCTAGGAACAGCAGGTTTGGAACTTTCTGATCGTTACCTAATTCAAGATATGGCCAAATGGGCGGTTTAATAATGGGTCAAAACGGGTTAACTTTTTGGTACAAGGCCAACCTAGTCTTTCAGATTGGGTTGACCTTAAACATTTATTGATGTTTATTGTTAGTGTTTCAAAGAGGATAATATTATACAATTTCAATTATTGTTAACTATTTCACTTTAAATGTGTGTTTTTTGTAGCTCCGCTGTGTAGTTGGTGTGGTACATGGAAAGGAGATAAAGTTTGTAGTAACTGCAAAAGGGCACGTTACTGTTCCAAGAAGCACCAGGTTGTTATATGCTATTATCTGCTTCCAGTATACCTGAATTTTTGTTTTATCATTTGTTAATTCAGTTTCCGCCTTTTGAATATCCTTTAGGCTATTCACTGGAGCTCAGCTCATAAAATCCAATGTCGAACAATAGATGCACTTCAGGAATCAAGTTCCAGATCCACCAACTCGTCAGAAGATATATCGAAAGGCTAGTTTTTTTTTTGAGGTACATTTTGCATATTAGCAATTTCATTATGTAATGGGTTCGGATATGTTATTTGTTTTAAAACAGCTGGAAGCAACGTTACATGGCCAGAATATGAGATCATCAATGAGGATGAATCTGAATTCGACACTGAAATACCTAACAGCAATGCGTATGGGAAGGCATTACCTACTGCCAACGAGGTATAAACTGTTCCTTCAAATGCCATGTTGTGTATGCATTTGATTTAATTCTTACAAATTTCTGTATCTTGATGGTTAAAGGATGAAGGTGATGCAAAATGTTGGGCGTCTTTTCAAAAAAGAATTGCTCGGGCTCCAGAACAAGTGTTAAGGTAATTTTTTTGGTCCTTTTTTGTTTACGTTGAACATATGAAGTCACTGTTGAAATTTATGTTTACATATCAATTGAGAATAAATTTGGTAGTACTCACTAAAGATCTAAACTGAAGTACAAATCCATGTATAACTATCTGTATAAAAGCTATTTTAAAAGCGGGTGGGTTGGGTAATGGGTCTAAATGGGTTGGGGTGACCCAAAATAGTTTCTTTCCAAATGTTTTTACTTGTTTTTGCTAAAAACAGGTGTTGTGCCACATATGATTACAAATTATTTCATTTTAGTAACAACGAATAATAGAATGATTGAGGAGGTTTTATGCAGTAAGCATACACTTTTGGCAACTTTCACCCATTTAACCCATTCTTATTAGCTAATTCTAATATAGTCATTCATAGTTAGATACACTAATTGATTAATAAAAGTGTATCAAGAAAATACCACCATTTTTGGAGCTGCGAACTAAGAAATTGACGCCATTGGTGTCATTTTAAAGGAATATGATATACAATATGGCATTGAAGTGTTTATCTCTTGGTTAATGCTGCAGGTACTCTAGGCACGAGCTAGCTAACCCGTTGTGGCCCATGTTAAGTGGTCAGCCATCAAAAGCGGATATACCTAAATGCACTTCCTGTGGCAGCCCTCGCGCTTTTGAATTTCAGGTTTCGTTTTTATTTATCCGCATTTTGTATTTGTATACTTTTATCACTCTCACAATCTCATATGAAAATTTTGTTTCTTGTGCAGATTCTGCCGCAGTTGCTTTACTACTTTGATGTTAAAAATGAATACAACTCCCTTGATTGGGCAACCATTGCTGTGTATACATGTGAGGCTTCTTGCGATGGAAATTTGGCATATCAAGAAGAATTTGCTTGGGTTCAACTCACCTCTCAGTCAAGATGACTCTTCGATTTTTACTTATGTCCGTTGTTTATTACCTTTTATAATCTCATGTAAACTCGGTCCATTTGTTGTTAATCTACTGTTTTACGTTTCAATTTTGAAAAATCAACACTGGCTTTTTAAAAGATGGTGTCGTGTTTACTTTTTCGTGTGGAATAGATTACAGAGATTTTCATATAGTATATCTTTTCATTTCAAGATCATCATTTTACTTTCATTGAACTTTGAAACTTGCAATTTACCAATTTACTACATGTAGCTTGCGATAGGGTAAACGATACAACATGTATCATGGTAAAGCAAAGTCAAGATACAAAAGATTCATATTGCACTGTAAGCTCGTGATAAAAATATATAAAAGAAAAGACTGAAAGAAATGCTGCAGAATTTACTTGTGTCGTTGAACTTTTCAAAAAAACTTAAAATACAAGTTTTGTTTGTTTATCGGACAGATTTTATAAGATTTTAATAAATTGCCATTCATGATTTTATAAAAGAGGAAAATGAATATGATCATGTATCACATCTAAGCTTACATGTGAAACCACTTTAAATTAGCTAAAATTGCGTCATTTTGATTGATTTTTTCCTCAAAATTTGAATAGTGGAACCCATGTATTAGTGTTGCAACGCTTTTCAATCGTGAATTTAATCAAACAATTATTTAATCTAGAGTGAGTTTGTTTGTTAACAAACACCAACAATATGATGTAAAAGAAACATATATTATAGTGAACCCTACTTTAACGATGTTATGATGCAACTAAAAAGAAACACAAATATAGTGAAGGGACATAATACAAATAAGGTTGTTTTGATGTTTTTCTTTTTAAACGACGTAGTTTTTTTTTAAAGGTTTCGCATGTAAGTTTAGATGTGAGAGCCCCATATTCACTTTCTTTATAAAAATCAATTGTTATTTCACGTAATTATAAAGGCCATCTTCATTATTAAACTCTTGGTGTATTTACAACTTCATCTTTCATTTCAACAACAGTTTATTTTGCCATAGTTTAAAACAATTTAAAAAGTAAGGACATTTCACATTTGTGTCGTATCTCTACTGCATATAAATTTTTTTGGCTTAATCTTGAGAGCTTACAGAGTATTAGAAACGAGTAAAGTTGTTTCCCTAATATACCCCTTATGATACGACCCGGTTAAGGGTTGTATCGGGATAAGGCACCACTTTTAGCGTGTGCGAGCTCCTTAAGAAATAGAAGAAAAGAACTAGAGTTTTGTTTATCTTTAACTTTGATTGACTAATTCATAATAATGATTCGGTATATATAACCGAATAACCCTAGCTTGTAAAACAAGCCAGACATAAAGATATATCTAAACAATGACAGTTTCCTAATACGACACAAAGACATATCCTAAATAAATGTAACATGACATAAAGCTCGGGGCGTATCATTCCCCACTCCTTCGAAATCACCTTGTCCTCAAGGTGTGGTCTTGAAAATTTTCTCTTGATTCCGGGATCCCATATCCTAGTCCTATCTTCCACTCCCGTAGTTCTCTTGCCTTCCGCTACCGCAACCAACACATTTTTCCTCTTCCGCCTTCCACTACCTTGGACATAACACAACATAATTCTTCCGCCTGCCGCTACCCATGCCATAACACTCCTCACTCCTTCAAAAATCACCTTGCCCTCAAGGTGATACGAAGAATATGCAGATTGAGAGTCCGCTATCCTTAAGTGTCGATATCACTCTATTCAACTCATCCTCGCCAATCCTAAGCGCTTCGCCACCACCCACAACCTCTTCAACTCCAATATACTTATCAGCATTCAATGACCCTTCAGCCTTAGGTGAAACAAATTCACCCTCTAATGGTAGAATGACATCTATTTTCTTTTCAACGATGTGTTCTTTCTCTTCCTTTGCAATTGTCTCAAAATGAACCTCGGTGATACGAGCTTTGAAGAAGTCTTCTCCCAAAGTTAAAGGATTGGACCTCAAAAATTCCCAAATATTTAGCTTCACGAAGCGTGTTTCCGCCGCACGGGTCAATGAAAAAGCTTCGTCTAAAGTTTTGGGATTTGACCGTAAGAGTAAACATTGTAGATCCAGTTTAAGCCCGGAGATATAAAACGATATAACTAAAGATTCAGAGATCCTTGTTACTCGATTTGCAAGTACCACAAACTCACGCTCATATTCGGCCACCGTACCCATTTGCAAGAGCTTAGAGAGTGCGTATTCCGCATCCTGATCGATGCCGTCTGATGCCATGATTAATACTCAAGCGAATAATAACTCAAAAAAAATATTTTTTTTTCCTGATGAATAGTACCCGCGATGAACAGTATTTTTTTTTTGAAGAAAAATATCGACTGATGAACAGTAGCGTCTAATGGAACAGTAACGATCGATGAATAGTGCGTGAACAGTTTTTTTTTTTTTTTTTTTTGGGTGATTGATTGGAACCCTAATAAAAAAACCCTCTCAACGAGAGCTCTCAATGAAAGCACCAATTGATACGACCCGGTTAGGGGTTGTATCGGGATAAGGCACCACTTTTAGCGTGTGCGAGCTCCTTAAGAAATAGAATAAAAGAACTAGAGTTTTGTTTATCTTTAACTTTGATTGACTAATTCATAATAATGATTCGGTATATATAACCAAATAACCCTAGCTTGTAAAACAAGCCAGACATAAAGATATATCTAAACAATGACAGTTTTCTAATACGACACAAAGACATATCCTAAATAAATGTAACATGACATAAAGCTCGGGGCGTATCACCTTATTAATACCCTTAACTTCTAAAATGACATCAAAAATGTCAATTTTGACAATTAATGTAAACTTACTTAAAAAATACAGATGACAACTTTTATAATAAATATCAACTTAAAAATAGACGGTTTACAATGTTTAACCACAACTACATGGAATGAAAGCTTTTTTTTTCACACGCTTTAGGGGTGGCAACCTTGCGGTGAAAGTGGGTCGGCAAAGGCCACCGATCGGCAACCATGGTTGCCAGTGGATCGGCAAGCCATTTTCGGTGCCTCAAGCGGTGATACTTACCGTTTCGGTGGGGGAGAGGATCAAGGCAAATATGACCGTTTGCCATAAATGCAATGGAGCGTGTACCATTTTCAAAAAAAAAAAAAAAAAAAAAAAATCCCTATAAATATTCACTACATAGCACATATTGTTTCATTCACAAAAAAACTCACAAATCAAATCACAAAAACAATACACAATTTATTTAACCATGTCAATGTCTTCTACGTCATCGGACGAGATCATTATTCTCCCGGATTCGTCCGAAAAATGGTTATCCGGAAGTACGTTTGAAACCTTTTTAGCCGTAAACGAAGCTCTTGAAGACACGGCTAGCTCTACCGACACCCGTGGTTATGTCCAACATTTTCGTGAAAAAGCATTAGAAACTCTATTGAATGATTATTTTGTTGAACAACCAAAGTTTAACGAAAGCGTTTTTCGTGATCGTTTTCGTATGAGTAAAAATTTGTTTTTAAAAATTGTTGATGATATTGAAGCCCAATTTGAATGGTTTCAACCGGGTCAAGATGCGATGGGCCAAAATAGTTTCACGCCATTACAAAAATGTACATCCGCCATTCGACAACTCGCAACGGGTGAACCTCCGGATAGATTTGAAGACTATCTAAACATGGCACGAAGAACGTCAGATTATTATTTTAATTAAATTATTTCATTATTAATTTTTTAAATATTTCGTTATTTTTTTTTTAGTTATATATTTCGTTAATTTTTTTTGTAGTTATATATTTGTTTTTCTTATTAAGTTATTTAAATTGTTTTCGTTATAATATTTTAGTTATTATTTTGTAGTTATATACTTTGTTATTATTATTATTCTTAATTAAAAGTTGTCATTTTATTTTAGGAGAATGCCTTGATAAATTTTGCGATGCGATTATAAAGTTATATGGTCGAGAGTTCTTACGTAGGCCTACAAGCCATAACGTAGCATGCTTATTCAATGTACATGAAGAAAAACATCATATTCCGGGAATGCTTGGTAGCATTGATTGTACACATTTTGTTTGGCGAAATTGTCCTAGACACTTAAGAGGTCAATATAAGAGAGGTGATCATCAATACCCGACTATTATGCTTGAAGCGACTGCTTCATATGATTTGTGGATTTGGCATTCGTTTTTTGGTCCTCCGGATTCAAACAACGATATCAATGTTTTGAATCAGTCTCCATTGTATGTTAATGAACAAAATGGAACGGCACCAAACAGTTCATTTTTATTGGGTGGAAGGCTTTACAAACGTGGATACTATCTTACCGATGAAATCTATCCTAAGTATTCAACATTTGTTAAAGCATATCCGTATCCAACTGACCCAATGGAAAAGAGATTCAAGAAACTACAAGAGTCTGCAAGAAAGGATATCGAACGAGCTTTTGGTCGTCTAAAAGGAAAATGGATGATTCTCAATCGTCCTCTCCGAGCTATGTCGGTTCAAAAGATTCGCCAACTGGTTTATACTTGCATTATATTGTGCAATATGATTTTGAAAAACGATGATATGGCAATATCACCGGTTCATATAATGGATCCGCCGGTAACGCCAGTTTATGATGATAGTGTGCTACATGAGTTACTCGACGAAGATATCCATAATCGTCTTCGATATGATCTTACGGAGCACGTAGCGGCTCAAGACTTATCATACCTCGATGACTAGTGATTTCCTATTTTTTGTTGATTTTTTTTTTTTTTTTTAATAAGTGTTATGTAATTTCGCTTTGAATTATTAATAAAATGTATTGTTTTTTTAATAAAAATAGTTGTTTTTTATTAAGTGTTTAATTATGTTTTTTTTATTTAAATTATATAATTATGTAAAATTTAATGCTTGACATTAGGCAAGATTGCCACTTAAAATTGAAGTTTAGGCAACTCTAGGCAAAAAATGTGTTGGATGACCATGATTGGTTGTTTGCAAAAAAAGATGAGGCAACCTTAGGCAAGGTTGTCACCCCCTTATAATTTTTAACACGATTCTTTTTCTACAGTTAATAGTTTCCAAAATGTTATTCTAGTCTCTACTATATAAATACCATAAACTTCTAAACATGTTTTTGCTTAAAACTCAAAAACTTGAAAATAGTAATGTTCAATCTCCAAATACCCTTTTGAAACATAAATATTAATCTTTTGATTAATTTCCCACATAAAAATTCAAATAATGTTGTCTTACCTTAATGAAGTAGTTGACTTAACAATGTTTTCACCAAAAATTTAAAAGATTTACTTGACAAATTTTTGTTAATGTAGTTGTAAAAAAATAGGAGACTTTTCTGTATTTAATTCCAACGTTAAGACACTATACTACAACCTTTTTTTTCTTTTTCTTTTTTTTATTACTATTGTTTTATTTCATTGATGATGAAAATAAACGATCAAAAAAATATTGTTGTTATTGTTGAACTTTTAAACCAAAATGAGGTTAGTATAATTGTGATAGTTTATTTATTGTGTTTTTTGTTTTAATCACATATATTCATTTTATTTTATTTTATTTTATTTTTTGTATTTTACGGATTCATCTCATTTTTGCTCAGGATCCCAATCTGTATTCCAATCCTTATATCGCAATTATAACTGTGTGCAGCTATAAAATCTCTTTGCTAAGCATGAATACTCGTCTAATTAACCAACTAGGCTAGCTCAATTGGCCACCAAGGTTTCCTTAAGGTGCCTTGGAGAGGGGATGTTTAGCTAGGGGATGTCTCAAGTTCAAGTCTCACCCGGGACTTTTATCCCTTCAGGTGATAAAGAAGGAGCAGACAGGTCTCATGAACAGTATACTGCCCAATTGGATGTCACTGTTGGACCTGAATTACTAACAAGTCAAGCCGTTCAAAGGGAAAATAAATAAATAAATAAATAAAATAAAAAATTTTAAAAAATAAAATAAAATAAAATAAAACTCATCTAGTTAGAAATAACGAGCGGGTACCTGCGCGTTGCTGCGGATATGTTGTGGTTAATATAAACTTGAAATAAAACGTTTGAAAAAAATTATTGCTGAAATGTTGTGGTTAATCTAAACTTGAAATAAAACGATTGAAAAAAATTATTTTTTTTAATAACGACTAAATTTGCAAAAGATCGATATCCGCACAAGAAAAAAAAAATATTTTTGTTAAATATTTAACTTCAAAAAAAAAAAAAAAAAAAAAAACCTGTAGCTACAGTACCATTGCTACAGTGCGGCGACTCATAAAACACTGTTACAATCACTGTAGCAAAACACTGTTACTACAGTGTTTGCTACAGTAACACTCACTGAGTTTTAGTGTATATATATATAATGGGCAATTTCATATCTCCGCTCTTTTTATTTTAAAATTTCATATATACCCAAACATGCATTAAAAATATTGTATATTATGCATTTTATACTTGCATTTTGGGTATATAAGAAATTAAATCATGAAAATAAGGTGATATATGAAATTAATTCAAAATTAGGATTTATAGTATTATCAATTTTGTTCATTGAATAGTTTAATGGAAATGACAATGGGTTGGACATAACAGGCCCGGGACAGTGTGGCCTACAGGCACTGGACCTAAAATGACTACACACTTTGGGCCTTGTAATTTTGCAGTTTCCACATGTTACATGTAGGGATGGCAAATGGGCGAGAAAAAACCCACAACCCGCGGGTACCCGCCATAAATGGGTGGGTAAACGCGTCAATTTTCACCCACGGGTGGGTCATGGGTGAAAATCTTTACCCATCAGTGGGTGGCGGGTGGGTGACGGGTGAGGCATACCCATCACGGGTAAACCCATGACACCCATTTAAAATACCCACAGGTATATCCGTCAAAATACCCATAGGTGTACCCATAAACCTATGTTAAAATTAATTATACTAATTAAAATATTTATGATGTTGTAGGTATACATTTAACTGTTACCACCAAGTCTCAAAAAAACACATTAATCTAAAAGTTTGTTTGAGTTTCAAGACTAAAAAGAGAGTATGAAAGATCAAATAATCAAAGTTGTATTTGGCAAATTGATTGGTATCTTATTACGCAGTTTCATAGTTAGTTTTCATATCATCGTTTTGTAATTTTGTTGCATAACATTAACCCATGGGTTTACCCATGGGCAACAAATACCCGCGGGCAAGGGCATGGGTAGAAACTTGTACCCATTGGTGGGTGACAGGTGGGTGATGGGTGAAAAAAAAACTACGTGGGTGGGTGACGGGTTAGAGGTACTCATGCCCATTACCCACGGGTGCCATCCCTAGTTACATGTTTATCAAAATGTTTATAGAAAATGAAAAAATAGTCCAAGACAAATAAAAATTAGAAAGATAAGAATAGAGTGTCCCGATCATTTTGTGGAGTCTGCAAATCACCTCTCTTTTCAAAATACCAACTGAGCCATACATAAAGTTATGCTTATAAGTTATAACTTGATGAAATCATGGCATTGTAGTGATAGTTATATATGGATACCGTAATTTATCTTCGTCATATTGGTCATCAGACAAGTCGATCAAAATCATATAGACGATAGTTCCTTTTTTATATCTATTTCATCTTACTATTTATCAAAGGGTTTGTGTCCCAACGGTACCCATGTTGTATGAGAAGCTTCCCAACCAAATGGTTGCGAGTTCAAGTCTTACTATTTTGTAGTTCTCATATTAGAAGTTAATGTAAAAAATTCCATTGTTATAGCCTTATAGATGCTATTTTTTCAAAGCTTTGTTCGAATTATTAGTTTTTCTAACATTTGATGATTCTGATGTATGTATGATTTGACACTTTTTGAAAAGTTACAAGATTTTGTGGGTACATCGTCACCGACTAGATTTTGTTGAAAGTAGCATTATTTTAGATGTGTGAATGTGTGATGTACTACCATATTTAGATTTTGAAGATCAATGATATTGTTTGGGAGAAAAAATCACATCCAAAAATGTGAGTAAGAAGGAATATTTTTTATCATGCAAGTAGACAACGAATGTTATGGTCAGAATATATAAACAAGTTTCCAATCATATTGCTTGTGATCTTTTTCCATCGTAAGTCACCATGTGACGCATACCCCATTTTAGGAAATTATGTCTCCACTTGAAACAAACATGGGTTTTAAACATTTATGGTGCGTTAAAAAATCACATTTTTTTATCTCTGATTATTATCTTGAAGGAATTTTTATCCATACATAATAGTACTTGAAAATCTGAAAATGCATTAGTTTTTTTTTTTTTAAAATAAAAAATATATATAAAAAAAATGAGAGAAGTGAATTTGGGTTACAAGGAAAAAAGGAAAACACTAAAAAAAGTGTTTTCTAATTTTACTTGTTAAGTTAATAATTAGGAATGTTTTGTTTTGCGGAGAATTTTTAAAATAAAGCGATTTGAATGCGATATTTTTTCTTGTTTTGTCGAATGTATTTTGCGAAAATTTTGAGTGTTTTCTTAATTTCTTTCACAAAATAAGAAAACAATCTTTTAGCTTACTACAATAATGATATGACAATCATGACATGACAACGCTGCCAGTTAAAAAAATAAAGAAGTAACTAAAATATACGAAAATTAGGTGCCAACTTGCTAGAACAACTTTTTGTTTTTTACTCTATTAGAAAATTTGCATTGTCAATTTGTAAAGATGCCTTAGTTTGACTACTATGACTCTATCTGCTTATCCTTCTAGTTTTCTTTTCTCCGAAAAAATAAGTGTGAAATAAGCAACTGGAAACTGCATTCCAAAACAACTTATCTCGCGTGCCCTAACTATTTCATATAAGCAACCACAACTTGTTTTGTCATTGCCAACCATTGATGATGGTATCAAACAATCACTTTTCATACACAATTTGAGGCTAGTTTTGGGGCGTTTATTCTCATGGTGCAAATATTTATAAAATAGAAAATTTTGGCGAAATAGAACATCAGTTCAATCTCAACCTGTTTAATTTCAACTCCAGTTGATTCCCACAAATGACTCATATGTGATTCTTAGACTAGTTTTTATGGTGAGTGATGCGCCACCATCACCTCACCTTTGGCGCGTGGAACACCATAGAAGGCACCCACCACCACCACCACCTCCACCTCACCCTTTTTGTATCGTTAATGATGGTGGTGACCACCTTTATCTAACCAATAAATTGTGGGCTTTATGTGTGTTTTTATTATTATTTGTTTGGTTTATGAGTATGAGTATGTTTGTATAAAGTGATGTATATTTATATTTTGGGCTTTATAATGGGTTAGATTGTGACCCCATAAGGTAAACGGTAATGGGGTTTAGTAGTGTATTGAATAGTAATGTAACGCTCATGTAAAAATGGCGGTAAGTGACCATAAAAACTACTAGTCTCGGAAAAGGTTCGCATCATATTAAATCTCGGGTTAAGATTACATGTCGAACCAACTTTCCACGACGTAATCACTGTTCAAACACAGAGTCAAACACCCTCCTTTTGGCCTTTACGTAATTGTTAATTTACCAATCAAACAAACCATAAATCTGTTTGCTACAAGTAGCTGATTGCCAGTAACATAAATTTGTTTTTACAAACCTGTTTAAAGCAACTGTGGTCCATCATTCCAACAAATTGAGCATATCTGACATAAAACCACATGTTGGATGTCTTTTTTATGTTTTACCTTAAATGATTGCTTTAACTTACCCAAAAACACCAACAGTTTAAGACAAAGTTAAAAAAAGAAACATTGCACTGCATGTCTGCATATATAGCTAGAGATATAAAACAAGACCACCTTATAACTTAAAAAACTTTTATGCAAGTTTGTCTAAACATTTAACAACCTTCAATTCGAAACCCAATAATGAAATTTACATTCGGAATGATGATGCAAGTCGAGACTCGAAAATAACATGATGAAGAATAAAAAGAGAGTGTAAGAAAAGAAAGCCGCTACAAAACTTTTCTTACACATGAAATGATAATAACCGAAAACAAAGGCTGTACACAAACCAGACCTCCACCGGGCGAAAGAATGATCAGCAGAACACGCTCACGCTCGTTCTACCAACAAATGATACGGGTTTATAATTTTGAATCTCTTTTTATATCATAGAACATCAATAAGATTATACGATTTTGGTGATGATGCCGAAAAGCATAATGAAGAATTTAAGGGTATTGTCTGCAGTTCAAGACATGGTATGGGAGACACGTTTTCCGAAGAACCCGATACGTTTGAACACTCCCAAGGTGACGATGAACCCGCAAGTTCTGCGTTCAACGCAAGGGAAATATTTGAAAGGCAAATTGAAGTAAATGGAGATTCGGGAATACCATGAACATTCCCGGCTGTTGTTATATTCGTCCCAACCATGTTCTTAAACGTGATCCGTTCAATGACAGGTAACGCTTCGGGGTCGTATTTATCATCGGGGTGAGAAGTACATTCACCGGTTAACTTAATCGCCAGCATAACGTTTTTGAAGTTGATGTCTGATATAAATACATCTTTGATATAACCGCCTCTGCCTTTTGATGTTAAAAGCGCGATTCCAGTCATGGAATCGTGTAATGATATGTTTTCAACGAGTATTTGTGAGATGCCACCGGACATTTCGCTACCGAGAGCCAAAGCCGAGCCGGTAGATGACTGAAGACGAACCCCTTTTATGTGCACGTTTGTAGTTGGTACGCCGTATTTGATTCCGTACTCGTCCCAACCACTTTTTAATGATATTGCATCATATCCCATACTAATATTGCTATTCTCAATGCAAACACTGTCCGAAGAATCTGAACATCACAATAAACAATAAAATTAAAGCAAGCTTTTTTTTTTTTTTTTTTTTTTGAATATTGGTTTGTAAACCAAATCATATTTTAGAATTTTCATTTTTGCAATAAAAAAGGAGTTGGTGGTCGACTCAGCCAGACCAGTTAACCAACCGCCTGACCCATCCATTAAAACTTGGTTTTAGTAATCAACTAATCATATTTAAGAAATTTGTTTATTACAACAAAAGGAGTCTTGGGTCGACCCGTTACCTAACGTTGCCCTACCCACCCATCAAAATTATGTTTATGTCATCAACTAACATATTAAAGAAATATCTTTCCTAAAAAAGAAAGGAGTTGGTGGATTGACCCGACAAGCCTAATTTGACCAATAAAAGCAAGATAAATATTTCAAGAGTACCTGGGACGATGGCAATAGTGGAAGGTGAATCAGTTGGGGACAATGCGGTTATATTTTGAACAAGAACTTTACTGTAACATGAGCACAAAAAACAAACTCGTTATATTGTATATAGTTTCACTAATCTTGATAAAGTTTTGCTTAACTGATATTAGGATATAATACAAATATTAATAACTACCTGCAATATACGGGATGAATAGTCCATGCAGGAGGGTTTAAGAAGGTGATATTGGAGATAACAATATCCTTAGAGTTGATAAACTCTACGATATGAGGACGACTATGATTCAAAGTATTTGATTTAAAACAATCCCACCATATAGAACCCTGCCCATCGATGGTTCCATTGTCACCTGCACAAGTTTTGCAGAATAGTTAGCTAAAAGAAAAACATTAAAATACATATATATATAAAATAAAATAAAAATAAAATAATAAATAACAATGTTGGAAAGGGAATCATGGTCGTGCCTGTAATGACAACATCGCTAAGATTTTCTCCAGTGATCAAACTACGGTATCTTTGACCTGGGAGATCAATACCTCGGCCATAAGAAGGTAATGCATCAACAACCTTCCAATGATCGATATCCTACAAAAACAAAAGTATAATAAGTCAACTCTTTTTGCAATACAACGCAATATATCCTGATTATTCTGGAATGAGAAGATGATATGACCAGAAAAAGGAATTTTTTGGTAAAGGATGGAAAAGATTTGTGAAATGGAGTTAATGTCTATCAAATCAGGTTAATAGGTACTTATTCTACCCTTAAGTGACCGGCTTTGTTGAGACTGGTATGAGAATGATTTTTCCAAAAGTGATATATGAAATTCAAATAGTGAGATAAATCAAAAACCAAAATGTGTCAATCTGAAACCTAGAAATTTTTTATTACAATTTTGAGTCGCAATAATCAGATAATCAGTTTGAAAAACTGTATCCAAGCGCACCCCTTTAGCAGCAAAATACTCGGTACGGAATAAACATAAAACTATATTTCAGATGAATAGTAAAAATGCTCATACACCCTAATTTTATCCATGACACGTTTAAATAATCAGAATTTGTCAAGCACGTAACACCATCAATGCTGATTAATGCAACATCATATAGTATAAAAACATCCAAACACAATCTCATACACCAAGATGTATTCAATGTCTCAACATCATTTTCAAACCACACATCCTTGGTGTTTGAAATTTGGATTAATATTGGGCCTAACAACAAAGAGAAACAAGTTAAAAACCGAACCTCTGAACCAAGAATGATGGCTTCTTTTTCAAGGAATAGCGTAAGATGGCTAGTAAGATTGAAGCTTCCAGTTAACCATTTTCCTTTAGGTACATACAACTGTGCACCACCTTTATCAGTGAACGATTTGAGATAAAATATTGCATTTTGAAAGGCAACCGTATTTAAAGTCTTCCCATCACCAACAGCACCAAATTCTAAAATGGAAACACTATGCGGGCGAGGAATCAAATGTCTTTCAATATTGCACTCGCCTATTTCACCACCATTGTATAGTTCAATAGCATTACTTAAAGTTACTAGCAAAAAAAATACCACCTGAAAAAAGAAACCAAAAGAAAAAGGTAAAGAAAGAATCATATTAAGGATTCAACTATGCAACAGTTTTTTTACTTCAAGAAAGATGTAATTGTTATCTTTTTAGTACTAATGTTGTTCCACTTTGATCAAAGCATATACTATGTGTCTTTAAAGAAAACACCCAAAGTTTAAAACAAAAACCACCCAATGTGGATAGGTTGTTCAAGGAATTTTAATCCCACTAATAGGAATAAGGTATCCAATGCAAATAAATAAATAAATAAATAAAAATTTAATCAAATTTGTAAGACCAAAGGTGAGCCAATCATGAATCAACAACTTCTTAAATAAACCATGACCTAAATGAGATACAAATCATGTCATTAAGAACAAGTTTTCATCTTTTTATCGAATTTCCCATACTAAACAACAAATATACCTGTAAAAAACAAGAAAATGAACATACATTTGATCAAATATGTGTTTACATTGGTTTAAAATACTAATCACTTAATATTTAGTTATACTAAACTTCAATTAAACTAATAACAGACTACATAAACCAAAATCAACCAAAACAAATAGATCACAACATATAGTGTGATTAAGATTGTTTTTTAATATATCCAAATATCTTGAATCACCATCAAACACAATTACAATGACCTGAATCAAAACAACAATACAAAAAATCAAATCACTATAAACTCTTGTACTAAAAGATCAATGTAAGCAAATTAAACCAAAATGTAACAAAATAAAATATCAGATCCATATTGCCCATCACTTCAACATCACAACCACTCAAAATCAACCCAAAAAAACAAATCTTTACATCAAAATAAATAACCCAAAAATAGCACACACAGCCAAAATCAAGAAAATGAAACATGACACCCAAAAACAACCAAATTGTAATCAAAATCAAAAAACAAAAACATGGGTATTGTAAAACATAACAAAATAAAAATACCCAGATCAAAAAAAACAAAACTTGATTGATTTTTAAATTTTATGTGATTTATAACATCAAAAACTATTTAAAAAAAATAAAAAAAAGAAATAACGTACTTACTAGCCTCTTCATGAAGAAAGTGAAGGAGTGATTGCAGGAGATGATGAAGATGTTAAGTGAAGACTAAACTAAAACCCCATAAAAAACACATACACACACACACAACGAAATATAAGAAACGTATGGTAATAGAAAACGACAGCACTAATACAATAAAAGACAGCTCCTTGTTGTTCTTCTTCTATTTTACTATTTCCTTTTTTTATTTTTGTTAAGTACTAATTGATTGATTGGCTAGCTAAATTAAATAAATTATTCATTCATTCACCGAATACCGTTTTTATAAAAGATAGGAGTATAAATTTATTTATTGAGATGGTTGTGTTTATACCTAAAAGTATACAATAAACCTACATGTCATTTATCACCTACATGTCATTTATCTTTTAAGTTATCAAGAAGTTTGCTATTTATAAGGAGTAACATTTGAGCTGTAAAAATATCTAAATGTGTTCAGCTATATGTAACTTTGCCGCTTCTTGTTAGGAATGGCAAAAAAAACCCGAATCTAATAAGGAAATCTGAAACCCGAACTAACTAAGGCGAGGCGGGGCATGTTTATCGGGTTACGGGACGGCTTTCGGACAAACCTAGATTTTAATCGAGTTTGGGGTGGGGAGCGGGAAATAACATCCTCGCCTCGCCCCACCCAAATAATATATATGCATATTTATTATTATTATTATTATTATTTTAAAGGCAACAATATATTGAACAACAACAAAACAAAATACAAATAAAATGCATCTCACCCCAAATTCATCAAGCAAATCAAAAGGCGAAGGGACCCAAGAGTTCAAAATGCGTAATACAAAGGCCAAAAGTGTCCGTAACGAAAACTTAATCCTAAAAAACTAACTTTCACATGATGTACTAAACAAAACTAAAACAACACACGGAACTGAGAGAACCGATAACCGAAAAATGCATATTTTAGGAACCGAGAACCAGACCGAAAAGCTTGTTTCGGTTCCGGGCAGTGTTGTAAAAATCGGTCACCGCCACGCCAATTCACATATCGGTCATGGTAAAAATCGGCCTAAGCGGCGGGTCGATCAACGCCAGTCACTTCAGATCTTTTTTTTTTTCACGTCGGTCAATGCTGGTCAACTTCGCTTTCTTGATTTTGTTTTAATTTGAGCTAGTGGTTGTTTTCTTAAATATAAGAGTTGAAGAAGAGATAATAAGTTGAAGCTGCGTGTTTGAGGTTATGTAGCCCTAATATATTATGGAAAATGATTGGGTTGCACTATTTCTTTCTTCTTACATATGCCATTGATTTTATCACATGTGTCAAGATCTTTGTTAGGCACAAAATTAGACATACCAATTAGGTATGTCAATCACTACTCATATACTATTAGGTTTATTAGCTCATTAAAAAGCTTATAAGGCGCCAAAAATAAGGGTTTTAATAAAAGTAGACAAAAAATTACTCAAAATCACGCATAACGTAAAGGTTGCAAAACAAATAAAAGATATATTATTAAAAATATCAAAAAAATTAGGGCCTGTTTGTATGAGGGTATGGAATGAGTTTTGAAGTGACAAGACATTTATTGTTGAGTTAACTACATTTTTGGTCCTCGTGGTTTACCGGGTATATTGGTTTTGGTCCAATAGTTTAAAAAGTAACGGAGCCAGTCCAAGATCCGACGACCCGTAACACTTTTGGTCCAGTAGTTTAAAAAAAAAAAAGTGATACGACTAAAATAACCTCGAATTTACGCACCGAACTTGCACCATTCATCCCTGAGCTAACGGGCGTCAGTTATGTTAGTTATCATGTGGCAACGTTAGTCCATTTAGCCAACAATCATTTGCATCGTTAGTCCTTTATACATTTTTTTCCGTTTTTCTTACGTTTTCATACGGTTTTCTCCATTTTATACGTTTTCGTCCGTTTTTCTTACGTTTTTGTCTGTTTTAATACGTTTTAATCCATTTTTGTCCATTTTCCTTACGTTTTCATTCGGATTTGTCCATTTTTATACGTTTTCATTCGTTTTTATTCGTTTTCGTCCATTTTTATTAAGTTTTCATACTTTTTTGTCCGTTTTTATACGTTTTTGTTCGTTTTTATTACGTTTTAATCCGTTTTCATATGTTTTTATATGTTTTCATCCGTTTTTCTTACGTTTTCATACGTGTTTGTCCGTTTTTCTTATGTTTTTATACGGTTTTGTCCGCTTTTTTATGTTTTCGTCCTTTTTATTCGTTTTCGTCCGTTTTTCTTACGTTTTCATTCGGTTTTTTTCCGCTTTTTTATGTTTTCGTCCGTTTTTCTTACGGTATTGTCCGCTTTTTTATGTTTTCGTCCGTATTTCTTCGTTACTATTTTTTTTTTGAATTTTATTTTTCAAAAACTTTTTTTTTTCATAAATTTTTTTCTAATTTTTTTAGAAAAAAAATTGAAAAAAAAGTTTTTGAAATTTTTTTGGTAACCTTTTTTAGCGAAAATATTTTTTTGATTTTTTTTTTCAAATTTTTTTTCAATTTCTTTTTCTAATATTTTTTTCGAATTATTTTTTATAATTGAAAAAAAAGGTTTTTGAAAAATAAAATTCCAAAAATATGATTATACGTAAGAAGAATAATATATTTTATTATAAAATATACTTAAAAAAATATAATTTCTCTCTCCTAAACGTACCCCAAATCCAAATCCTATACCAAATTCAAATTCTAATCCAAACCCATTTATAAACCAAACGGACACCTAATATTGCTAATATTTATTTTTATTTTTAAATAAATTCCTTTATAATTTATGGTCTCCGCCGAAAAACCGATATATCACTTGAAGGTGGTCGACCGCCGGGGTACCGCCGACCATTTTTACAACCTTTGGTTCCGAGTGGTTCTCGGGTCCGGTTCGGGTATTTTGGTTCTACCCGATTTGAATCAATTAAAAAAATGAATTTATTTTTTTCAATTAGCCTATTGTGTGTCCCTTTGAATTGTCACCCACCAATAACAAAATAAAGTAGAATGCTTAAATTGAGAGAAACATGAAAATAGAAAACTAAAACAATTAATACAATTTTCCCTCATAAATTTGCTTTATTCATGTTTGGTTAAACTTGTCAATAAAACGTATAGATAGAAATTACTTATACCAAACCCTCGTTATATTTTTACTGAAAGTAACAATATATGTAGAAACTTACTCCTAGTTGGTTGCGTAAATCAAAAATTTATTGTAAGTTTTCATCTCAGTTTAAAAAAGTGTAATATACGATACGATGAAAAGATTTCTTTGGGTATCACGTAAAAACAACTAAACATCCCATAAACGTCTAGTATATTTTGAAAGTCGGGTGGTTCTTCGGTTTCGGAACCGATACCATCGGTTTGGAGCCAAACCGAACCAAAATTTGCAACATTGAAGAACCGAGAACCAAACCGCAGTTCCAAAATTCGGTATGGGTCGATTCTCGGTTCCGATTTGATTCTCAATTCCGGTTCGATTCTCGGTCCATTTTCTCACCCTACCACAAGTATCATCTTCCATCATTTTTGATGTTTTACAACTTTTTTATATTAATGTCACGTTTACTAATTTTCTTTTATGCATCACAATGTATATTGTTCTACCATTTTTACTATTGCATGGATTTATAGAAATGAGTGATGCAACTAATGTTAATGTGATTGTGAACAACAAACTCTTAGCCAAGATTGGGGTAATTTAAATCTCATTTCCTGTTTTAACTATTGATTCATATTTTTTTCGCTGCTAAAAGTTGCTGAGGCTAACTACGAGTATCGGCTAGTTATAATAGTTTTAATTATATTAAGTCTTGAGTAGGGATTCAGTGAGAAAAACTTAAAATGAGAAGGATGAGAAATAATTATAATCACACATTTGAAATGCATCGACTTAAATTAGTTGCAACTTTATTAATTTAGATGCATACCAATTTGTTTTGAAAGTAATTTTGAGGTGAAAACGATGCAAAATAATATTGGCAATAAATTTGACCCGCATGAGACAAAAAATACACACGATTCGCCTAACTTGATATAATGCATCTAATCTAATATATGTATATGCATCTAACCTTTTGCTAAAAAAATATATTATGATGCATTTAAAAGATTAGGGATTTATCTAATTCAAGTCGATGCAACTTTAATGTATGATTATAGTTATTTCTCATAATTCTCATTTGATCCTAAGTCTCTTATTAAAAAATATGAACAGGCTCTCAAAATATATGTTTTAACATCAAGTTGCATGATTTATTTATGTACAAAAAAACGCACTAGAATTAATTGGAAGCCGGTAAACTTTAAATGGCTACAATTGTATAGAACATGGTATTATTAAGTTGATGTTGACTACTCCGTATATGTTTTATGTACAACTCAAAGTCTCAAATATTGTTTCAACACCGTGTATGTAAATACTCAAGCAATTGCTTGTGTGTATACGTAGAGTGAGTATATGGATAATATACTAGTATATGTAATGCAAATATAATGCTAATGGTATATTGAGTATGGTACTTACATTAAAATTTGCTAGAAATAGAGATGATCAAAGGTTTGCAATCGCCGACACAAAGAACTAGAGGGATCCTTAGTGATTGTGACCAAGTGACCAACTATTTTCTAATAATTTTGCTTGCATAAAAGTCATATGCCAATAATTCTTACTTCCACTCGCATGTTGAAAAAGATATTTAATGTGGTGTTTATAATTGAAAACATTATAAGACAACAAAATACCTGAATTTTTTATTTTATTTTATTTGGGTTAAAAGGCAATAGATGTACTACGTATTTACCTTTTCGGCGTAAATAAAATCACCCTTTAGACTAATGCTAATGGGGCGTGTTCCCCCAACCAACCAAAGCACAACCGCAACCCCCTCCCAACCCGACCATAGCCAACCGCGTCCTCCCCTTTCAAATTGCAACTTTCGGTTGCCTACCCAACCACAACATTTGACACTCCTCCCAAGCAAAATCCAACCGTTGGTGCTTGGTTCCTAAAAACAATAATAATAATACAATTAAACCCACTTTATTCTCAATAAAACCCTTCTTATCTTCTTAGTTTTACCATACTTTTCTACTAAAAATTATGGATTGTTAACTTCCACATACAATCGACGAAATCTTAGCTGGTGTTCAAAAACTTATTGATAGGGATACTATTTGTCAGCAAGCGATTATCAACCTAACTTATCAGTTTAGCAATGCACACGCACCTAAAGATGATTTGAGAAAAGCATACGCTGAATGCAAAGACATTCCGCAAAAAAAACTAGCTTCGATTGAGACTTTTCTAGAAGAAGGTCATTAAAAAAATTACGAGATAAAAAAGATTTGTATACATTGGCGAGCAAAATACAAGAACACATCAGTGCTAAAGTTCGTTAATGTATAAAGGAAACAATAGAACGATTGTGTTTTAGTTTTCGTATTGTAATTTGTATTTTTATTTGAATGAATGAAATTTAGTTGTTTTATTTCATACGTGTACTAAAAGATCATCCCCTTTTCGGCTACGGTATGCACACTCTTGAAAGGATGACTAGAGCCGATATGAGAAATTGAAATAACATGATGTTGGCTATGAACGAATTGCTTCGAATCATGACTGAGAAGCAATAATTCATTAACAACTACAGAGAAATGTAAAAGCTCGAAGCATTTTTTTATTTCGTACGCTTGCGTTTTTAATTATCTATGTATGTTTTTAATTTATGAATAAAAGTTTAAGTTTTTAATTTTAAAAAAATGTTATGATCGCCATTGCCGTCAGTATTAGCAATTTGTGGTCATTGTGTAGTCTTGGAGAGAGAAAGTTAAGTTGGCGCTGATTTGCCAGAGATGACCACAAAAAATTGTGGTCATTGTTAGCATTAGTCTTGGGCTGAACACAGTAGTGACCACACTCGACTATGCAACATCAGTTTTCTTTCTCCGGCGACATGACGACGAACAAGTTACCAGAGTGGTGATTAAGGAATTTTTATTTTATTATTATTTTTTTTTTGGTTAACTTTGAAATGCAAAATGATAATAAAAGTACAAAATAAACACACAAATCTTGTCTCAAATTCGGTCGAGAGTAAACGAACCTTCTCTCCAAAATGTCGTCCGCCGACCGAACGAGACCATCTTGCCACAATGGGCCGACCAAATGCGACCGACCACTCGACCGATCCGACTAGCCTTACAATTTTGGAATTGACAGATGTGTTTATTTTTTCGGGTAGCTTTCAAGCATAAAATCTAGTTGCTTTTAAGAAATTTGATCTCGCAATACAAAAGTCATGTTTCCTAAAGTCGGTTGACACAATTATAAATGGCCTTTGAGTCAACTTGTATATTTTTCATATAGACTTGCTAAGGCGTAGCGTGTAAATTAGCAAGCGTTAAGGGTACTTTCGGTTTTATTTTCGATTGTGTTGTTCATCTCTTATGACTAGTTTTTAGTTGGTCCCATCCTCTGAATCTCCTTGTTTAGAGAGGTGAATTGCCTTTTTGTTTGTAATTTCGTTTTGATTTAATATATTATTGTTGTCTTTTCAAACAAATAAAATAAAAAAATAAGCATTACTAATTACCGACACTTTTGCAAGAAAATGTTTGTAGATGGAAATTTCAATCTACAAACCAGAAAATGAAATAGAAATAGAAATGACAAATACAATTATTATTTATTTTAATTTGATTACTTTGCTGTTTGTAAATGAGTTTAGTAGTAGAGAGTGTGGGTTTGGTTGGTAATGTAAATGGAATCCAGTGTAGGAGTGGGACCCAGTTCATGCCAATTAATCAAATGGCTAGCCTGGCTCGGTCACTTTTGCCAGATCATACGAACCCACATCGGTCCATGGGTCCCTCTTGTTTTTTGTTTCTTTGTTATTGCGGAAATTATTCTCTCCATTTTGTAATTTACCTTTTTGCCCCTCACCCCATCCATAGATACATGTTTATAAACCGAGCTTTGGTAAACATTTCTAAATTTTCATCCTACAAATCCTCCAACACTCACAACAATATTATATAGTTTTTTCCCACTCATTCTTTCTTTGTATCAAAACCGTCAATTATGCTATTTGCCAAGATCTTGTGAGTATGACAATTTGTAGGATAATAATGTAAGAATGTTTACTATTTTCCTTATAAATCTAATAATGTAAGAATGTTCATATAATTAAGGGACAATAATAATAAAAATGTATCTAACTTTTTCTTTTCTGTTGTTTTGTGTATTCCCGATCGGCCCGCTTAACCAAATGCCCACCACTGGCCCTTCCCTTTTTCGGGTATGGATTTTTTGTGTCGTTTTTGTCGTCATGGTCGACGGGGAAGAAAGAAATGAATGATTTTTTTTTTTTTTTTTTTTTTTGACATTTTTGTGTATATTTGTTAATGTACAATGATCATTTTATCCGTCAATATTAACAAGGGGTTAAAAAAATGTAAGAGTAGAATGGTCATAAATACACACAAAAGTCAAAGTTGTGTATTCACAATATATATATATATATATATATATATATATATATATATATATATATATATATATATATATATATATATATATATATGCTATTAAATCTATCTTTCTAGAGAAAAAATTGAAAGTTGTTATAAAACAAGATATGATATGCATTAGGTAAATGTTATTTATTTTCTTTTGTAAAAGGCAAAATATATTTTGAGAAATGATTGATTGCTTGAAACGTTTGTGATCAAGTGGTTTGAAGATCAATTTGAGTTTGTAATCTTTGTGTTTGGAAGAGGTAGCTTGAAAAATCATAATGTTAGAAATATGGAAATCACATCACATCAAGTAATCTATTGGGATATCAATGTGTTGTTAGTTAGGGCATAACCTTTGTCATCTAATACAATGGAGTGATTAAACATATCACTCAATGAAATATTCGTTAATTATTAAACATCCAGAGTATATTTGATGAGAAACATAAGAAATGACTATAGAGAAAATAATAGAATCAATATTCTCTACGTAGTTGTTGTAATCAATCAATGTATGAACACTTATTCAATTTCAATTAATCAATCCTACATTTATCACCTAGCCACTTTTTTTAGAAGAAGCACATTTTTAATATGTACCAAATTTACATGAGAGTTAAAATACTAGGCCAGGGAATAAAGCCCCACACGAGACCACAAATAAAATTGGACTCAACAAAAACCTCTTTTCAGTTATTCATCAATATTGGACTCAACAAAAATAAAAATGAAAATGGTGTAAATTATAAATAGTGGTTTTTGTTGAGCCCAAAATAAAACTAAAATTAAACTCAACAATATTGTTTCCAAATCAATATGGTGTAAATTATGAAGTTGCCTCAAAAAGCATCAAAAGCACAGACGAAGCCAGAATTTTGAGTTGAGAAAGGTCAAACTTAACGTAAAAGTATAGCAATATATATCGCACACAAAATGAAATTTTTTAATCCATCATACCCTAACACCATAATATAATGTTAGATACCCTAACACCATAATATAATGTTAGTTAAATTATCCGTTTGTGAATTTTTAACAAAATATTGATATGAATAAATGAGACTAACTGCAAAAACTATTAAAAAAAATAACTTGTAGGCTCAATAATTTCTTAGCAAAATGTGTTGATTAAGAGTGGCTCGGTACCCACTAGTCAACTTACTTGCTCAGCTCTTGATCAAAAGATATGGCTAGTTGGATAAGATGCAAGTTCAATTATTAATTTAAAAGTGATTATAAAGAAACTTGTGTTTTTTTTTACAAATATTTGAACTGGGGTAGGCTGTCATAACAAATTTTGAAGCTATATCATGTGAGTTCTATTTGTCTTAAGTATGTGTTTGCATGCCATGCTGTTTTTCTCAATTTCTTAATCTTCACTTTCACACTTTGATCCCCATGTCTACACATCTTTTTCAAGTGATATCATTCATAAATATTCTATTTAGTTCTACTTTGAAAAACAATCATTACAAGGAATTTGAAAACATTAGCTTTAGAAAACTTAAATAGAATATTTGGTATTGGTTTCAGCAACTATAATGGCGTTTTTGTAGAAGCTAAATCAATTTTGGTAAGCTACACATACATATTTAAGCTGTTGAAGCGTATAGTCGTTTAGGGTTTATGTAACTAAGTTAATCTCTAAGTTAAAAGCATGTACGTTTTGATTATAGATATTAATATCATGTTAACTTGTGGGAGACTTGCGCTGGACTTGCATGTGATAGACTCGACCCAAGACTCGGTATTTGATCAATATGAAGAACACAGCTAGCAAAACGTCGAGTAAGCAAGCTTTTGTTTTGTAAGCTAACACAATTTTAAGCGTACCAAAAATCTATTACACATTAAAACATGTTAGAACAATTGTTAGATTTTAAGTTAACGTGTATTCCTACCAGAAACTATTGACGATGTAAATCACTACATATATCCGAGTTTTAAGTTAACGTGTATTTCTACAAGAAACTATTACCTGGTCGTCCAAAGTCTAGATATTTTTTAGAGGAAAAAAAATAAAAAAATAAAAAATAAAAATAAAAATTTCTCAAAATGACTCAAGAGACTTGAGCGACTTGGGCGATTTATCCCCACTCCTTTAAATGTTGACAAGTGTCCCATGCAAGTACATGTCGCTCAAGTCGTCTGGAGACACTTGTCAACATTATTGCACTTATATAAGACACTTGTAAACATTTAAAAAGTTGGTGATAAATCGTCCAAGTTGCCTAAATTTTTTGAGACATTTTAAGTAGTCACTTTTTTTTCTACGAAAAGTATAAACTTTAAACGACGGTAAGAGAGAATTACCTAAAAGATGAATTGTTACAAAGACCATCAATATTGTAACTTTTCATTACTATTATTACATGCATAAAATCATAAATTAGTTGATGCATGATCCGCACGAAACTTTTTGACTTTTTGTTAACAAGTCTAACGGTAAAAGAAGAAAAAATACGAACGATGACAAGTGTAAAACGACGAGTGGTCAGAAAAGGTGGCTTGACTGTGAGGTCTTGACATTAATGCCATTGTCCAAATATGAAACTATTTTCAAGTACACAGCCAACAGCTTTTGCATAACTTTTACAATTTGGACCGAGTAGAATAATAAAATACGCTTTTAATAAAATACAAAGCGCCATGTTATTCCATGTATTTCCTCTTGTTTACTTTTCTAAAGAAATCGATATGTGTAACAAAATATTTACTTTGTGAACAATTAAGAATATACTATGTTTTATCTTGTCATTCCATATTTTACGCTTTGTCTTCTCTAATCTCTTATGTGGTACGTAAAACACTAAAACTCGACTTTGTGTTACTAAAACATACATTCAATTGTACAACTAAGGCTTAGTAAAGTCACATGGAACCGTCTCATAATGCTTCAAGCCATACTATTATCATACACGCCAACTTGAATGCTAACGGTTGTGACACTAAGGTTATATTTCGCAAAATTAGTTGATGCGGAAACTATTGATGAAGTCGTAGATAGAGCATTATTTATGCAAAAAACTACTCGTTTTCGTATTCTGCATGAAAGATCATTTGACTAAAAGAGATTACGAAAGAATTTTTAATCTTTTATAAATTTTGTCAGGCAGACAAATGACATGTTAGTCACATAAAATTGTTACAAGATTAAGTTTATTTTAAAAAGAATATAAACTCCTGGAAATAAAAGTTTTGTTTGGCTAGAAAAATTTATAAAAGCTTTATAAAAAATAATCTTTAGTATTAATTTAAAATCAAATGATACGTTACACAACAAAAACAAATGATGTGCCGGAACAAGGTATGATGCAGACAGTCATACTATCAATCGAGTGTAAGTAAATTGCTTTTAAAAAAATTTTGGTCCTAGTTCATCTGCATCTTGATACGAGTGTAAGAACCCCACGAGTTGTCCTCTCAGTTTTGAACACCACCATGTTATGGAATGCATAAAAAGTTACAGTAATTTGTTTGTGTGTGTATATTTATATTTAAGTGAAGTATAGTAATGAACTTGATGCTCTTATTACAAATGTTTAATGACAAAGAGAATATGATGTAACACTAAATTTACTTATTTATCTTAAAAAATAAAACCATGATGTAACGGAGGTGATTGAGATTTGAGACACTCATAATTTTTATTTCGACACTCAATTGTACAAGCAATAAAAGTCCACTGTAAGCACTGTACAAATATGTAATACATATAGTAAAATGTTCCAATAAAAAATGTGGTTTGTGGGGTATGGCGGGTTTGGGTTTGTCTTAGTCAAATTACTTTTTTTTCCCCGAAATGGTGAATTTTTTATTAACTTATGAATCAGCAAATTACACTTGAATTCAATACAGTCTCATATGACTGATACATTCTAAGATACATCATTCAATACTACATACAAGGAAAACACAAACTGATTCTAATTCACCATTCATCTAGTCTTAGCAACTGCATGCTAACATCTAGGCAACCATGGAGAAATATCACTTCTTGGCTACATTTTGATGAGGCGAAAAATGAACAACTTTTAGGGGGTCATTTAAGCCCGGAATTGAATTTATTTGATCAAATATTGCCCTAAATCGTTCTTTTTGTGATTTTAGGTACTTTGGGAGTGAAATCTGCAAAAGGAAGCAATTCAGACGTTTTTGGAGCATAAAAGTGAAGAAAACGCCAAAGACTTAATTTTTCATGCTGGGAACAGTGTATGACGGCGTCAAGAGTAAAAACCATGACGACCCAGAAGAAACATGAAGGCGTCACAAGTAGAGCGTCAATAGTAAATTGTGTGGCGGCCTGCAAAAGGGGACTACATGACGGCGTCAGATGTAGATCAAGGCAGTCCGAGGAATTATTGGGCGGCGAGATGACGGCGTCAGACATTTGTTCTTGACGCCGTCACCTCCTAAAATCTATATATAGTTTTCTAATTTTCATTCATTAGAGAGGAACCTGTGTGGAGAAACCCTAGGGCCGAACCTTGTACGAATTTTACAGTTTTTCAAGGGTTTTCAACCCTTGAATCCTTACATGTGCTATTGAGATAAGTCTTCTCTTAATTCAATCAATATGTCTATGTGTTGGTTGTCTATATCTTGTGCTTGTCTTGATTCCACCATGTTAGGCTAGATCTATCTTGTGTTTGCTTAGATCTAATGAAACCTATATGTTAATTATGTGTTGATTACTTGTTTATGGTTGTATTGGATGAATGATTTCAATGTTAGGCTTAAGAAAACTGGCAGATCTCCAATTGGTAACATGCTTGAACGTCTTATGAAACATGAACCGATGTGTACTAGGTTTTATTGGTTGTATTTAATGCATGAGTAAATTCTAGTGATCCCATGTTAGGAGCTTCTTAGCCGGCTCGACATAGGAGTGAAGTAGGCACTCATAGGATTGGGGAGTTAAGTACGCCACCCCATGAATGGTATTAAGGAATACAATCCGTCATCCACGCAACTATAACAAGTAATTAACGTGTAAAAGATATCTAGGGAGTAGTGAAATCTAAGTAAACACATTTTTCCCACATATTGCTCACAACTTTTGTTTAATATAGTTTATTTTCATTTTTAGTATTTTATTTTGATTGCATCTTAGTATTGGGTTAGTTGACTAGAACTAATTCCGCCCAAATCCTTCAAACCCGAGATTTTACTTGCTTTCTAAAAAAATATAAAAATACAAAAAGAATCATCCCTAATCTCTAGATCTAGTATTTAGGTTTTCTAATCCTAGCGACACTATTCCTAGCTGAACGATCAATCCCCTGGTACTTGTCATTATACTATACTACATCGATCAGGTACACTGCCTGGTGGGGGTTGTAAGCTTCTCAAGATCCCTTGAGAGGTAAAGCCTGGTGCAAATCCCTACGCCATCAAGTTTTTGGCGCCGCAGCCCGGGGAATAGTTATTGTCTAGGTTAGAATCTCTTTTTATTAGGTCTACTTGCTAGATTCCTTTCTAGTAAGATTTTATTTTTAATTTTTAGGTTCTCTTTAGTCTATCTTATTTCTTTGTGTTTTTGTTCGTAACTTTTCACCACCCGACATCATGGACGATGGGAACATCTTTGAACCCGTCATCCCACCAAAACAAAACCCACCACTAGAACCTCTTAGGCCCCGAACCTTAGGAGAGTATTCCCGACCTAGCCACCAAGGCTATCGAAACACCATTGAGCTCACCGGAGCCAATGTGACCCCCTTGCGATCCGACACCATCCGGTTGGTGCAAAGCGGATGTGCATTCCATGGACTTCGTTCCGAAGATCCAAATCAACATCTTAAGGACTTCCTCAAAATCGTAGATTCCATAGACCTAGATGTTGCAACTAGAGAGACAACCCGATTACGCCTATTCCAATTCTCTCTACGTGATCAAGCTAGTCAATGGCTTGAGCGTTTACCCGCGGGATCCATCACCACATGGGATGATCTCACCACTCGTTTCCTTGCTCAATTTTTCCCACCGGGGAGAACTACTAAGCTTAGAAATGACATCTTGATGTTCCAACAACGTCAAAATGAAACTCTCTATGAAGCATGGACTCGTTTCAAGGACTTACTCTAAAAAGTCCCTCATCATGGCATAGATCTTTGGCTCCAAGTCCAAATCTTTTATGACCATATCGATCTCTCCACGAGGCGAGCCATTGACCAATCGGCCGGTGGTAAGCTACGTGATCTAAGTGCGGAACAATCATGGGAACTCATAGAAGATCTTGCTCTCTATGACAACGAAAGTTGGAATGATCCCCGTGATTTGAACAAAATGGTCAAGGCAATATCTTTGCCTTCGAATAACTCTAGCACTCCCGACCGTATGATCATGGAACTTGAGGACCAAGTCAAGTTTCTCATGAAATCTTACGAAGCTCCTAAGCCTTCAAGCCAAGTGAACAAAATCACTTCTTCATGCGAATTATGTAGTGGTCCCCATGACACTCGTGATTGTGTGGAACTCCCCGGAACAGCTTTTGCGGACTACACATCCTCGCGTACCGACGAAGCGGGAGATAAGTGGTACACTTTCAAACCCGAGCCAAACCCTTACGGTGATTCATACAACCCCTCTTGGAAAAATCACCCAAACCTTAGGTGGAAACAAAATCAAGCCAATTCTTCCAATCCGCCAAATCGTTACCAACCAAACGGTCCACCCTCCAACCGTACTTTCAACAACAATCTTTCTAACAACTATGGTAGTACCAACAATCTTGAAGGATTGATGTCTAAGTTCATGGCATCTCAAGAAGCTCGCATATCTAAGTTTGAAGCCGATTTCAAACAAAAGCAATGCGAGATGACCACCAAAATTGACGCGTTGTTGAAAGTTCTCATTGACCGAGAAATGGGAGCACTCCCAAGCGACACGATCAAGAATCCGAAACTAAACGTTAATTCCATATCATCAGTTTCGTCACCCACTTCGTGTCCACAATACTACTCGGTTAAATCAACAAGCACGTGTTTCAAACAAAACCAAATTCTTCAAAAGGACCAATCAAGTAAAACACCCGATATAAAACCGGTCAAAAGTATAGTTGAAACACCTCCTACGCAAGACCTTGACGATGAATACAAGGAACTTCACCTTGAACGCCCCGTCATTGATGTCTTAGCCCGTGCTCCTTACTATAGTGCCCTCCTAGAAAAATATGAGAAGTTTAAACTAGGTAAAAATGGGACCGCCTTCGTTCAAAACAAGTTGCCTAAAAAGCTTGATGATCCGGGTATATTTGTTTTGCCTTGTAAGATAGGAAGATCCGAAGCTTTCGACACACTAGCCGATTTAGGGTCAAGCCTCAACTTGATTCCCTTATCCCTTTTCACCACTCTTAAGCTAGGAAAGTTAGAGGAAACGGAGGTATTGATAGGTCTAGCAGATGGAAGTATTGCCCACCCGGTTGGAATGATTAAGGATGTAGTTGTTCACGTAGGAAAAGTAACTATCTTAGCGGATTTTCACGTCCTAGACATGGTTAGTGACACTACATGCCCATTGTTGGTAGGAAGAGGATTTTTAGCAACCGCTAGTGCCATGATAGATTGTAAGGAGTCTAAGATAGCGGTAGGTGAAGGCGATACTTGGTCGGTATACGATGTTAAGAAGCATAGTTATGATTGTGATGATGAACCGACACCACATTGGGTAGAGATTAATAGGAGACCATCTAGATATGGACCTTGGATAGAAAGGAACTTTATAGGACCTCAACGCCCATTCTATCTAGAAAAGGATTTCATTGAAAAGACACATTCGGTGGAACAACTCATAGCTAGAGATGAAGAGCTAGATCCTTTTGAGGACCCCTTAGTCTTTAGGAAGATGATTGAGTTCTTGAGCGTAATGCCTATTAATATAGAGATGAATAAGTGGAAAAGAGAGGGAGACAAATGTAAATGGAGGTGGGACAAGCCACCTAAAGAAGGTGACGGATCATGGCATATGAAGATGACTTTGTATGATCCGGATGGAGAAAAGTTTGAAAGGTCATACCGTACTAAGAAAACCGATAGGAAGTTGAAACCTAAGTTTGATCCCAAAGATGTCCTCAATGAGGAACTCACCCGTATCACGTAGTAACCCATAACCTTGACTCTAGCTACAAGACTCGTAAATAAAGAAAAGCGCTTCTTGGGAGGCAGCCCATGCTTTGTGTGATTTTATTTTGTTTGTTTGTTATTTGCTTCCGTATGCATGCTTTATTTTTATTGTTGGTAGATCATGTTTCTAAACTAAATAGTGGAAATACTTTACTTTGTTGTTTGGCTTAGTCTTAACTTCACCCAAAGGTATTTTTTGCAAAAGATAAGTGTAAGGGGAAACCCCAAATATGTTTTTAAGAAACAAACCGATCATGATTCTCCACAATATTAAGTGAACATGTATATTCGTATTTGTTAGAGTCAAATGCTTGTATCGAGTCATAATGAAGTTTTGCAGGATTTTCCAGGAAGTAGGACCAAGTTTTTCCAGAAATTTTCCGGAAACTTAACATAAGGATTTATGCATGTCACTTCTGACGGCGTCATGTGTAAAAATCTGGAAATTTTACCAGTTTTGTTTTTCTAACGGAGTCTTAAAGTTTTTGTTGAATTATTAAGTTTTATAATCTCCAGGAAATCTGCAAACTTCATTCCACAAGTATTATATCTTACTTTGTTTTCTAGGATTTAGTAACTTATATAGATTGCCGCCGATTTTATGCGAGGTTGCCTTGTCTGTTTTCTCAGGATTTACAGGTTATGTATGACAAGAAGATGATTTATTTTTCTAGAAGGGAAGCTTTGATTGTTCATTTTCTTGGAGGAAGATCTAACCTGGCCACCTTATTATCCATACCGAGCGAATCAGGGGAGTATTTGATTTCATTCTTTTTACTTTTTCAGTTTTACATTCTTTACTTGAACATTGGGGACAATGTTCATCCTAAGGGTAAGGGGAGGGTAAAATGATGATACCTTACAGATACACTTTCGCTTGAGTTTGTTTGTTTAATAGTAGATGTGTAATAAAACTATGAGAAATACTTGTTAGTGTAATTTTAGCGCCAAATTAAATTTTTTTTACAACATTTAGGAGTGAAACTTTAGCCATAGCAAGCGTCTCATGGATAGGAGATTGTATGACTAGCACAAAACCGTACTATTCAGAAAAATTTTCCACCAAAATATGTGAGGTTCGCCTTTAGATTTGATAGGAAAAACATTCACTATTAGTGCTTATGAATGTACCGGTAGCATTTAGATTCTAGAACTTGCGTTAGTGATGCATCCCGAGACAGCTAGTGAGACTACATTCGTGTAGTAGGATTTACTACATGATAAGAGACATTAGGATCACCCTTGTGTTAAACCCGTATCATAATTACTTGACCATTTAAGTCATATTACTTGGCTAGTTAAGTCAACTAATTTTTCCCACACCTTAGCGTTGTACTCATTTTTAGTACACGAAACCCCTAGTACACCCCTCCGAGCCTATATTTTCGTTTCTAACTTTAAGCATCTTACTTAAAGGAAGAATTTGTTACACCCCACTTAAATGCACACCCAAATCGCCTTAGCCTTCCGTGTATGCACTCATCTTTAGTGCATTATTGTTAATTGTTAAACCCTAAGTTAACTATCTAATTGATTACATGGTTGCTAAGTCGAGTCATATCCTTGTACATATTGTTTTGGGACGATTGGGACTCATGGGTAAAGTACTTATGTTATGGAGTAATGGGGAAGAACATCATATATTACCCCCATATCTGCGTTAATCTTAAAAGTACTCCAAGTGTTTTGATTTTCTTAATTCGATTCATTAGATTAGTTTATTGTAAAGTATGTAAAAATTCAAGTGTAAGGGGAATTTTTATTCCCTATGATGTATTATTTTGGATGGTAGGGTAAGAGTGTATGCAAAAAAAAAAAAAAAAAAAAAAAAAAAAAAAAAAAAAAAATTCGAAAAATCAAGAAAAAGAAAAAAAGAAAATAGAAAAAAAAGAGAGAAAAAACATACGGACTACCATTCCGTTTCATTCTATGTTCATTTTATGTTTTTGTTATTTTTCATTTATTAGCTTAAGTCGAGTCTAGTCTTGGCTTAGTAACGTCATATTGTACATGTAATTAACCAAGATTGTTAACTCGCCACCAGTAAAGACTGCCTATATCCAACAAAATCGTGTATTTCATATCCCTACACCTAACGTTACAACCCTTTTAAAAGACCTATTTGATAGTTTATCCTAGGTGCTTACGCCATGTGGTGGAGGTTTGATCCTTTCCCAAGCCTATGGTAATCTATTTTGCTATGACATGTAGTGAGAGATATCTTCCGTTTCCATATTGTAATTTATACTTTATTACACCCGAGAGATGTGAGTATCTAAACACTATTTGTGAGGTGCTAGTATATGACCTCCGTACTTGTCTTTGGTCTTTAGTGGAACGATTATTTGTTGTAATTACTTTTATATTAGTGTTAAATGACCCCTAACTTGTATTTTGATTAGAATAAAAGCGCATTTGCTTGAGGACAAGCAAATCTCAAGTGTAAGGGTATATGATGAGGCGAAAAATGAACAACTTTTAAGGGGTCATTTAAGCCCGGAATTGAATTTATTTGATCAAATATTGCCCTAAATCGTTCCTTTTGTGATTTTAGGTACTTTGGGAGTGAAATCTGGAAAAGGAAGCAATTCGGACGTTTTTGGAGCATAAAAGTGAAGAAAACGCCAAAGACTTAATTTTCCATGCTGGGAACAGTGTATGACGGCGTCAAGAAGGCAATCCTGACGGCGTCAAGAGTAAAAACCATGACGACCCAGAAGAAACATGAAGGCGTCACAAGTAGAGCGTCAATAGTAAATTGTGTGGCGGCCTGCAAAAGGGGACTACATGACGGCGTCAGATGTAGATCAAGGCAGTCCGAGGAATTATTGGGCGGCGAGATGACGGCATCAGACATTTGTTCTTGACGCCATCACCTCCTAAAATCTATTTATAGTTTTTTAATTTTCATTCATTAGAGAGGAACTTGTGTGGAGAAACCCTAGGGCCGAACCTTGTACAAATTTTACAGTTTTTCAAGGGTTTTCAACCCTTGAATCCTTACATGTGCTATTGAGATAAGTCTTCTCTTAATTCAATCAATATGTCTATGTGTTGGTTGTCTATATCTTGTGCTTGTCTTGATTCCACCATGTTAGGCTAGATCTATCTTGTGTTTGCTTAGATCTAATAAAACCTAGATGTTAATTATGTGTTGATTACTTGTTTATGGTTGTATTGGATGAATGATTTCAATGTTAGGCTTAAGAAAACTGGCAGATCTCCAATTGGTAACATGCTTGAACGTCTTATGAAACATGAACCGATGTGTACTAGGTTTTATTGGTTGTATTTAATGCATGAGTAAATTCTAGTGATCCCATGTTAGGAGCTTCTTAGCCGGCTCGACATAAGAGTGAAGTAGGCACTCATAGGATTGGGGAGTTAAGTACGCCACCCCATGAATGGTATTAAGGAATACAATCCGTCATCCACGTAACTATAACAAGTAATTAACGTGTAAAAGATATCTAGGGAGTAGTGAAATCTAAGTAAACACATTTTTCCCACATATTGCTCACAACTTTAGTTTAATATAGTTTATTTTCATTTTTAGTATTTTATTTTGATTGCATCTTAGTATTGGGTTAGTTGACTAGCAACTAATTCCGCCCAAATCCTTCAAACCCGAGATTTTACTTGCTTTCTAAAAAAATATAAAAATACAAAAAGAATCATCCCTCATCTCTAGATCTAGTATTTAGGTTTTCTAATCCTAGCGACACTATTCCTAGCTGAACGATCAATCCCCCGGTACTTGTCATTATACTATACTACATCGATCAGGTACACTGCCTGGTGGGGGTTGTAAGCTTTTCAAGATCCTTGAGAGGTAAAGCCTGGTGCAAATCCCTACGCTACCACATTTCCACTGCATAAACACCCTACCTGGCCTCATTTGCAGCCCTTGCATATGAAACTAGAGGCTCTTATACAGGGCATCACCAAGAAGATGATCAAAACTCCTGTTCCTTTGGGACTCTAATGCATAGAGTTACCTTAGATGCATAGAGTTGCCCAAGGATACATCCCACCTTAACTACATTTCCCCCTCTTTATTTTCCATATCCTACATCACCATGAAAAACAAAGAGTGGGCATCATCAGGCTGGCACTCCACCAAATTTTATGGCAACCTACTTTACGCAGTCATCTACTGAAATAAGATGAACAGAGCAAAATTCCAGTATTAGTTGCCACACCAAGCACCCCTAATATGAAATTTTGGTTATTCATTCATCCTTTCTATGACTGCAAGTTACAAGGCCCTCAGAATACACCAGGACAAGCAGAATCTTTGCTTTACAATCATAATTGCTTCTTGTCCCAAACACCCCTTAAGGCACTGTTACATTGACTTCTGCATTATTCTTAACATAATTCATCTTCACATTCCATCTTTGAGCAATCTTCCTCACATTTACCGACTTTCTTCTATAATCTTCCATAATCCTGACTTATCAATCTCATTACCAGTAAACAACCTAGAATTCCTTTCTTTCCATAAGTGATAGACACAAGTTGCCAATCCTATTCTTTTAAGAACACTCCCAATAGAACTGTTACATGTATCATTTGCATACTGCTCAATTATAGTACACCATGAGTCAGACATCCACATTGTCCCCATTTTATCTTTAAGCATCTTCCATACATCCTTAGAATATTCACATTCAAAGAATAAATGACTGATTGACTGTGTGAATCACTTACTATCTTAATCAAATTACTTGTTTGGTTGCATTTTTGAGATTAAGGTTTAGATACTAATCCCAAGTATAAAGGGATGTAGGGCTGATTAATGGGTCAAAGCCGATCTGAAAATCGAATAAGGATAAAATGTGAACTGAGAACTAAACCGAGAAAAAGCTATCAAAACCAAAACCGAAAAAAAGCTATTTTGAGCCGAAAATGTGTTTTGATCCGAACCGAACCGAACTGAGTAAAACCGAAATAATAATACAAAACCGAAAACCGAACCGAATAAGGTCGGTTTGGTTCGGTTCAACCTAGTTTCGATCGGTTTATCGGTTCTCGGGTGATTTTGCTTAGCCGTTCTAAAAAGGGTGTAGTAAAGACAGGGGCTTGAATGGTTTTATGACAAGTTGGTTCCATTAGCTTTCTCTTCACTATTAATATAAATAATTTTTATTTCATATTTTAATATATAATACAATATATTTTAAAATATTTTTTCTTTTTTCTAGTTTAATCCAAATTTTAAACCAAATTCAAATTATCCAGATCGTAAACCTATCTGCAAATCAAACGGACTCTAAAAGAACAAGTGGATTATTGGTTATTGTTAGTAGAGTCTTGAAAGGCGTGCCATAGTAGAGAATAGAAATGAAATTGGGCCGCAGCCCATTGACCACCAACCAAAAAAGAAAAAGAAAAAGAAAAATAAAATAAAGAAAAGAAAACCCCAAAACATTTCATTTCATTTCCAGCCATCTGGGGCGAAGAACAATTGATTGCCTTCATTCTGGTACTATTCCCATCTTTATATTCTTTCTAATTACATACTAGTAACTTTTAAATGAGTATTTTATATATTGTTTTGCAACGAATGATGTTGTTGATCAGGTTTAATTCAATAATAATGGCGATGGTTGGAGCATATCGTCGTGGATCGGTCGTTTCGTTACGCTTTACGACATCTTGGCGATGTTTTTCTTCTTCGGGTTTTAGAGAAGAACGTGATACTTTTGGACCTATTCAAGTCCCTAATGACAAGTCAGTCACTCTTCTTATTTCACTTTTTTTATATTTAGTTTCTGTAGATTTGTACAATGGATTCATTATTACGAGGCTGCGCGTCAATTGATTGTTAAGCTTATTTATGGGCTTATGAGGTTATTAGTTTTCGGCTTATATTTTTATAAGCTCAAAGTTTTGGCTTATTTTGAAACTTGTGGGGTTTTATAAGTTTACTAGGCGTTTACGCGTGCATAGGGACGAGACTTTATAGCAACAAATAAATATAGTTGAGATATTGTGGTTAACTGTTTCGTGTAACGCTTAAGAATTGCCGTTAGCAAGTCTTCATCATCATGATGACAACAATATCATACCAGTTCCACTTTAACAAATTAGGATTCAAATCTAAATCGGGAATGGGATGAATTTGTATAAGAAGAAAAAAATGTTAAAAGATTGGGTAAATTTAGAAACAATATTACTTTTGGAAACAATTTTAAGGCAACTATTTTAAAAACTATTTTTAAAAACATTTTTGTGTGATAAAGTAAATAAAAGATTGAAATTTAAGTTTTAAAGGAGTATTTTAGGGATTAAACATTTACTCATTTTTAAGTTTTTTAAGGATTAAGGAAAAACATTTTTGCATTATATTTAGTAGAGATTATTATGACATAATAAACTTATGTAAGCCTACAAGTCTCAAATAAGACATAAAAGTTGAGGGAATGAAATATAAGTTGAAAAACATATAAGCTCGTAAGTCGATAAATAAGATTAAACAAACACCCCCTTAGTGTTATGATTTGTGGAGACTGATTGTAGATGGATGGTTGTCCTGGCTAATATGTGACTGTAACCTAGTTCGGTATCTATAAATGTGTCTCTTAAGTCTTATGTAATCGTAAACCATCCAGCCCTATTCTTGTGTCAATAGTATTAACTGACTATTGTAGTTGTGAACTAGGTCAATTACAGTAATTGGTAACGCAAATACACGTGTATTTGTGTTGCTATTGTGAAACGAAACTGGTTAAAATAATGGCAACCAGCTAAGAACAAGAAAAATACGAGTAGTATTGACTGACTAGTGCTGTTTAGGTGCAATTCCCTGGAAGCTAGTTAAATAACTTAATCTTTAGCTTTGGAATTGGGACAATTTTAATTGAATATTGTCAAAAGAAGTCAACCAGCTTTGTGCGCAGTTATGATCTATTTTAAAATGGAAAAGATTATTTTTTTTGGTAACCATGATTTCCGACCTTTTGGCCAACTAATTCCTGAGGTTTGAACCCACCGCCACACAGACTCAAACCAGGTAAAGCCTTCCCTTTTCAGGAGGTTGGCGTGGCCACTTAAGGTTGTTTGCACCTAGCAGGAATTGAACTTGAGACCTCACACATGTTAAAGTGATAGTCACAAGCTCTTTTGCCACTAGGCCACCCTTAATTGGTTTGAAATGGAAAAGATTATATGTATATAGATTTATAAATATGTCAAGTTTTAATAGGATCTTTGAACGAAGCTCAGTCGAGGTTATCATGATCTTTAAGGGTGCCAAAGTGCTACTTAGTGTCTTAGTCTCAAATGTGTTTATTCGCTTTTAGATTACTGTACTCCAAGTTGCATGACAGACATGAGATAGAGAGGGATAAGAAGGGGTGGAATCAGTACACGAGATATAAAGTTTGGATCAATACATGTTTGATTTTCCTCTATCTTGAGTTTTTGGGATATGATGCCTTACATGATTAGGAAACGGTATTATATGTGCAGATGATTCCTAAGCTTTTGAAAGAAGCTTTATACAAGCCATGAATACATAAGTTACATAAAAGCTGTGAAACCCTTTTATTTTACTAAATAGATGTAGAAGACACAACAAGTTCTGTAGATGTCACAAACAAGCACACTACATTCTTAATACTTGTAGTGTATTATTCGAAATGTAATATGCCTGGACTTATAAATCTATAACCTATACATTATGAACAGCTTGTCACCTTCCGGATAATTGGGCCTAGCAACCTTTGTCTTTTACTTTTAGAACCCTTTGGAGGAACCATTCGGCCTTGAAAACCATGACTGCAATACCTTTTCGTACTAAATGTAAATTGCATTTCTGGTAATGCAGTTCTGTTTAATAGATCACTTGCTTTTAATTCTTATCAGTAATCAGTTCTCCATCTTTACAGGTTATGGGGAGCTCAAACTCAAAGATCTTTACAGAATTTCGAAATTGGAGGTGACCGTGAAAGAATGCCAGAACCAATCATTCGGTCTTTTGGAATCCTTAAGAAGTGTGCCGCTAAGGTTCTTGCAACTCTTAATCATTATTTCTTTTCCAGCAAACAGTTGGGATTTGGGAACATTAGCATTCCGTTTGTCGCCATCTTAGCTAAAAGCATAGTATCATTGATTTATTTACAGATAATCATAACATGTTTGTCACCATCTTAGCTAAAAGCACACGCTTTCACTCTCCTTAGAAATGGCTTGAACTAAGAACCTTCAGGATTATATGTTAATTTTTTTTGTTTTGCTATCTACTCCATTTACCGGACATACGTGACGTAGTTACACACTTACATTGTTAATTACGTGTATTGCAGGTGAACATAGAATATGGTCTTGATCCATCCATAGGGAAAGCAATAATGGAAGCTGCACAAGAAGTCGCTGACGGGAAGTTAAATGATCACTTTCCATTGGTTATATGGCAGACTGGTAGTGGCACTCAAAGCAATATGAATGCCAACGAGGTAACTGTAGTGTTATATATTTTTTTTTGTTTTTCACTTACAATATATTTTGCATATTATTTTCATACTAACTACGACTCGTGCCACGTTTTGTTAAAAAAAAATCTTTTAATAGGTCATTGCAAATAGAGCAGCTGAAATTCTTGGCCATAAGCGTGGTGGTAAGTTTGTGCATCCAAATGACCATGTCAACAGATCACAGTCTTCAAATGATACGTTCCCAACTGTAAGCTTCTTACAGACATCATTATCAGTTTTTATATTATAATTATTATTTTTGGGCTATTTCGTCCAGGTGTTGATCATTACTTGTTTTGTTAACAGGTAATGCATATTGCAGCTGCAACAGAAATCAACTCAAGACTTATCCCAAAGCTTAAGCAGTTACACACTACTCTACAAGCAAAGGTAATTAAGTATTCAGTTTATGTGACCGTATCATCACTTTATTTTTTGGAGTGTGATGGTTACTGAACACGTTAATTTCAACAGACATCTGAGTTCTCTGATATTGTTAAAATCGGGCGTACTCACACTCAAGATGCAACACCCCTTACTCTTGGTCAAGAGTTCAGTGGCTACACCACACAAGTATGCTTCTTTTGGGTCACACCTTCAATTATTGGGTAAGAATTTGAATTTGGAATAATAAGATCTAATGTTTTGCTTATCTGTTGCAGGTGAAATATGGAATTGATCGGGTCTTATGCACTCTCCCTCGCATGTATCAGGTTGATAATCATATCTTTTGTATTTAACTGATGGCTTTCATATGTGAATCATGACCGGCATCTGTTATTGTGTTTTCAGCTTGCGCAAGGTGGCACTGCTGTTGGGACAGGATTGAACACAAAGAAAGGGTACCTTCTATTCTTTTTGTTACATCCTGATCATTTAATAGCCTTTCTTCCCTTTTATATATGATTGCTGTATAGGTTTGATGCAAAGATTGCTGCAGCAGTAGCTGATGAAACAAGGCTACCATTTGTAACAGCTGAAAACAAGTTTGAGGCGCTGGTTAGTTTCATTTTTCTTAACACATATCTACGTATTTTATTGAAGAATATAATTATTAGTTTTGACTCATACTGTATATTATTTACTCACATTATATTATCAGGCTGCACATGATGCCTTTGTTGAAACTAGTGGAGCTTTGAACACAATTGCTGTTTCTCTTATGAAAATCGCTAATGACATCCGCTTCCTAGGAAGGTATGCAAATTGAAGATTTGTTATCCACTTTACATGTAATCTATTCTGTACTCATTAACTTTCTTTACTGTTCATTTAGTGGTCCACGTTGCGGTTTTGGAGAACTTATCCTTCCTGAGAATGAACCTGGTAGCAGCATTATGCCTGTAAGTCACTATCATATATACTTATACAAATGATGAAGGTTTTTAATCTTGATGCTAAATTAGCAACCAAACTAATTATCATGACCTTGTTATCTAATTTTTATTTAGGGGAAAGTGAATCCTACACAGTGTGAGGCTCTGACCATGGTCTGTGCTCAGGTATGTATTTTCTTGACACTCTTTAGTAAGACGTGGGAGTAAAGGAGGCAAGATGGGCGGGTTGAACAAGTTGGCTAACTGGTCAAATGGGTAATTATTTAGAACTGATCAAAATGGGTAGGGTTGATCCACGAACACCTTTATTCATTTTTTAATAAATTTTATAGTGATGAATGTGTTGATCATGATTACAAAAACAATATATAACAGTTTCTTAATCTTAAATAAAACGACTTCATATAATCATTAAGGGTTAATGTAGATGCCAGGTGACTTTCTACCTGTTTGGCCCATGAGACTGATTGGCCGGTTCCTCTTTTAACTTTTTTATATATATGACCCCGTTTGAGATCCGGGATACCCATTCATAAGTAATGATGTAAATGGACAGAAGTCACCACTTTTATATGCGAGCATCTGGATTCAAACCACTATTGGTATATTTGGTTAACAAATTAATCATGTTAATGTTGGATCACATGCAGACAATTGGAAACCATGTGGGCCTCACAGTAGGTGGTTCGAATGGTCATTTTGAGCTCAACGTTTTCAAGCCAATGATTGCTAGCTCCCTTTTACATGTAAGGACTCATAGAATCATAATTGTTTGGTCCTCTGTTATTTGTTTTTGCTTGTCATAAGATATTAAAATGTATATATCTAGTGCTAAATTCGTAAAAGATGGTTCCCTGTGTTTTGTTATATACTCACTGTGGTGCTGATTTTATTTACAGTCAATAAGACTAATTGCCGACGCGTCAGCTTCTTTCGAAAAGAACTGTGTGAGAGGCATTCAAGCTAATAGAGACAGGATTAATAAGTTACTATACGAGGTAAGCTAACATCCAGAAAACTTCAAATTTATAATGCGATCTGATTCCGAAAGTCATTTCCGATTTATCTTTTTTGATATGCAGTCACTTATGCTTGTGACATCTTTAAATCCTGTAAGTATCCGTTTGAGTTCACGGTTCTACACATGTTATTCATTTACACTTTTTAAAATATTAACTGAATGATGTAAATTACCATTTGAAATAATTCGCCACAGAAAATCGGATATGACAATGCTGCAGCGGTTGCCAAGACTGCTCATAAGCAGGGATGTACTCTCAAGGTGCTGTTTCTTTCTACAGTCAATTCTACCTCAGAAACCTCCAATAATTAATGATCAAGAACTGTGATTCTTTTATAACAAAACATTGTATATAAGACTAACAAAAATTAATAATTCTTCGAGTTAACTTTATATTAGCTCTTCTAAGAAGGGTTTTCTTTCTCTAAAAACAACGGTACATCTGATGGCGTGACCACGCGATCCTCAGTTAATTTTGAAACTAATAATTTGAAATGCTTTGCAGGAAGCTGCTCTGCAATTGGGAGTGCTGACTAGTGAAGAATTTGATCAACTCGTAGTGCCAGAAAAGATGATTGGTCCCTCTGACTAAAGCAACCGGATAAATATATGGTTGCATGTTATTATGAAGCTGAAGCCAAGTTGGATAGGGAATAAAATTTCACCGAGCTGTCATATTTCAGTGGTTCATTAAAGTACTCTATTCTTCAGAGTGGTTATGGTGACAACACTCTTTTGTCGAATTTGTAAGAAAACGTGTTGAGGAAACTAGATTTTACCAACAAATTTTTTGCCAGAGGACAATTTCTTTGCTTTGTTGCTTAATTGTTCAAACAGTTTCCGCGGGATTCAACAAGTGAAATCTTGAACCCAATAAAGAGGATATGTTACATATCACTTGCAAAATACTGATAGCTTTGGTTTGCTCTTTAACAACAGTTAAGCAATTATATGACAAGTGTATTAGATCGAATGTATCAGGTTTTCCTGTAAGGTTACCCGGAAAAGGCATTTTTTTTTTTTACTTAGATGTACCTGTCTAACTTGGTATCCTTATGACCTTTTGAGACCCGAAAGATGTTTCAGTTTCTATCTTCTTTGCCAATAATTATGCAACTGTATAAAGATAAAAGTGGGTGAGTCTGTGAGGAGAGAGTTATGTAAAGCGAGTCTGTGAGCTCGTGTGTCTAGAAAGATAAAGAAAGTCATGCTGTGTGACTTTATAGGTAAGGGTGTGCACATTACAAAAATGGACTTTAGCTTTATCACAAGTTTAACAATACGGTATAGTACCATTGTGTCCCAAATCGTACTCAAACTTTGTGATAGTGAGTTTAGCCTGATTGTTGACCTAAACGATAGAAAACAAAATAGCTTATGAGTTGGGACAGAATTGTACCTAAAACTTTTTTTGGTTGATATAGGCACAGCCTCATAAGGGTACACAAATTGTATGAATCTATAATCCTACAACAATTTGTCGTAATCACGGTTTTGTTTTATGTTTTGCACTCTTTATTCGTGAGTGTGTGAGAGATAGAAAAGCCTCTGTGTGTCCTGACTATGTCGCCAGGGACCTACATTTGTGCCGGGTGTTGCACGAGCTACACTCGATTTTTAGTCATGAAGTGCAATTTTTTTTCAAAAACTGTCTTTGTATGTGCAACCCCCATAAATTTTTTTGCTACTTTCATTTTTTTTGTATAACTTTAGTTATCCCCATAATTATTTTGTGCAACACCTTCTCGAAAATCTTTGATACGTCTCTGTCTCTGTACGTCGTGTATAATTATTTGGTCAAATGGGCCTGCAACATAGCATGAAAAGATATAAGCAATGACAATGTCGGGTGGAATCTGCCGAAAGCTGATAAATGGTCATCATTTCACAAGAGGTAGATGGTTCAAAGCCTACCAATTACACATTTGAGGATAACCAAGTTAAAAGTTAGAAACAAACACGTATTACTCTCAGTAAGTAAAATGTTTTCAAAACCTGGGTCGACCCGGCCGGTTCAACCGGTCGGACCGGTGTCCGGGCACAAAAACGAGTAAAAAAAACCTGGGTTTCTAAAACCCGGTTAACCGGTTAGACCCGCCGGGTTTTGAGTGACCCGACCAGTTCAACCGGTCAGACCGGTGTCCGGGCACAAAAACGAGTAAAAAAAACCTGGGTTTCTAAAACCGGGTTAACCGGTTAGACCCGCCAGGTTTTGAGTGACCCGGGTCTTGAAACCTGGCCGGGTTTGATTTTTCCAATTTTTTAAAATAAAAACCGGGTTAACCCAGCGGTTGAACCGGTTGACTCGGTTTGACCCGGCGGTCGAACCGGTTGACCCGGTCTAAAAAATAAAAAATATTTAAATAGAAAACCTGATTGACCTGGTGGTTGAACCGGTGTCCGGTGACTTGACCGGGTCGATTAAAAACCCGGTTTTTAAAACATTGAGTAAAACCTCATTTATTTTTTATTTTTATTTTTTTCCTTTTTTCTTGCGGTTTATATGACACCAATTAAAAGGTTGAGTGTCATCTTTTGACAAATTGAATTATTTTTAAGCACTTTACAAATTCGCATAAAACTTTTGAATGCAAATTACATTGGAGTCATTAAAATATGTGTATGTTAGACGAGGAACAAGTTCCCACTTTGACATTATTCAAACCAAAAATTACAACTTACATGTTAATCTTTTTTTTTTTTTTAAAATTGACTTTCATTGGGGAAATCCAAGTCCAATTTGAAACTCGATGGGGGAAAATCTTCAACTTAAGCCGCCCGAAGGCACGACACTTAAATTGAAGTAAACCCTGCCTTCTCCAGATTCGAACCCTTGTGGGTTGAAACCTTCATTGAAGGACTTTGAAATCGTACCGGCAGGGCAGTGGTCCACAAGAGAGGACTTCCCGGTTTGGTCACCCAAACCGGTACTACTCTCTACTAGGCACGCTTAACTGAATAAGACATGCCCAGTAGACCACAAGCCCATTGGTAACTTACATGTTAATCTAGGATGGTCTTTTTGACCTCTTCAACATACAATGCATCTTTCTTTTTAGACCGCAAAGATCATGTGCAGGTGCATGCATCTTTCCCAATCCAACATATTAAAGTGGATATTATTTTATTTGGCCTCCCAACCAATCAACATCAACACTTTTCTTGGTTTCTTTCATTTTCTCAAAATACATTTTAAATTGAAATATATTGTATATCGGTTCGGTTGTACATACAAAATCTGTTCTATTAATTAAAGTAACAATTCAGCTGTAAATTTGTCATGTTTCAAACATGACATTTTTTACTATAACAACCAGGCATGCAACGATTGTCTTTAAAAAGATGTTTGGCATTGAATATTGATAGTATAAACCACATGGTGTGTGAGAACATCTCCAAATCTTATATTGTAACACGAGGGAGTAGAGTTATGATCAAATAAAAAGAAAAATTAAAATAAGAATGGTAAGAAAAAATCACAACCACTCATTTCAGATGCATCTACAAAAATAAATGCATCTTCCTTTAAAATTCTACCTCTCATTTAAAATGTGTGGCTAAATTTTTTTTTTATTCTTCTTATTTTAATTTTTCTTCTTAATGGATCCCTTCCCGAAAAAGTATTAGTGTTTTCTAACGAAAATTAAAAAGGTTAAAAGATGTTTGTCCTACTAAACATAGAATAGAATGTTGTTAGACATGATATTTTACCTCAAACTTTCACCTTTTTACCAAATCTATCATCAAACAGCCGCAATAGTAATCACCAAGACCAATACAACCACATACACATAACCCATTTAAACAAAAACGTAACCCACAAGTCCACAACATGCACTCTCTGCCTCACACACATATACAAACAATAAAACTTGGTTCAGTCAAGACTTACCCAATTTTGCGCCCCCTCCACGCGTGAACAAAAGAGGTGTAATAGCCTCAACGCGTGAATCAAAGCCCTTCACGCGCGGATTATATAATCCTTGTTACATTTAGTCTTAATAGTTTTTTAGTATGCTTTTTGCACAACTAAGAGTTGATAATAATAAGTTGAAAGAAGAAAAAACATCAAATTAAATCTTATCCTAATAATGAAATAGGGATCACATAAATAAATAATCATAGTCATACCAAACACCCATAAAATCTCACAGTTGTAAAAGATAGCTTAGTTTAAAGCGCCTACATATATACTCGAAACTACAAAATTCGATACACTCTATATTTAAAAACCACTTGTATTAGCTTTCCAAATTAAACAATGCAATCCTTTTTGTTTCTATAGAAAGAAAGAAAGAAATCTCTTTGTGATAAAAAAAAAAATAATAATAAAAAAAAAAATAAAATAAAATAAATAAATTCAGTGCTGCACAATTTGTAGAGGAAGGGAAGCACTTTCCTAAAATGGAAAGTGATCATGCACTCAGCTAGTAGTAACAAATCCTCTCTTCTCTTCTTTTTCATCAAAAGAGGTATAACAACTTATTCTTATCTTAAAAGGAATCAGCTAGTTTATATTTATGTGTATCTCAGTATGAAATGAAGCAATTAAGTTTTTGGATCTAGTATATATGTTCACTTTATGGTCTGTTTGAAATTAATGTAAGTTTCGAATTTTTCGAGATGATGATCAGAATTAGTAAGAATGGGGATCTAGTTATTTAGTACTTATTTTGTTACATTACATGATTGTATCAAATAATTGATTGCTGGTTTTTTTTTTTTTTTTTTTTTTTTTTTTTTTTTTTTTTTTTTTTTTTTTTTTCTTCTATAGAATGAACAACCTAGATGAATTGTTTTATGTGTTGATCCTTTTTCGCCGTAGAAGTTTATGATTATTTGGCTGCGAATTGATGATAACTAAGGGGACGTTAAACTTTAGTTCGAATATGATATTTTTTTATATTTACTATTGTAAATTACATGTAGTTGTGAAATGAAGTAAACTTGATAAAGAAATGGATGAGGTTTTTTCTTTGAGGTTACCTAGGGAGGGCGAGTCTTTGACTCAGATGTAGATGTACACGTCCTAACCGGGGATACCCGTGACCTTTTCCGAACCTTTCTTTGGCCACCCCTAAGATGCTTATTTCGTGAGGTTTGAAACTGAGACCTCTTGTGAGGATATTGGGTGCCTGACCATTAGGCCACCTTGGCACCTTGGTGGTGGTTCATTGTAATGGCGATTTTATGAGTTTCTAGTGGCTTTGATTAGAATCAGTTATGATTGTGTAATTTATGATGCAGGTATTGTGAAGCTGTAAAAAAATGATGGATTCATGTGATTGTTTTGAGACGCAATGGCCTGCAGACGAGCTTTTAGTCAAGTATCAGTACATATCTGATTTCTTTATTGCGTTTGCGTATTTCTCAATCCCGTTGGAGCTTATATATTTTGTTCAGAAGTCGGCATTCTTTCCGTATAGATGGGTGCTTATGCAGTTTGGTGCTTTTATTGTTCTCTGTGGTGCGACGCATTTTATAAACCTTTGGACGTTCTCATCGCATTCTAAGACGGTTGCTATTGTAATGACTGTAGCGAAACTGTCCACAGCTTTTGTGTCGTGTGTGACTGCTTTGATGCTTGTTCACATTATACCGGACTTGTTGAGTGTTAAAACAAGGGAATTGTTTCTAAAACAAAGAGCGGAAGATCTTGATCGGGAAATGGGGTTGATTATTAAGCAGGAAGAAACCGGCAGACATGTTAGAATGCTTACACATGAAATTAGAAGCACCCTTGATAGGCACACTATATTGAAAACGACTCTTATTGAGCTCGGTAGGACTTTGGATCTAGAGGAATGTGTATTGTGGATGCCGTCAAGAAAGGGTATGATCCTTCAGTTGTCTCACTCATTGCATAATCTAATACCAGGGGGGTCTACAGTTCCCATTAATCTCCCAATAATCACTGAGGTGTTCAATAGTGCTGAAGCGATAAGGATTCCTCATAACTGTCCTTTGGCTAGGATTAGGACCCCCGTTGGATCATATATTCCACCTGAAGTTGTTGCTGTTCGTGTTCCTTTATTGCATCTCTCGAATTTTGAAATTGATAATTGGCCTGATAACTCTGCGAAAAGTTATGCAGTGATGGTTTTGATTCTTCCGATGAATGGTGTAAGAAAGTGGCGTGACCATGAAATGGAACTTGTAACCGTTGTTGCTGACCAGGTGGGTTGGTTACTGTCTTAATGTTTTACTTATTGCATAATCTTTATGTCATTCATCCTAAAATAAACCAAGCAGAATATTGATCTCCACTCTGAAACTCGTTTGTTATTAGAGGTAACATCTGTTTTTCTGGGCACCCAACTTCATAATATTAGGTAAGTAAAAAATTTCATATGCTACAATAGGTGTGATAGTAGAGGCAATTTGTTTCCACCACAGGTCGAACATTTTTTGTGTAACGGTTTACTATTTAAAAAGTGTATAATCATTGAATTTTCTGGGACTTCAGTGAAACTTGCTCTTGCTGCTAGTGACCCCTTTTCCAGATCTGTTGTTTTCACTATGTGTACATATGTGGGCTTCCCCTTTGCTTCCCACTTGATCATTATTGGTCTCTGGCTGCAAATAGTTTGTGCTATTCCAAATAGTCAGTTGTGACCAGCGTCAGCAGATGCTCGAGATTCACTGAGAAATTCATCTTGTAATTTCATTCATTTGGAGGTTCATCTTATATATTTTCTTCATGTGTGATGATCGTCTACATGATATTAGTAGTTTTTTATGCCATTTATTTCAAGTACTAAACTAACTATGTGTCATGTTGCTTAGGTTGCTGTGGCTCTTTCTCATGCTGCGATCCTAGAAGAATCTATGCGTGCCCGCGACCAACTCATGGATCAGAATTTTGCTTTGAACTTGGCTCGACAAGAAGCAGAGATGGCTATCCATGCTCGTAATGATTTTCTTGCTGTCATGAACCACGAAATGAGAACACCTATGCATGCAATTATAGCATTGTCTTCACTTCTTTTGGAGACCGAGCTTACTCCGGATCAAAGAGCCATGATAGAGACCATCCTTAAGAGTAGCAACCTTCTTGCAGCACTCGTAAATGACGTTCTCGACCTTTCTAGGCTAGAGGATGGTAGCCTAGAACTGGAAAGTGAAGTCTTTAACCTTCATGGTCTATTCAAAGAGGTAATTTCTAGCTTTCGAACTCTTAGGTTTGAACATCCATATTGTGCAGAAATTGGCTCATTAATATTGATTGCTCTGTGTAGGTTGTCGCATTAATAAATCCTATTGCATCTGTGAAAAACACATCCATGGCGTTAAATTGTGATCTAGATCTACCTGCTTTTGGTATTGGTGATGAAAAACGCCTTATGCAAATCATCTTGAACGTTGTTGGGAATGCGGTTAAGTTTACGAAGGGGGGTCATGTTTCAATTCAGGCCTCCATTTTGAGTCCAGAGTATTTACAGGAGTGGCAGACTCCTGAATTCTGCCCTACATTGACGGATGGTCTGTTTTACCTACTTGTGCAGGTCAGTATATCCTCTTTGCTGAACTGAGTGTTTTCATGGGTGTTCAATACTGGTGGTAATTCTGACCCTCGTGTTTATGAATCACTATAGGTCTTCAAATAGACCAAATTAGTATTTGCGGGTCAGCCTGACCTTGACCCACAACTAATTTAAATAACAAGCTTTGACTCAATACCCAACATGTGCGATCCGTGCCCATCTTGCCACTTATAGTGTTGGCTATATGTTTAAATCTGACCTTAGCACTTATTTTTTGTGAAAAATGAATAGCCCAAAAGTTTACTCTGACCTGTTTAAGTCCAAACAAAGGAAAAACCTTTATGTGGCTTTTGAGTAGGTCTCTGTGATCATTCTTTGTGGTTTGGTCTATGATCATTCTCCTACTATACTCAATACAATTAACTGCAGGTGAAGGATTCTGGTTCTGGTATAAAACAACAAGACATTCCACACATTTTTACAAAATTTTCAGAGCCACGCAGTGCATCCAACCGAAGTAACGGTGGTGCAGGTCTTGGACTTGCAATCTGCAAAAGGTATTGCACAATAGTTATCTATTTTTTTTTCTTTTCTGAAATACCCTTGTATGTATTTCTTATAACAACTATATGTGATTTCAGGTTTGTGAATCTCATGGGAGGTCACATATGGATCGAGAGTGGAGGGTTAGGCAAGGGTACGACAGTTGCATTCCTCGTGAAACTAGGTCTCTGCAACTACCCAAATGACCCAACCATGCAACAACTTGTTCCCCGAACCGTCCCTAAAGCAAGACCCCATCAAGGCAGTGGTGAACTAATTCAACACCGACAGCTGGACAGAGAGGGTTACCAAGGGGCTGCTTCATTCCCGCTTTACAACAGGAGTATGTAGTTTTCATGGCACATACATCTGATTGAGAAATTGCTAACAAGCTGAATGCTAAGACTGTAAGATGGGTAACCATTGATGACTTATAAGCAGCATGCATGATGATCATGTTGTGACCAAAAACTTGATGGTAATAATTAGTATATCTGAGTTACCATATTCTAGTTGTGCGTAGATCTATAGAAAGGTAATTATGTCTCTTGCATCATAATCCAACTTTGCAACTTATGGGTTTGAAGTGCAATGCAGAGTTGTATCTTGAGTCGATAGTCGATTCTCAATATATTGACAAATTTATGTAGAAATGTGGTACTTCTGGAAATTATGTTCTTGAAGTGCAAGTAGGAACATGTCCCATTGACCATAGTTCTCATTGGCTGGCATGAGAGCTTTTTCTTATTTATCTGTGTAGTATAGATTAATGTTTTTGATATTGCTTTAGGGCCATTTAAGTAATTCACATATGTTTTCTGTATGTAGTTCAGCAAAGTTCATGCAAAGCTCAGCAAAGTTTTCTGTAGTTCAGCAAAGTTAATGCATTGTAAACTGGCCTTAAAGATTGTATTTTTTGGTTAAATGTGAAATATATTAGCACCAAAATACTCAGTAATAAAAGCCAACCATGGTTGCACTTGAACATGCCCAAGGTCACATAAACAAGCAAACAATACAGAAAGATTAAAAATACTATCCTGCTTTCAGTTATCAGGATGCAGTACTGCTTATACTTTTTCCTCTCAATGTCTATCAGCAACCACCATCAAAGCAAAACACAATCCATCTTACAGAACAGCATCAAAACTTTTTGCAATGAACCAGAAAATAGAATACAATGAACAGCAATTTTGCTCCATTCAGTCTCAGATTCCAATCCATTGATAGGAATCAACGTGTAGACAAAGTACAATCCTTGAACTAATATGATCCAACACTTATCAAAGAAGAGCAGCCCCATCCAAGACTCGCTCAACAATGAGAACAAAGGATCAAATAGCAAGGCTTCCTTTTCTAAACATAGCCAATAAACCAAACATCCAACTCCCCTGGGAATCTCAATATCTTTAATGAGCTTTAATGCACAGATATGACATCTACATTTGTGTACATGAAAAGCTTGCATCTCATACTTTGCAATGTCCCAATAGTATAGCACCAAGTTATTTAAAAATCTGCAAATAATTGGTGATACATGATTACAAAGATGATATACTGAAATAACAATCTGATTTTAAAAGGACGACCGATAAATTAAAATACCAAAGACCTCTTGTCGATATCATGGGTGTAAAGTCCTTGCCCAAGTAGTTGACAATTACGGTCATTCCCCCCCCCCCCCCCCTTTTCATTTTCGAGAGATAACATGCTTCTTTTGTTATAAAATGTTCGAAATCATGTCACAGATCGATAGAGGCTACTTAGACAAATACTCATCATTTAACTCATTATTGACAATAACAGGCTTGGCTAATGACTTAAGGTTTCTAATCAGTTTCATAAGTACCATAGCTTCTTATACAATGTACCAAGGGGATTTTCAGCTTACACAACTAGTAGACAGACGCCTCTAGGCATTTCTCAAAAGAGTTGGCCCCGCCTAATCATATTAGAATTAGCCAGTAATTGTACTCAACTCAAAGGTTCCTCAATAGAACTTGATTCAAAATATCCTTCAGCTGAGATTATCATTGTCAACAGTATATGACCTTTTTCTGTTAACGCGCATCTCGTTCTTCAATTCAGATAACCAAAAAGAGAATAACTGATAGGAACTAACATATAATGCCAGACACTAAATACAGGCAAAGTTACCCCTAATTGCAAATATTAGGTAGTGCATTAACAAAGCAGACTTTAAATAAGATCTTCATGTCATTAAGTTTTATCATCCTCTCAAAATAAACTTTTCCAAACAAAAAGAAACATGGCAACAAGTCAAAGATCAAAACTTTGAGATAAACAAAAGCATCAACTTTCTTCATCTCCAACGTTGTAATGTTGATCTCACTTCTTTGATTTCTTTGATGCTCTGAAACAATAAGAGACAATATATTAACAAACAATTAATCATAACACATTTGATGCAAAGCATAAAGATCAAATGCTTATCAACACTCACTGTGCGGGTTGTGCGGCAGGAACATCAGCTACTGGAACTGGAACTTTCTCTTGTGGGCCCTGAATAAAACAATGAACAAACATTAAAAACCAGATACATTCAGGTGAGGTTCGTAAAAATGACGAAAACTTAAGGACCCGAGTGGGGAGATTATAATACCAGAGCAAAACGTTCCTCCCTACGAGCCAACTTCCTTTCCCTGCTAGCCTTGTTCTTTGCACGCTTAGCCTCGAACTGATCAGACAAGGTCTTCTCTCTTGCCTTCTCAGCCTTTGACTTGTGGATACTCTCCATCAACACACGCTTATTCTTGAACACATTCCCCTTCACCTTCATGTACATGTCATGGTACATGTGTTTGTCGATCTTCTTTGCCTCTCGGTACTTGCGAAGCAAACGCCTTAGCACCCTCATCCTTCTCATCCACAAAATCTTTGTGGGCAACCTAGCCTCCCTGGTACCCTTACGCTTACCTAAAATCATCAAATACATCATATAAGTTCTTCTATTTCACCAATTCAGTAACAACTAAACTTCCAGCATGCTGATAAATTAAATTATACTAGAACGGTACCCGCGCAATGCGGTGGCGGGTACCGTGTGATTATATTTTGCGGATTATATTTTGTGTTATTTGGTTACAAGTTTAGTTGTCTTCATGCTTTATAAGTAGAGATATTAGAGATGGTTAAGCCAAATAATTTTAGTTTGAACAACCAACCGCTTCCTAACAAACTTCCTAACCAACTTGCTTCCTAAAAAATTAATTTTGAAATCTTTCCATAATAAGTAAGAAAAAAGTCTGAATTTTAAGCCTTTCTAATTATAGAATAGTCCCAAATGCATTATATAGTAGTATAGAAGTATAGATAGATGAAGACATACCATATCCGGAGTGACGTCCCTTCCTCTTGGCCTCCTTCATGCGACGAGCACGTGATCGAGAATGAATCTTGGTTGGCTTCCTGATGATGAATCCATCCTTAATCAACTTTCTGATGTTTTGGCCTGTTATTTAATCAACACGAGATACAAGATATCAGCACTTTAGATACTTAATTCAATCATTCATGAACAAAAGTGCTTAGAAGAAACACAAACAAAAAAAGAGGTCATTACAGCCAAGCTATTAACCATTAACCATTAACATTTCAATTCAACGTATCGAACAAAAACAAATTCGTTGCATCACTCGGTCTATAAACTTTTAACAAGCACTAAATACATAAAACCTCACTAAGAAGGTGTGCTAAATGCTTAAAGATAATTACAAACACTCTCAAAAAAAGGTGTCTAGATTGTGGTTATTTTGTGAAAATGCCACAACTGTATGAAATAAGAAATCTGATGAAAACATTTGATAAAATCCTTCTATAAATGTTTTCAGAATCAGCTTATTTTACCCAAATATAAGCAAATAAGCAGTTTTGAACAACCAAAACAGCTAGGCATAAAGCATTTGTAAATCCTAGTACACAACAAGACACAAAACCTAACATCTAAATCTATCCAACAGCTGAAAAAATAACTAAATTGTAACAAAACACATAAAACATAAATGAATGAATAAAACTATATAAAAAGACAAATAGTCTATGATAGATAATGAAAAAAATCATACGAGAATTGGCCATGGAGATCTCGTTGGTTTCATTTGGGTCAAGCCAAACTTTGCCTTTCCCACAACCGAGAACACTGGCTGAAAGCCTCTTCTGCAGCTTCAACGTCACCATCTCTACCGCCGATGAAAGACTGCAACACGAAAAATGAATAAACAGCTAGGGTTTCTATATGTTATTGTAGGTTTACTATTTGGACTGGGCTATAATTAAGTCTTTACACAAATGGGCTTTTTTTATAACCCAACAAACTTATTTGACCCAAAAGTTTTAACTTTTTTTAAACTCGCCCTAATGCCCGATGTTTGTTAACTACAAGTTCAAGAGCATGAGCATCAAGTCGACATTACAGCATATATCAGCGTTACGTTATTTTTTTTTCTCTTTTATTGTATCTTTCAAGATACACATTTTTTTTTTAATAGTTATGACGTGAGAGTAAAGAATAAATAAAAAGACAAATATTCATGAGAATGTGAGAGGATTTTTTTTTTTTTTTTTTTTTTTTTTTTTTTTTTTCTTCTTAAGTTCTTGAAAAATTCTATAAAAAAGTCACTAAATCAAGTATGTTCGTGCAAAAAAAAGTTGTTAATTAAGTTTTTCTAAAAGTAGATAGTTTTGCAAAAAAGAAAAAGAAAAAAACGCTTGTGTATTAAATAATTTTTTTTTTTTTTTTTTTTTTTTTTTTTTTTTTTTTTTTTTTTTTTTGCATCAAAAATTTGTTTTTGTACCAAACTTCTTTTGACATTTTTGTTCAGAATTTTGCACATCGTATTATAACAAGTTGAAAATTTTGTGCATCAAAATTTCGTTTTGAAAAAACGTATAAATACTCAAAACTATAAAAACTTCCGATCTTGTAATTTTTTTTTAATCTTTTTGGAATTTTTTGAAAACTTAAAAAAGAAAAAATAAATAAATAAAAATCTTCTCACCTTTTCATTAATATTTGTCTTTTTATTTTAACCTTACCATATGACGTGATGTAAGTCTTCTAATTTGCTGGAAAAACACCTACCCTAACCCCATAATCGGACTAAAGATTTAGGGCTTGCAAACACTGGAGTTATGAGTTTATATTTATAGGTTGATTTTCTATCAGCTCGAGGTGACAGCGTTAGCTCTAAAGAGTAACATATTCACAGCCCCTTTTTCACCAAGATGTAGATCTTCTCGTCTCGGTCGCGTGGCCTTTTTGAATCACCTAAATCCGAGTTTGTATGAAGATTTTATCGCCAAAATACGACCAGGTACTTCGTGCGCAAGTTGTGATATTCCTAATCAGCTTGTGACGGCGCCACATGTAAGTTATGACATCGCCAACCTTGGTAATCTTGGTCTTGACACCATCAGCTTAAGGCCATCTCCATCGTCTAAGCGGTTACAACTTCTTCACGTGACGACGTCACGTTGTATCTGTGACGCCGTCACAAGCCCTTCTTGTGACGGGTTTTCCGTTGTTGTCGTTTTCTTTGTTTTTCTATCCAGTTGAGCTCAAATTACTTCCTTTTCTAGCAAAAGCTTCCCAAGTACCAAAAAGTCAAATAGAAACGATTTTGGGCAATAAATGATCAAATATATACAAATTTAGAGGCTAAGTGACCCCTTAAAAGCATATGAAATTACACCTCATTAAATATCCATACACTTTGGATTTGCTTGTCCTCAAACAAATATGCTTTTTAACCAAATAAGTAATACTAATTGGGGGCATTTAGCTTACTAAATAAAAATAGTTTATGGCACAACTCGTTCAACAATAGTTTTAACAAGCACGGAAATATATTCTAGCACCTCATAATTAGTGTTTGGATACGCTGACTCTCTCGATGTATTTGTTTGTAGATAAATATGGAAATAGAAATGTAAATAAATTCACTCACTACCAAGACATAATGCAAAGGTTACCACAAGCTTGATAATGGATGAAATCTCCACCGCTTTGGTGTAAACACCTAGGATAAACTATCAAAGAGGTCTTTACAAAGGGCTATAACATTACGTTTCGGGTAAAGGAATAACGGTTAAAGGATATGGGGGAATTTTAACTGGTGGAAAGTTAATTATCTAAGTTAATTACATCTTCAATGTGACGTTGATAAGTCAAGACTCGATAAACCAACTCTAGCTCTCTTTCGTTGCTTTTCTTGACACTTTCTTCACTTAAACAAAAGCAGGATGGCAGTCCATTTTTTTATACACTTTTGCCCTGTCATCTTTTGAACTGCTATAACATAATGACATATAACTTGGGATTTATAATTGCATCCCTACACTTGCATTATTGCATAAATATAAACTAACTAATGACCCAAAATGCGATGATCAAAACATGTGAAGTACTTAAACGTTAACATACATATGGGGATAATAATTTGACTTTCTTCCCCATTACTCCATAAATAATACTACTGATGTCGAGAATTGCAAACCCCCGTAGGAAGTTTTATAATCCTCTAGGCATTGTACCTAATCACTGTAGTGTAGTAAAGGTAAGCCTTGAGGGATTAATCATTCTCTAGGAGAATAGTCTTGCAATAGTTTTGGGAAGGTCGAAGTTTATGTCGAGATATGTCTAGAGGTGAGGGATGATTCTTTTTGTATTTTTATATCTTGTGAAAGCAGGTAAAAATATCGGGTTTTGAAAGAGTGGTCGGAATTAGTTACTAATTAACTAACTCAAAACTATAATTAAACTAAAACAAACTAAATAACAAGAAAAATAAATTTGGTGGTAACTCTTATGATAGGAAAAGTATTGTTCACTTAGACATCCTTACTCCCTAGTTATCTTCTACTGATTTGTCGAATTGTCACGTCCTTATTTTAATTGAAGCGTTGTATTCCTTAATATTGGTCGTGGGGATGTACCGAAGTCCCCAACTCTATAAACATTAGTCTCCCCTAAACCCCTTAAAGTCTATTAAGTTTTCTAGGATCTACAAGCCGCAATTCACGCAATAAATACAATGAGGAAAACCAATAATGCACTCTATAGTTGCGTTTTATAAGACATTCAAGCTAATACATATAAGAACTTAGCCAGTGTTTTTATCCTAACGTGAGGCAATCAATTAAACAAGAGACGACAAATCAATGACCAATAACTAGGTTTCATTAGATATAAGCAAACACCAATTAACTTACGCTAGCATGTTAAAGCAAAGAAAAGATAAACAAATAATCAAACAATAAATAGACATATCAAATGATTAAAGGAATAACTTATTTTTATTGAAAAATGAAGTTCAAAGGCTGTTAAAGCCTCACAAAAGCTGGAAAAATCGTCTAGGTTATGCCTCTCTAAAGTGTTACACCAATTATGAAAAACATATGAAAGTATATTTAGATTTACACTTGTGACGGCGTCACTTTATAGGTTTGACACCGTCAGCTCGCCTCCAATTAAGGTTTTGTCTTGTGCAAGTCGTTGTTGTGACGGCGTCGCTTAGGATCTCTGACGCCTTCATGTGATATCTGACGCCGTCCCTTTGTAATTCATCTAAGCTGTCACTTGTTAACTTTGTATGAAATCTTGGTCTTTAAATACATCTGACGCCGTTAGTTTATAAAGTCTTCATATTTGTCTGAGGCGTCGCTTGTTAATTCTGAGCCAAAAATCCATATTCATTTGCAAGTGACGCCGTCACGTTGTAGCTTGTGACGCCGTCAGATCTCCTTACCTGACAGAATTTTGCAACTTCATCGTTTTCTTCACTTTTTTGTCGATTCAAGCCCAAAATATGCCATTTTCCAGATTTTTCGTCCTAAATACCTAAATTGCAAAAAGAAACGATTTAGGTCAATATTTGATCATATAAGTACGATTTTGGCCTTAAATCACCCCTTAAAAGGTACCAAATAATTCCTTATCTAATATCCCTACACTTGGGATTTGCTTGTCCTGAAGCAAACATGCTTTTATCCTAATCAATTTACAAGTTATGAGTCATTTAACACTAATATATAAGTAATTATAACATACAATTGTTCCACGTTAGTTGTAATAAGCACGAAAATTATATATTAGCACCTCACATAAAGTGTTTGGATTCTCACATCAATCAGGTGTATAAAGTTATATAACATATAAAAACGAGAAAATAAAACTCTCTACCTGTCATAGCACATATATTACCATAGGCTTGGGAACAGATCAAACCGCCACCACTTTGGCGTAAGCACCTATGATAAACTATCAAAAAGGTCTTTTAAAAGGTTATAACGTTAGGTGTAAGGGTATGGAAAAACACAATTTGTTGGATAAAGGGAATTTTACTGTTAGCATGTCAATCATCTTAGTCAATTACATATGCAATAAGATGTTGCTAAGCCAAGACATGACTCCACTCGCTAACTACTAACTTTTTTTTTCTTGACTTAAATAAAAATAAAAGACGGGATGGTAGTCCAGATTTTTTTTCATACACTCTTTCCCTACCATCCGAAATAATACATCATTACAAATGGATTACTTGCAACCTCCCTACACTTGAACGTTTACATAAATAAAAACTAACTAGCGACCCGAATTAAGAAAATCAAAACACGTGGAGTACTTTAAACATTAACACACATATGGGGACTGGGGTGATAATATTGACATTCTTCCTCATTACTCCATAACAACGGGTACTTTACCCATGAGTCCTAATCATCCCAAAACTATATTTACCGTAAGATACTCATAATAATAAACACGTATGGTACTTGTGATTATGGATCGAATGGTAGGAATTCTAGAGAGAGAAAGTAGAGAGAAGTGGGAGCATTTAGTGAGAGAAAGTAGAAGGTAATAGATTGAATAATTGAAAGATCCAACCCTTCCCATAGGCAGGAAGGTGTAACAAACCAGAATTTTCCAAGCTGATTTTAATAATAAATTATATTTATTATTTTCTAAGTTTCACTTTTGGACTTTTCTGAGCTTATTTGAGTCGAAAACGAGAGGTTATCTCGTTTTTCCTGAAAGACGACACCACACGCGTACCGACACTACTATAGTTACGGCAAAACTAATTATTAATAATCAGAGTCGACGTGTTTCTATAATACTTCTATAAACAAGCTCTCAGAAAAATTATATTTTTTTTGCATTCGTGCCTAACTAAGAATACATCATTTTCACCGAAGCTCAACGGAACACGGGGTACACACGACACCCTCTTTGTTAATAAATACAAACTTTTATTAACACCATTTATTATTATTATTTTTCCTAATTACTCCTTCACAAAAAAAAAAAGAAATAAAAAAATAAAAAAATAAACAAAAGTAAACCCAACCGTCCTTTTTACTTATTTATTTCTTTCCTTCTTTCCCACAAGCCCACATGGTGATATCTTCTTTTTAGTCAAACAAGAAACACAGATCTGATAAATCACTCTCAACTTTCTCCTCCTTCTATGAGACCTTGGAATTCCCCATAGTCAAGATCACGAGAGGGCCTTGAAGATGAAGATGATAGTGATCTTTATTAAAAATAGTCCCTCCTCCGCTCGATGTCAAGAAAGATAGTTTAACTTTTCTTGTTTTCTTTTTCCTTTTATCCCACCAATCGGTCCACAGTAAGACCACACTCCTCAAACTGGTTTTCAAGAATCAAAAAGATAAGCTGTGGTGGTTTCTTGCTTGGATCGGTTTGGGCTCGCTTGTATTCAATCTGTTTGGTTTCCTTTGTCGATCGATCAATAATATGTAAGGATTTTAATTTCTTTCACTCCATAAATTTTATTATGTTATTGTTATTAATATTGTGATTTGGTTCATTTTTACAAGTTTTGATGAGATTTGGTACCGATCGGTTTATTCATAAATCTGTAGATGATTTATGGTTGTTGTTGCTATTGTGTGGCTACTAATAAATCTCAATCAAAACCTGAGTATTGGCTTATGATTTGGAAGTAATTATTTTAACTGTTTAGTACGCGCCATAACTGATTTGGTTAGCCTGTTAGTGTTGGTTTTGGGTCGTAGGTTGAAACCCACTGTGGTGGAACCACAGTGGTGTATAAGTGTTGGTCGTTTTGTTTTGGCAAATGATAATGGTTCCTTTTTCCTTGTGTCTGCTGTCGAGAGCCACCATTCCAACAGTGGGGGTTTGTTTTGGTTTTGCTTATTTTGGTTACTCGTTTGATAGCTTATCGTTGCTTATTCTTGTTGTGAAACAACCCAACAGTGGGTAACCTCGCGTTACTCATTCTTGGTAAAACTCCATTCCCGCGTATCCCAAATATTAAGAGCACACTTGATAAATTTAAACTTAATATATTTGGCCTCGTTTCTTTCCCCAGTTGTAACTTTTCAATTTGTTAAATTGCATTGAAATGGGGATTCAACCTGGTTTCGGGTTATACTTGTGGAGTCGGGGGAATTGAGTCCAACACAGGGTGCGTTTAGGGTGTTCGGATATGATAAAATGCGAGCTAAACGGGTTGAGTCGTTTTACTTCTGAAATTGGATTTAGTGTGTGTCGCGAGGTCGAGACTGACTACTCGAGCTCGAAATGTGAACGTTTGGTGTTTACTATCAAGATCTCACCAACTGTATAAAACTCTTCTTACCTTGACTGGACTTGAAATTTGGTCTGTGGACCATATTGCGAAAAATATCTCAAAGCTGCTAATGTTGAAATTGGTTTAAGAGTTGGGTTAGTTTTGTGTTGGGCTAGTCATGTTGTCAAATTCATTTTGGGCCTCGGCCCACCCCATATAGGGGTGCGTATGTTTTGATTGTACCAAAAATTGTAATTGTTCTTTTCTTTTACGTGACAATGTAATAAAACAAAAACTAACATTATGATCGTCATGCCTCAACTTATTCCACAACACATTCCCGACTCACTTTATTTTACTGTTCGTGACATAATTTATAACGAGTTTTAAAACCTACTTTACAATATTACATACATTTAAAACTTATAAAATTTGACAAACCAAATCTTAAGTTTTGAACTTGCTACTAATACTAATAGTTTATATCTAAATTTAATTGACTTATTCCGGCTAATAAATCCCATTTCTTTCCGTTGGTCAACAACTAACAAAAGTTCTCATTTAGTTCTTCACAGATTTCCTTGACTTTTTATAAACGATATTCAAGCAAGTACATGGGTTATGCCCATTTTTCGACAAAATATATATATATATATACATATAATTAGCTAATATTTCTTTTTAACCAACAATGAGAAATTTTATTCATAACACACTCATAAATCTATTAATCAAAGCTAATACTTAAAACTCTTTTAGATACTTCTATATTTATGATAGACATATATATAAATATATGTACACACATAGTTATATAAATATGTACTTCTAACAAATAATGATTATATAATTCGCCAACGTCTAATAACTTATTTGGACTTGCTTTCCGTACTTCGTCTCTTGGTCATTGTCGAGCCAAAGAATCTATTCGTCTTTGATATTTTATTAAAGTCTACGTATATACCCATACACTTCCATGAGCCAATACTTACTCACACTTAGAAATTGTTTTCAAACTTAAACATTGCCACACAAGCAACAACGATGCAACGCTTTTAAACTTTTAAACTTCATCGAGTCTCAAACTTGAAACTGTAAACTAAACTTGCCAAACTAATTTAGGTCGCGTGTCGGTGCCGCACACTATCACTACTTGACTTTTCACTATCATACTGCTATTTACTAAGGTGAGTTCATACCCCCTACTTTTACTTGTTTTTACAACTGTTTTGGGGGAGAATACATGCTCGTTTTTAACTAAACTTAATGCTTGTTTATACTTAAACTCGTTACTTGCTCTTACTTGAAACATGACTTATTTACTTATTGCATACTAGATTACCTTATTATAGACGCAAGTGTTTAAATCATATATGTGAGTTTGTAGCTCCACTTTACTTATACTTGTTTCACAACTATGGGGTGAGAATCATGCAAAACATTTTCTGGACCACTACAATGTTTTTTTACTTTCTCAAAACTATTACGTGGAATTAGCCTAAGACACTGAATCCCACATGCCCAAACTCATGAACCGTTAATTCCTGCGGGGAAGCGCGAATGCTATAAATAGATCTATTGGGGATGACACCCCCGTTCGGTTTGACCGGATAGGCAAACGCGAGCGTATAACATGTTGAAACACGAGTGCCACGGGATAGACACTTACAAGGGCTTTATTTAACGTGCTTCTAGAGCATGCACACTGTCAAGCTTCGGTTGCATGAACTTAGTGCTGACGTAATAGACATCACTTTTGTGTGACATTATATTCGTTGTAATGATCACATACTCTGCTCATGGTCCACACTTCAAACTTTGCTATAAGATAAACTTTATTTTCATGACATTGTGAGCGACACAATGTTCGCAAAACTTTCTATTGAACTCACATTACTTTTACTTTACATTGTTATTTATATAAACCTATGAACTCACCAACCTCGTGTTGACACGTTTTAGCATGTATTTTCAGGCGATAGCTAATTGTTGAAGGCTTTTGGCATGGCATGGCATGGTCATAGATTACTTTGATGTATTTGGGACCGCATAAATTCTTTTATGGGCTTGTATTTCCACACTTGAATGATGTTTTAAACTTACTTAAATCTTTTAATGAAAATTTTATTTAAAACGGATGAGGTATTCCGTTCTCTTTACTATGTGTTGTGATCCAATTGAGTAGCACCCCAGTGACATGTATGCTTCTGCTAGACCTGATTTTGGGGGTGTTACAGATTGGTATCAGAGCCTTGGTTATAGAGAACTAGGTATTTTGAAAACCTAGACTATAACTACTTTTACAAAAACTTGAATCTATGACCGCCACATGCCTGCCTGCCTGCCAAGCCTCCTGCTTTACTTATTATAAAACACTTTCTTTAAGATTAAGGGACATATTACTAGTGTAACTGAGCTGAGTATTTCAAAATTCATTGAATCTCGGTGGAATATAGACTGATTACCTATATTCGACCAGGGACAGTGGGACATAGCCTGATCACCTATGTCCGACTCAGAGGTGAATTTTGTGATACTGAGAGTAGTTATACTAGAATTATGTCCAGATTGGTTTGCTACTTGATTTCTGAAAGTTTCAAAATTTTCTATGTGTGTACATAAACATTGCATAACATGAACTTTCACATCTATACACAATACACTGGCATCAAAGTACTTTTTCTTTTTACTGGAATACTCTTTCATAACAATCGGGTTGTGTTACAGTCACCTTTACCCCAAACCTTACACTCAATCGATGTTGTAACTTCCTTGCTAAGTACACTACTGAGACAACCAACTGATTGCTAGTCGCAATCAACACCCTCCTTCATAGTCATACTCTGAACTTGCCAAACTCCCCATTCAGCAGAGATGTTATGCCCAACAGAAACCTTAAGACCTTAAGGAGCAACCAAGACCACTATATTTGGAACAGATACCTAATCCTTCATGTATCCCCCAATAATACCAGTTGTCTACCTTGCTACCCTCTTGTAAGATAATAAACTGTGTTGCTATTAACATACAAACTATTTTCAATTGTTTTACAAATCATTTTGCCGTCATCCTACACATATTTTACTGCGATTTCATGAAATCAAGATTTTGACCCTGCTACTATTTTATAAACAATAAATTGTTTTCTACTGTCCTATAAACTGTTTTACGAATCATCTTTATAACTATTTTATCATAATGTAATAAACCGATTCATTACCTTACTACCATTCTATAAAACAACAAACAATTTCGCTAGCCATTTTTTTAAACAATATTACAATTATCCTACAAGTCTTACTACACTTTACAAAACTATTTTACTCCCCTATGAAATGCCTTGTTACTAAATCACAAAAACTAAACTACAATTTTGCGACAAGTTTACAAATGATAAATTGTTTTCCTATTACTCTATAGACAATTGTACAACCCGTTCTATAAACTATTTTGCAATCACCATGTGAACTATTTACCCAATTGAAAAGCACTTTATGTTACTACCTCTTGGTACTGTCAAAGTAAATTGAATACTTATGTTTATGAAATTCGCTTTACATTAAACATTAAACCCCACTCAGGCTTGACAACTAGACTTCGTCATTAAGCACCTGAAATTTGTTGAAACGAATATACCTGGCTACACATTTTTCCTTGACATCTTTGTTTTTTTAGACTTTCCTTTTGGAAATATGTTTATAGAAATCACAAAACTCGTAATGGTATTTTCCCAAGATACTCATTTTGATGTGCCAAAATTTCTCGGGTCAAACTTTATATTAAAGGGGTGACTAAATGTTATATTTTGAAACAATGTTTTACCCACACCATGTTTAAAGACTGTTTTTCTGAAATTATTGGTCTTTTGAAGTCGCATCAATTTACCTAACTTCAAATTTTCAGCAAAGAACCAAAACCTATCCCAATCGTCAAAATTAGTAGAAACTTGCAAAAAGGAACTAAATTCACGTGGGGAAACGTGAACATGAATTCTCGTGCGTATATACCCATTTCTTTTCGACCGTAATGGGTTACTTGAATTGAATCGCGAGGACGCGATTCCGTTTAAGGAGGTGTGACTGTAACAAACCATAATTTTCCAAACTGATTTTAATAATAAATTATATTTATTATTTTCTAAGTTTCACTTTTGGACTTTTCTGAGCTTATTTGAGTCGAAAACGAGATGTTATCTCGTTTTTCCTGCAAGACGACACCACACGCGTACCGACACTACTATAGTTACGGCAAAACTAATTATTAATAATCAGAGTCGACGTGTTTCTATAATACTTCTATAAACAAGCTCTCAGAAAAATTATATTTTTTTTGCATTCGTGCCTAACTAAGAATACATCATTTTCACCAAAGCTCAACGGAACACAGGGTACACACGACACCCTATTTGTTAATAAATACAAACTTTTATTAACACCACTTATTATTATTATTTTTCCTAATTACTCCTTCACAAAAAAAAAAAAAGAAATAAAAAAATAAAAAAAATAAACAAAAGTAAACCCAACCGTCCTTTTTACTTATTTATTTCTTTCCTTCTTTCCCACAAGCCCACATAGTGATATCTTCTTTTTAGTCAAACAAGAAACACAGATCTGATAAATCACTCTCAACTTTCTCTTCCTTCTATGAGACCTTGGAATTCCCCATAGTCAAGATCACGAGAGGGCCTTGAAGATGAAGATGATAGTGATCTTTACTAAAAATAGTCCCTCCTCCGCTCGATGTCAAGAAAGATAGTTTAACTTTTCTTGTTTTCTTTTTCCTTTTATCCCACCAATCGGTCCACAGTAAGACCACACTCCTCAAACTTGTTTTCAAGAATCAAAAAGATAAGTTGTGGTGGTTTCTTGCTTGGATCGGTTTGGGCTCGCTTGTATTCAATCTCTTTGGTTTCCCTTGTCGATCGATCAATAATATGTAAGGATTTTAATTTCTTTTACTCCATAAATTTTATTATGTTATTGTTATTAATATTGTGATTTGGTTCATTTTTACAAGTTTTGATGAGATTTGGTACCGATCGGTTTATTCATAAATCTGTAGATGATTTATGGTTGTTGTTGCTGTCACACCCCCAAAATACCTGAATGGCAGCGGAATGGAATACCTGAGGGTGTAACGGATCATAGCACACAACCAGGATATATTGAACGACCTAAAGTGTCGTTTATAAAATACATCGTTTGATTCATTCAAAATAACCAAAGTTATAAAACATAGGTCCCAAAGTTAGAAAAGGTTTAAAGAAACAAGTTTAGTACAATCAAACGATAGTTCAAAGTGCATGAAATCCAAAAGTGACGCGTCAGCCTTGATACACAAAGTGACTCCATGCAATGCCATGAGAAATGCTTTAGATACCTGAGAAATACATTGCGAAAAACGGTCAACATAAAGTTGGTGAATAATCATAGGTTTATAAGAAATTCGTAAGTACATAAGCCACCAGTATATAGTAAAGTGACAAATTGTCAAAAAGTTACATTGTCTCTTAAGCTCATGACACCGAAGCTAGACGTACTAAAATATGCCCCAAAGGAGTGTTTACCAGACACTCGTACTATACTTAGACATGAAATGCATTCGTTTTCCTTATGGAGCAACCCAAACACGAATGGAGGAGTCACCCTCGATAGATCTATCCACTCACTCTCGCTTGGCAATAATTAACGGTTCATGATAATAAAGGGGACTTGCAGTGGTAGTACTAGCAACTTAAGCAATGTACGGAATTTAATACTTGGGCATGTACAAAAATAATAGTGCAATGTATTCTCCCCCGTGGGATTTAAAATCAAATAAGTACTAAAAACGGGGCTATGAAAACTCACCTCGAAATAATGGTACAAAGATGGTGCAATGAGGTGAAAGTAGTCGGGACAACGAGGCGCGAGCACTAGCCGCAACCTAAATGAATAACCATGATCTAACTTAGATCAAGCTGAAATGAAGTGAATGCACATGCACATGATACTCATACCACTCGTAATTTGAAAATACTAGTTATCGTCGTAGAAAAATGGTTTCCATACTTAGGAAAAATAATTCCATTTAGTGAAGTATATAACTCGTCATAATAACTCGTACCAAAGTTAGCGTTAAAATCCTTGTATTGAAAACCTTGAAATACGTCGTTAAGTCGTATAAGTATTCCCTCGAGTCGTACGTATTCGTTTGATAAGAAAATAGTCCTTAGTAATATTTACTAGAAAATATACCGTTTAACGCGTACGTTATTATTTTTATTTGTGTCCATATATATATATATATAGTTCGACGATGTTAGAACGGTCATAACTTTGTCGTGTCAAGCTCGTTTTCCTTGTTCTTTATGTCCACGGATTCGTCTTTGTGTATACTAGTATATTTTAGACAACTCGGCTCTTTTAGGTTACGTTTAAGGCCTCAAAATACCCATCGTATTCTGCCCAACAGCAAGCAGTTTTCTGGAAAAGTAGTTTTCGTCGTTAAGTTTGCAAAAATCATAACTCCTTCGTTATAAACTTGTTTTAATCCGTTCTTTCGCCTAAAGTTTCGTTTTTGAATGTATTTTCTAAATCTTTGGTCAAAACTTAGTCATCACTTACTGATTTTCCCACGAATTTAAAATAAGGACAGTAGGTATTTCAAAAGTTCCAAAAATCATTTCCAAGTCTCTAAACTAGTTCCATCCTTCACCAATCCACTTTCAAACACCACAAGACTAATCTAATCCTACCATACACCTTCTTAGGGTGTCATGGGTCCTAAAATATCATCAAACCACTAGGTCTAACAAGAGTTTCATATGTTTCCATTTTTAGGGCTTCAAAGTTAAAATATACAAAATGAAGTGGTACAAGTTGATACATGTGTAAGATCTTATAAGAAAATTATATGAACATAATAATAACTTGTAAAAATCATAAAAATGAGTTTGTATACTTACTTGGTGGTTTAGAGAGTTTAGATGATAAAAAGCTTACTAATCCTTGAGTTTTTATTTCAAAACTCTAACAAGGATGATTATACTAACTAGTTTATGAAATGATCTTGTAAAATTTTTCTTCCTTGCTCCTTGTCTACCCCAATTCGAACCAAACACTAAAGAAAATGAGAGAAAAAGCTTTGCTAGTTTGTAAGAAAAGTGATTTTTGTGAAAATGAGTTAAGGAAAGTTTAATATATACTTGGACAAAAGTTTGGTGGACAATTAATAGGTTTGGTGAGGTAATAAAAGTGTGAAGACCATGGGGGGGGGGGGGGGGGGGGCTTGGCCGGTTTTGGTGAGGGAAAAGGGGAGGGATGTTGGGTGATTAGTTAGTAAATATTAGTGTTAGTAATTAAGTGTAGTTAGTTTAGGTTTAGGTTTAAAGTTTAATCGGGTACCGGGTTTGTTAAAAATAAGTTTTGTTGAAGTTATTTGGGACGTAATAAAGTTATAAAAGTTGTAAAAATAAGTCGGGTACAAGTACGGAGAGTTAGGGTGATTATCGTTCAATTTTGATGAAAACCGTCGTTATTAAGTTAAGCGTACGATACGTATTAGTTAAATTTCCAAAATACCGGGTAAATTAATATTATAGTTTTTATATTATAGAAATGAGTATAAAAACGTATCAGGTTCATAATCGGGAGTGTCGGACACGTTAGACACTTTTATAGCTCGCGTATTAGCGTTTATTGAAATAAACGTACGTAATTCGTTAATCGTACCAAAAGTAGTAATTTAGATATCCTACGAGTGGAATAGTATGCACGTGCCCTAATGATGACATGCAGACTATTTCTAGTCCGTATGAAGTGTCCCTGACAATAATGCATGAATTCGCTCCTGAACCAATACGGTTACGCGAATTTGAACACTCGTAAACTAACTTTACGATAACATGAATAATGCACATGAATAGTAGTTTTCTCCCGGAAATGAATAGTGTCATGTGAATAGTAAAATTTCTGAATATGTCTCGGAATGTCAAATTGACCTCAAAAACGATGAATAGTAAAACGATGAATAGTGATCGATGAATAGTAATTTGTGAATAGTAGAATATCGAAGTTTGGAAAAATGACCTGAAATTGTGGGTTGTGACAGTCGCCCATCCAAAAAGGAATTCAGTCCCTGAATTCAGTCAGTGTTGGTCTCGGTACTAGGCTCGGTGAAAAGTTGTGGATACTTGCGTCGCATTTGGTCTTCTCGTTCCCAAGTAAACTCGGGTCCTCTTCGAGAATTCCAACGAACCTTCACGATCGGAATTCGACTTTGTTTCAACTGTTTGATCTCGCGATCCATGATTTCAACTGGTTCTTCCACAAAATTTAGCTTGTCATCGAGTTGTATTTCTTCTAATGGTATAATGGCAGACTCGTCCGAAAGACATTTCTTGAGGTTCGAAACATGAAACGTGATATGTACGTTGCTAAGTTCTGACGGAAGTTCAAGCTTGTAAGCAACCGGACCAATCCTCTCCAGGATCTTGAATGGTCCAATGTATCTCGGGTTCAATTTCCCGCGCTTTCCAAAACGTATTACGCCTTTCCAAGGCGAGACTTTCAACATAACTTTGTCTCCGATCTGGAATTCCAATGGTTTGCGTCGAACATCTGCGTAGCTCTTCTGTCGACTTCTAGCAGTTTCGAGTCTCTCTCGAATTTGAATGATCTTTTCTGTTGTTTCTTGTACCATCTCCGGGCCAGTACATTGTACTTCACCGACTTCGGCCCAACAAACTGGAGATCGACACTTACGACCATAAAGTGCCTCAAATGGTGCAGCCTTAATGCTCGAATGGTAACTGTTGTTGTAAGAAAACTCGATTAACGGCAAATGGTTAGCCCAACCATTTCCAAAGTCAATCACACATGCTCTAAGCATGTCCTCAAGTGTCTGAATAGTCCTCTCACTCTGACCATCGGTCTGAGGATGGTAAGCAGTGCTCATGTCTAACTTGGATCCAAAAGAATCTTGTAATGACCGCCAAAAGTTCGAAGTAAAACGACTATCTCTGTCGGAAATGATGGAAACTGGTGCACCGTGTCTTGAGACTATTTCCTTGACATAAAGTCTAGCAAGTTGTTCCATCGTATAAGTCTCTCTAATGGGTATGAAATGAGCTGATTTGGTAAGTCGATCGATGATTACCCAAATAGCATCGAAACCTCCTGACGTCTTTGGAAGTTTAGTGACAAAATCCATAGCAATACGTTCCCACTTCCATTGTGGAATCTCCGGTTGTTGAAGTAACCCTGACGGTTTCTGGTACTCGGCTTTCACTTTAGCACAAGTAAGACATTTGCTGACGTACATAGCTATTTCTGCCTTCATATTCGGCCACCAATAAAGCTTTTTGAGATCTTGGTACATCTTATCCGAACCTGGATGAATAGAGTACTTCGACTTGTGTGATTCATGCATAATCAATTCTCGCACTCCACCATAGAGTGGTATCCAACTTCGGTCCTTGAAGCATAACACTCCATCTGATCTCTTTACAAAGCCATTTTCGCTTTCTGGCATACCATAAAGTTTCTCATGCGGTCGGTTTCCTTCCTTGAGAGCCTCAATCTGAGCCTCTAGAATTTTCGATGGTAATGGCGAAATGATAGTCATTCCCAATGACCTGACTCTCAAAGGTTTGAGTCGTTCTTTTCGGCTAAGTGCATCTGCTACAACATTCGCTTTCCCTGGGTGATATCGGATTTCACAATCGTAATCACTCAACAACTCTAGCCAACGACGTTGTCTCATATTAAGTTCCTTCTGATCGAGTATATGCTGTAAGCTCTTGTGGTCGGTAAAAATTACACACTTAGTACCATAAAGGTAGTGTCTCCAAATCTTGAGTGCAAAAACTACCGCACCCAATTCCAAGTCGTGAGTAGTGTAATTCTTCTCGTGTATCTTAAGCTGTCTAGATGCATAAGCTATCACCTTCTCGTGTTGCATTAGCACAGCTCCAAGTCCTTGATGCGAAGCATCGCAATATACCACAAAGTTCTCAATACCTTCAGGTAGTGACAAAATCGGCGCGCTACAAAGCTTTTGTTTCAATAGTTGAAACGCGGACTCTTGTTTTTCTCCCCACTCGTACTTCTCATTCTTTTGTGTCAGTTTCGTCAACGACTTCGCTATCTTAGAAAACCCTTCAATAAACCTTCTGTAATATCCGGCAAGTCCTAGGAATTGACGAATTTCCGTAGGAGACTTGGGCGTAGCCCAATCCTTAACTGCCTCGATCTTTGCCGGGTCGACTTGTAATCCTTGGCTATCAATAACATGACCAAGAAATTGAACTCTACGTATCCAAAAATCACACTTAGAAAATTTGGCATACAATTGCTCCTTCTTGAGTAGTTCCAGTATTGTTCTGAGGTGTTCTTCGTGATCTTCCTTACTCTTGGAATAAATCAAGATATCGTCAATGAATACGATCACAAACTTATCGAGATACGGTTTGCACACCCTATTCATGAGATCCATAAATACCGCAGGTGCGTTGGTTAATCCAAAAGGCATCACTTGAAACTCATAATGACCATAGCGTGTTCTAAATGCCGTCTTCGGGATATCCTCTTCCCGAACTCTAAGTTGATGGTAACCAGATCTTAAATCAATCTTGGAATAAAAACTAGAACCTTGTAACTGGTCGAACAAGTCGTCAATTCTGGGGAGTGGATAACGGTTCTTAATCGTTAACTTGTTCAGCTCACGATAGTCGATGCACATTCTGAAGGTTCCGTCCTTCTTCTTCACAAACAAAACCGGTGCTCCCCAAGGCGAGGAACTCGGTCTAATGAATCCTTTGTCCAAAAGTTCTTGCAATTGATTCGACAATTCTTGCATTTCCGAAGGTGCAAGTCTATACGGTGCTCGTGCAATTGGTGCAGCTCCTGGCACTAATTCAATTTGAAACTCAACTTGTCGTGTAGGCGGAAGTCCTGGCAATTCTTCCGGAAAAACTTCTTGAAATTCCTTAACAATTGGCACATCTTCAAGTCGTTTCTCATCCGACTTCTTCTCCGTGATGTGAGCCAAAAATGCATAACAACCCTTCTTTATGTACTTCTCAGTTTTAATGCACGATATAATACTAAGTCTAGTTCCACTTCGCTCTCCGCGAACAACCAAAGTTTCACCGTTATAAGGAAGGTGAACAACTTTCTCATCACAAATAATTCTCGCTCGATGCCGAGATAACCAATCCATACCGATCACAACGTCGAAACTTCCAAGTTCTACAGGCATAAGGTCTATATTGAATGGATGGTTTAGGAAATTTATAGTGCAACCACGGATAATGGTGTTGGTGTTAACTAAAGATCCATCGGCTAATTCAACGATATAGGAAATGTCTAATGGGATTGGTTCTATGTTAAGCAAAGGTGCAAATGCAATAGACACAAAACTTCTATCCGCTCCTGAATCAAATAAAATGGATGCATAACGATTATTAACGAGGAACGTACCCGCAACAACATTCGGGTCTTCTTTGACATCGTCTCCTCCCATGACATAAGCTCTTCCTCGAGCCCTTCCATCTTGATTTCCAGTTCCTTGATTCTTCTTCTGTGGGCACTCACCCCTAAAGTGTCCAATTTCTCCACAGCCAAAACATGTTACCGGTGGCTTCTGATTGTTACCCAAGGTTGGAAATTTGCAATCTTTTATGTGATGACCAACCTTCTTGCAGTTACCGCATGCATTTGGGCAACGTCCTGGGTTATGATGCCTCTGACACTTTTCGCACTTGGGTAAATTACCCTCATATCCCCTCCTTTCAGTCGGTCCTGCAGCATAGGCCTTTGCCACTTCTTGTCTCTTAGGTGGCGGCTGAACAGCGTTTCCACCTTGGTTGTAATCGAACCTTCTCTTGTTGTTGTTATTGTTGTTTCGGTTATTGGGATAGTTGCGGTTCCGATTGTTGTTATAGTTGTTGTTGTTCCGAGTGTTGGTGTAGTTGGTGTTGTTTGAACGGTAGTTGTTGTTGACAGCAGATTTCCCCTTGACTACTTGAACCATGAGTTTCTGAGTTATACGAATAGCTTCTTCCATTGATTGAGGGTCAAAAGAAATCACATCTCCTCGAACACTTTCAGGTAATCCACCAACAAAGTTTTCCATCTTTTTCTCATCATCGGGAACCATAGTTGGACATAGTGCAGCCAACTCTTGAAACCTCCTGAAATAAGTCTCAATGTCATCACCTTTAGTCACAAGCTCATAAAATTCCGTTTCCATCTTTTGCACCTCGGTACGAGGGCAAAACTTCTTTGTCATCAATTTCTTGAATTCCTCCCAAGTAAGCTTGTGAGCATTTTCCATACCAATCGGCTGAGCATACGAATTCCACCAAGACATAGCTTCATCAAGAAGCATACCTGTAGCAAACTTCACCTTGCTAACTTCCGGGCATTCACACATGAGAAAAACATTCTCAGTCTTTTCGAACCAGCGGATTAGAGCAACCGCTCCTTCAGTGCCCTTAAATTTGACGGGATCACTAATCTTGAAATCTTTCCATGTACATCCACGCCTAGCAGTGGGTGGTTCAACGACCTCGGTATTAGAAGCAGCCTCAGCAGCCCTTGCAGCAACCTCAGCTCTCTCAACCTCCAGAGCTTCTGCAATACTATCCCTGACCAACTTGCGGATAGCGGCTTGAGTCATAGTGGGGGTTTCCTGTGCAGTCTTACCCTTCCTTGGTGCCATATTTCTGATAAATCATAATGGAAATAACCATGAGAAAAATCATAATAGAAATAGTCATCGTACCAAAGATATACACCCACAACATGTATATAAATATACAACCACAACAAATATAAATACAACCACGACATGTACGAATACAACCACAATCTGTGTCGATACAACCCAACAAGTACGAATACAACCACGACATGTGTATATACAACCACAACCTGGATAAATACAATAATAACAAAGAGCAACCACGAAACATCATAAATATAATCACAACACATGAATATAATACATGAAAATTTCGGTCTACATGGACCGATATAATATATAGCACAACATTTCCACATAGTAGAGTCGCACTTGATAATATTTGTTTGTACAACAATCAAAAGATTATAAGTTCTTGAACTATGTCCCACATCCCGGGACTAGGAAAATAATACAAGCTAATATATAATACCAGTCTACGTCTAGGCTCCTCCCGGTGCTCTAGATGGTCCAGGCTCTCCCCTCAAGCGGCGAATCTCATGATCCATCGCCACCACAATCTCCTCAAGATACTCAAGTCGTAACTGAGAAGAAGCATCCCTACGCTCCAAAACAACTACCCTCTCTCGAAGCAGTGTCAACTCATCTACCTGCTCCCACTGGGTCTCCTGTGTCGCCTGAGCTCGATCTCGAATCTCAGGTAACTCATCCCTAAGTAGCTCAATCTCCTCCTGATGCCTCAACTGTCGTGCCTCTAGTCCATGGTAAGACACATCAATACTAACTCTGCCCTGAACCAAATCCTCAACCTGCTCCTCAACAGCCTCAAGTCTAGTGGTAATGATCTCATCAACTCGATACCCCAACCTATCTACTTGCTCCTGCTGAGCACCCATCTGATCCTCTAATGTGACAGCTGTAGGGCTCCTAGCCGCAGCAGCTCTAGAACTCTCACCTATGTGGTACTCTGGTAGTGGTGAAAAGTCATCAGTCTCAATGGTAAGTGAATCTGAAGTGGTAAGCCTTGCACGCTTCCGAAGCGGCAAGAGTGAGGTAGGCATAGGAGTAGTAGTGGGTAAGGCTGGTGGTGGTGGTGTAGGCACAATAGGACTCGGGAGACTCCTATAAGTAGATGTAGAAATACGAACCCTCTTCCTAGGGCCCTGAACAGTCTTCTCCCTAGGAAACATAAGTCTCGGCTCTGAATGGACAGTAGTAGTAGGAGATGATGGTATGTCAGTAGGTATAGTAGGATGGACATGGGGAGTAGGAGCCGTCTCCTCCTCCTCGAAAGGTTCGGTATCATCATCTGACGCCAAAAGTGGCAACTCAGGTGTAGGAGAAACAAGTGGTGAAACAGCAGTAGAGGACACAGAGTCCTCATCATCAGAATCTGAGATGGTGTAAAGTATGACAGTGTCGGGATACGAAGACATGTCTCTGAGATAATCAAGGTGAAATAAATAAATAACTCGTATAATGGCATCACCAAAAATAAGTAAATATGCACTTATGATGAAATGATGATATGCTATGATAGTGTGGTTATAGTCTAGGGTCAATGATGCAACCTAGTTCGCTATAACCTTAGCTCTGGTACCAATCTGTCACACCCCCAAAATACCTGAATGGCAGCGGAATGGAATACCTGAGGGTGTAACGGATCATAGCACACAACCAGGATATATTGAACGACCTAAAGTGTCGTTTATAAAATACATCGTTTGATTCATTCAAAATAACCAAAGTTATAAAACATAGGTCCCAAAGTTAGAAAAGGTTTAAAGAAACAAGTTTAGTACAATCAAACGATAGTTCAAAGTGCATGAAATCCAAAAGTGACGCGTCAGCCTTGATACACAAAGTGACTCCATGCAATGCCATGAGAAATGCTTTAGATACCTGAGAAATACATTGCGAAAAACGGTCAACATAAAGTTGGTGAATAATCATAGGTTTATAAGAAATTCGTAAGTACATAAGCCACCAGTATATAGTAAAGTGACAAATTGTCAAAAAGTTACATTGTCTCTTAAGCTCATGACACCGAAGCTAGACGTACTAAAATATGCCCCAAAGGAGTGTTTACCAGACACTCGTACTATACTTAGACATGAAATGCATTCGTTTTCCTTATGGAGCAACCCAAACACGAATGGAGGAGTCACCCTCGATAGATCTATCCACTCACTCTCGCTTGGCAATAATTAACGGTTCATGATAATAAAGGGGACTTGCAGTGGTAGTACTAGCAACTTAAGCAATGTACGGAATTTAATACTTGGGCATGTACAAAAATAATAGTGCAATGTATTCTCCCCCGTGGGATTTAAAATCAAATAAGTACTAAAAACGGGGCTATGAAAACTCACCTCGAAATAATGGTACAAAGATGGTGCAATGAGGTGAAAGTAGTCGGGACAACGAGGCGCGAGCACTAGCCGCAACCTAAATGAATAACCATGATCTAACTTAGATCAAGCTGAAATGAAGTGAATGCACATGCACATGATACTCATACCACTCGTAATTTGAAAATACTAGTTATCGTCGTAGAAAAATGGTTTCCATACTTAGGAAAAATAATTCCATTTAGTGAAGTATATAACTCGTCATAATAACTCGTACCAAAGTTAGCGTTAAAATCCTTGTATTGAAAACCTTGAAATACGTCGTTAAGTCGTATAAGTATTCCCTCGAGTCGTACGTATTCGTTTGATAAGAAAATAGTCCTTAGTAATATTTACTAGAAAATATACCGTTTAACGCGTACGTTATTATTTTTATTTGTGTCCATATATATATATATATAGTTCGACGATGTTAGAACGGTCATAACTTTGTCGTGTCAAGCTCGTTTTCCTTGTTCTTTATGTCCACGGATTCGTCTTTGTGTATACTAGTATATTTTAGACAACTCGGCTCTTTTAGGTTACGTTTAAGGCCTCAAAATACCCATCGTATTCTGCCCAACAGCAAGCAGTTTTCTGGAAAAGTAGTTTTCGTCGTTAAGTTTGCAAAAATCATAACTCCTTCGTTATAAACTTGTTTTAATCCGTTCTTTCGCCTAAAGTTTCGTTTTTGAATGTATTTTCTAAATCTTTGGTCAAAACTTAGTCATCACTTACTGATTTTCCCACGAATTTAAAATAAGGACAGTAGGTATTTCAAAAGTTCCAAAAATCATTTCCAAGTCTCTAAACTAGTTCCATCCTTCACCAATCCACTTTCAAACACCACAAGACTAATCTAATCCTACCATACACCTTCTTAGGGTGTCATGGGTCCTAAAATATCATCAAACCACTAGGTCTAACAAGAGTTTCATATGTTTCCATTTTTAGGGCTTCAAAGTTAAAATATACAAAATGAAGTGGTACAAGTTGATACATGTGTAAGATCTTATAAGAAAATTATATGAACATAATAATAACTTGTAAAAATCATAAAAATGAGTTTGTATACTTACTTGGTGGTTTAGAGAGTTTAGATGATAAAAAGCTTACTAATCCTTGAGTTTTTATTTCAAAACTCTAACAAGGATGATTATACTAACTAGTTTATGAAATGATCTTGTAAAATTTTTCTTCCTTGCTCCTTGTCTACCCCAATTCGAACCAAACACTAAAGAAAATGAGAGAAAAAGCTTTGCTAGTTTGTAAGAAAAGTGATTTTTGTGAAAATGAGTTAAGGAAAGTTTAATATATACTTGGACAAAAGTTTGGTGGACAATTAATAGGTTTGGTGAGGTAATAAAAGTGTGAAGACCATGGGGGGGGGGGCTTGGCCGGTTTTGGTGAGGGAAAAGGGGAGGGATGTTGGGTGATTAGTTAGTAAATATTAGTGTTAGTAATTAAGTGTAGTTAGTTTAGGTTTAGGTTTAAAGTTTAATCGGGTACCGGGTTTGTTAAAAATAAGTTTTGTTGAAGTTATTCGGGACGTAATAAAGTTATAAAAGTTGTAAAAATAAGTCGGGTACAAGTACGGAGAGTTAGGGTGATTATCGTTCAATTTTGATGAAAACCGTCGTTATTAAGTTAAGCGTACGATACGTATTAGTTAAATTTCCAAAATACCGGGTAAATTAATATTATAGTTTTTATATTATAGAAATGAGTATAAAAACGTATCAGGTTCATAATCGGGAGTGTCGGACACGTTAGACACTTTTATAGCTCGCGTATTAGCGTTTATTGAAATAAACGTACGTAATTCGTTAATCGTACCAAAAGTAGTAATTTAGATATCCTACGAGTGGAATAGTATGCACGTGCCCTAATGATGACATGCAGACTATTTCTAGTCCGTATGAAGTGTCCCTGACAATAATGCATGAATTCGCTCCTGAACCAATACGGTTACGCGAATTTGAACACTCGTAAACTAACTTTACGATAACATGAATAATGCACATGAATAGTAGTTTTCTCCCGGAAATGAATAGTGTCATGTGAATAGTAAAATTTCTGAATATGTCTCGGAATGTCAAATTGACCTCAAAAACGATGAATAGTAAAACGATGAATAGTGATCGATGAATAGTAATTTGTGAATAGTAGAATATCGAAGTTTGGAAAAATGACCTGAAATTGTGGGTTGTGACAGTTGCTATTGTGTGGCTACTAATAAATCTCAATCAAAACCTGAGTATTGGCTTATGATTTGGAAGTAATTATTTTAACTGTTTAGTACGCGCCATAACTGATTTGGTTAGCCTGTTAGTGTTGGTTTTGGGTCGTAGGTCGAAACCCACTGTGGTGGAACCACAGTGGTGTATAAGTGTTGGTTGTTTTGTTTTGGCAAATGATAATGGTTCCTTTTTCCTTGTGTCTGCTGTCGAGAGCCACCACTCCAACAGTGGGGGTTTGTTTTGGTTTTGCTTATTTTGGTTACTCGTTTGATAGCTTATCGTTGCTTATTCTTGTTGTGAAACAACCCAACAGTGGGTAACCTCGCGTTACTCATTCTTGGTAAAACTCCATTCCCGCGTATCCCAAATATTAAGAGCACACTTGATAAATTTAAACTTAACATATTTGGCCTCGTTTCTTTCCCCAGTTGTAACTTTTCAAGTTGTTAAATGGCATTGAAATGGGGATTCAACCTGGTTTTGGGTTATACTTGTGGAGTCGGGGGAATTGAGTCCAACACAGGGTGCGTTTAGGGTGTTCGGATATGATGAAATGCAAGCTAAACGGGTTGAGTCGTTTTACTTCTGAAATTGGATTTAGTGTGTGTCGCGAGGTCGAGACTGACTACTCGAGCTCGAAATGTGAACGTTTGGTGTTTACTATCAAGATCTCACCAACTGTATAAAACTCTTCTTACCTTGACTGGACTTGAAATTTTGTCTGCGGACCATATTGCGAAAAATATCTCAAAGCTGCTAATGTTGAAATTGGTTTAAGAGTTGAGTTAGTTTTGTGTTGGGCTAGTCATGTTGTCAAATTCATTTTGGGCCTCGGCCCACCCCATATAGGGGTGCGTATGTTTTGATTGTACCAAAAATTTTAATTGTTCTTTTCTTTTACGTGACAATGTAATAAAACAAAAACTAACATTATGATCGTCATGCGTATCTTCGTACTCAACTTATTCCACAACACATTCCCGACTCACTTTATTTTACTGTTCGTGACATAATGTATAACGAGTTTTAAAACCTACTTTACAATATTACATACATTTAAAACTTATAAAATTTGACAAACCAAATCTTAAGTTTTGAACTTGCTACTAATACTAATAGTTTATATCTAAATTTAATTGACTTATTCCGGCTAATAAATCCCATTTCTTTCCGTTGGTCAACAACTAACAAAAGTTCTCATTTAGTTCTTCACAGATTTCCTTGACTTTTTATAAACGATATTCAAGCAAGTACATGGGTTATGCCCATTTTTCGACAAAAAATATATATACATATAATTAGCTAATATTTCTTTTTAACCAACAATGAGAAATTTTATTCATAACACACTCATAAATCTATTAATCAAAGCTAATACTTAAAACTCTTTTAGATACTTCTATATTTATGATAGACATATATATAAATATATGTACACACATAGTTATATAAATATGTACTTCTAACAAATAATGATTATATAATTCGCGAACGTCTAATAACTTATTTGGACTTCCTTTCCGTACTTCGTCTCTTGGTCATTGTCGAGCCAAAGAATCTATTCGTCTTTGATATTTTATTAAAGTCTACGTATATACCCACACACTTCCATGAGCCAATACTTACTCACACTTAGAAATTGTTTTCAAACTTAAACATTGCCAAACAAGCAACAACGACGCAACGCTTTTAAACTTTTAAACTTCATCGAGTCTCAAACTTGAAACTGTAAACTAAACTTGCCAAACTAATTTAGGCCGCGTGTCGGTGCCGCACACTATCACTACTTGACTTTTCACTATCATACTGCTATTTACTAAGGTGAGTTCATACCCCCTACTTTTACTTATTTTTACAACTGTTTTGGGGGAGAATACATGCTCGTTTTTAACTAAACTTAATGCTTGTTTATACTTAAACTCGTTACTTGCTCTTACTTGAAACATGACTTATTTACTTATTGCATACTAGATTACCTTATTATAGACGCAAGTGTTTAAATCATATATGTGAGTTTGTAGCCCCACTTTACTTATACTTGTTTCACAACTATGGGGTGAGAATCATGCAAAACATTTTCTGGACCACTACAATGTTTTTTTACTTTCTCAAAACTATTACGTGGAATTAGCCTAAGACACTGAATCCCACATGCCCAAACTCATGAACCGTTAATTCCTGCAGGGAAGCGCGAATGCTATAAAAAGATCTATTGGGGATGACACCCCCGTTCGATTTGACCGGATAGGCAAACGCGAGCGTATAACATGTCGAAACACGAGTGTCACAGGATAGACACTTACAAGGGCTTTATTTAACGTGCTTCTAGAGCATGCACACTGTCAAGCTTCGGTTGCATGAACTTAGTGTTGACGTAATAGACATCACTTTTGTGTGACATTATATTCGTTGTAATGATCACATACTCTGCTCATGGTCCACACTTCAAACTTTGCTATAAGATAAACTTTATTTTCATGACATTGTGAGCGACACAATGTTCACAAAACTTTCTATTGAACTCACATTACTTTTACTTTACATTGTTATTTATATAAACCTATGAACTCACCAACCTCGTGTTGACACGTTTTAGCATGTATTTTCAGGCGATAGCTAATTGTTGAAGGCTTTTGGCATGGCATGGCATGGTCATAGATTACTCTGATGTATTTGGGACCGCATAAATTCTTTTATGGGCTTGTATTTCCACACTTGAATGATGTTTTAAACTTACTTAAATCTTTTAATGAAAATTTTATTTAAAACGGATAAGGTAATCCGTTCTCTTTACTATGTGTTGTGATCCAATTGAGTAGCACCCCAGTGACATGTACGCTTCCACTAGACCTGATTTTGGAGGTGTTACAGAAGGGCTTTATATAGTACAAGCAATACGCCTCTAAAACGGGTTGTGGAGCGGGCTGACAGTGGGTAAAGACACGACCCGACTCCACGATGTTACGATATCTAAACTATAACTAAACCTAAATGATTAAGACTACGAGCTAACTAATGCTAAATGATACTCAGGTTGACCGAGTCTTTCAGATGAATATTTATATTCCTAACAATCTCCCCCTAAGGGAGGTCACCCCAGGAAATTCACTTTGAATTCTAGCATTCTATTCTTCAAATTAACTTCGTAGCTCGTAGGCTTTGATTCTTAATAGACATAAGTCTTTATACTTCAAGCATTGAGCTTATGATGACTTGTTTGATATCTTGGATTATCTTTGAAGATTCACTGTGTTAATCATCAAAAAGTGGGTCTCCAAGCCATCTTTGTGAAGAATCGTCTTCATGTGACATGGGCATCATTGTAATGGCGTGCTCACACTCTTCTAGGTCATCATTTTTTAGCATCAGAGTTGTAGAAGCATAGTTGAAGCCCATTCACTGATCATGTGTTCTTGAATACTGATGTTGAAGTATGAGCATGTGGTGATTGTTGAATCGGCATGCTCACACTTTTCTTGAATCATGTTTTCAACATCAGAGTAGCAGAAGCTTTGGATGGAGGCCTTTAAGTTCTCATGATTTCTTTGACAAATACGGTGAAGTGTGAGCACGGGGTGATGGATCGGCATCTTATTAGCAATCATCAGATATTCCTGCAAGCAAACAATTAGCAACAAATCATCTGGCACTTTGATGAGGCGAAAAATGGTCCGTTTTTAGGGGGTCATTTAAGCCGGAATTTGAATTTATTTGATCAAATAATGCCCTAAATCGTTCCTTCTGTGATTTTAGGTACTTTTGGAGTGAATTCTGGAAAAGGAAGCATCTTTGACGTTTTTGGAGCATAAAAGTGAAGAAAACGGCAAAATCTTAATTTTTCTTGCTGGGAACAGTACCTGACGGCGTCAAGAGAAATTTTATGACGGCATCAAGAACAAAAGTGGTGACGGCCCAGTAGAAATGTGACGGCGTCAAATCAAGGCCGTCAAGAGTAAAAGTGGTGACGGCCCAGAACAACATTACACATGACGGCGTCAGATCTGGATCTAGGCAGTCCGAGAATATCATGGGCGGCGGGTTGACGGCGTCAGAAGTTTCTTCTTGACGCCGTTACCTTAGAAAATCTATATTTAGTCTTTGTAATTTTCATTCAATAAAGAGGACAATATTAGGGACGATTTGAAAAAACCCTAGGTCGAGTTTCACAGTATTTTCAAGGGTTTTCACCCCTTGAAACCCTTCATGTTCAATTAAGATAAGTATCCTTTCAATTCATTCAATATGTCTATGTGTTGTTTGAATATATCTTACGCTTATCTTGATTTTAACATGCTAGGCTAGATCTCTTGTGTGTTTGCTTAGATGTAATGAAACCTAGATGTTGATTATAGGTTGATTGCTTGTTTATAGTTGTAATGGATGAATGATTTCGATGTTAGGCTTAAGAAAACTGGCAGACTTCCATAGTGTAACTTGCTTGAACGTCTTAAGAAATATGAACCAATGCATACTAAGGTTTTTATGGTTGTATTTAATGCATGAGCGAATTCTAATGATCCCATGTTAGGAGCTTCTTGCAGGCTCGACATAGGAGTGAAGTAGGAGCTTATAGAGTTGGGGAAGTACGTACGCCACCCTACGACTGGTATTAAGGAATATAACCCGTCATCCACGCAACTGTAACAAACTATCAACCTGTAAAAGATATCTAGGGAGTAATGAAATCTAAGTAAACACAATTTTCCCATTTATTGTTCACTCCATATTAGTAATTAGTTTTATTTGCATTTTTGTTATTTCATTTTGATTGCATCTTAGTTATTGGGTTAGTTGAATAGCAACTAATTCCGCCCACTCTTCCAATACCCGAGATTTTTATTTGCTTTTATAAAAATATAAAAATACAAAAAGAAGCATCCCTCACCTCTAGACCTAGTTTTTAGGTTTTCTAATCCTAGCGACACAATTCCTGAGTTGAACGATCAATCCCCCGGTACTTGTCACTATACTATACTACAACGATCAGGTACACTGCCTTGTGGGGGTTGTAAGCTTCTCGAGATCCCTCGATAGGTAAAGCCTGGTGCAATTCCCACGCACCAAGTTTTTGGCGCCGTTGCCGGGGATTGTCTATCTTTACATTTATTCCTCAACTTTTGCAAAAGAGTGCGGTGCTACCAAGTTTTTGGCGTCGCAGCCCGGGGAATAGTTATTGTCTAGGTTAGAATTTCTTTCTATTAGGTCTACTTGCTAGATTCCTTTCTAGTAAGATTTTATTGTTATTTTTTAGGTTCTCTTTAGTCTATCTTATTTCTTTGTGTCTTTGTTCGTATTAGGTTGGTCTTTATGGATTTAGAGAATCGCCGTTTAGAAGTTAGCAAGAGGCTTATAGCGCATAAAAGAAGAAAGAGGGAAGTTAACACATTTAAGAAATTTATTAAACCCCTTCAAATGAAAATTGAGTTTACAGACTTCGCTCCAACCCCTGATGAATTCAGTTACCATAGATTTCTTTTACAACACCCCTGCCCCTCAAAATATGGAAAGATACCATGGATTAGGAGGCATAACTTTAGGAACATAAAAATTCCTTGCATGATTGGGTACATGTCTAGAGAGCATACATACATTGACTTAAAAGCATCCATGAATGTTATGTCTAGGCTCTACTACAACTGGATAATGAACGAAAGGTTAAGCCCTAGAAAAGACCCTTACAACTCTAATAGGCTATGCAATTTCGTCAGGATTGTTAAAGGGGTACACATCTTTATAGGAAATTTTACTTATCAATGCGACTTTGTAATCCTAGAAGATGTTAGAGGCATTATAGATTCACACCTAGGAGAAATGGTTCTAGGACAACCTTTTGTTGAGAAGACTAAGATGTATTGTGATCATGAGAAGGGGATAGTTCAGTTTACTGATGAGATAGAGAAGATTACTTTTATGATGCCTCACATGAAGGAAGAATTAAAAGGCATCAAGAATCTACAAATTGATGAGATTCGACCTTATGAGGTTAAGGAAGATGGAATTGATGATGATGCTTATTATGAGAGGAGGCGAACATACTATTCAGATTGCATGAATTTAGGCCCTGAGTACAAGCGTGATGAGAATTGGGTTAGATGTTTGAGTCGGCACAAAAGTGGGAAAGGAAAACGTAATAGCCCATGACCTTGAGTCTAGCTACAAGACTCATAAATAAAGAAAAGCGCTTCTTGGGAGGCAACCCATGCTTTGTGTGATTTTTATTTTGTTTGATTGTTATTTGTTTCCGTATGCATGCTTTATTTTTATTGTTGGTAGATCATGTTTCAAAACTAAAATGATGAAAATACTTTATTTTGTCGTTTGGCTTTGTCTTAACTTCATCCAAAGGTATTTCGTTAAAGATAAGTGTAAGGGGAAACCCAAATATGTTTTTAAGTAACAAAATTGATCATGATTCTCCACAATATTAAATGGACATGTATATTCGTATTTGTTAGAGTCAAGTGCTTGTATCGAGTCATAATGATGTTTTGCAGGATTTTCCAGGAAGTAAGACATAAGTTTTTCAAAAATTTTCTGGAAACTTAACGTAAGGATTTCTGCTGGTCACTTCTGACGGCGTCATGTGTAAAATTCTGGAAATTTTGCTAGTTTTGTTTTTTTAACGGAGTCTTAAAGTTTTTGTTAATTCTTTAGTTTTATAAACTCCAGGAAATCTGCAAACATTCATTCCACAAGCATTATATCCCTTTAATTCCTAGAAAGCAATTTAAAATCTATATGTTATTTTTTTAGGATTTGTTAGTATATATAGATTGCCGCCGATTTTATGCGAGGTTGCCTTGTTTGTTTTCTCAGGTTTAACAGGTTATGTATGACAAGAAGATGATTTATATTCTGGAAGGGAAGCTTTGATTGTTCATTTTCTTGGAGGAAGATCTAACCTTGTTACCACACTATCTACACCAAACGAATCAGGGGAGTATTTGATTTCATTCTTTTACCTATTTCACTTTTACATTTTTTAATTGAACATTGGGGACAATGTTCATCCTAAGTGTAAGGGGAGGGTAAAATGACGATACCTTATAGTATACACTTTCACTTGAGTTTGTTTGTTTGACGGTAGATGTATAATAAAACTATGAGAAATACTTGTTAGCGTAATTTTAGCGCCAAATTTAAATTTTTTTGCATCATTTAGGAGTAAAACTTTAGCCTTAGCAAGTGTCTCATGGATAGGAGTTGTATGACTAGCATAAAAACCATACCACTCAAAAATTTCCACCCCAAATATGTGAGATTCGCCCTTAGATCTTTAGGAAAAAACATTCATTGTTGGTGCTTATGAGTGTACCGGTAGTATTTAGATTCTAGAACTTGTGATAGTGATACATCCCGAGACCGCTAGTGAGACTGCATTCGTGTAGTAGGATTTACTACATGATAAGAGGCATTAGGATCACCCTTGTGTTAAACCCGTATCATAATTACTTGACCATTTTAGTCATATTACTTTACTAGTTAAGTCAATTAATTTTTCCCACACCTTTAGCGTTGTACTCATTTTTAGTACACAAAACCCCTAGTACACCCCTCCGAGCCTATCTTTTCGTTTCTAACTTTAAGCATTTTACTTGAAGGAAGAATTTGTTACACCCCACTTAAATGTACAACCAAATCGCCTTAGCCTTCCGTGTATGCACTCATCTTTAGTGCATTATTGTTATTTGTTTAAACCCTTAGTTAATTATCTAATTGATTACATGGTTGCTAAGTCGAGTCATATCCTTGTACATATTGTTTTGGGACGATTGGGACTCATGGGTAAAGTACTAATGTTATGGAGTAATGGGGAAGAACATCTTATTATTACCCCCATATGTACGTTAATCTTAAAAGTACTCTAAGTGTTTTGATTATCTTAATTCGAGTCATTAGATTAGTTTATTATAAAGTATGTAAAGATTCAAGTGTAAGGGGAATGTTCATTCCCTATGATGTATTATTTTGGATGGTAGGGTAAGAGTGTATGCAAAAAAAAAAAAAAAAAAAAAAAAAAAAAAATTAAGAAAAAGAAAAAAAAAATAGAAAAAGAAAAGAGAAAAACATACGGACTACCATCCCGTTTCATTTTCTGTTCATTTTAAGTTCTTGTTATTTTTAATTTATTAGCTTAAGTCGAGTCTAGTCTTGGCTTAGTAACGCCATATTGTACATGTAATTAACCAAGATGATTAACTCGCCACCAGTAAAGATTGCCTTTATCCAACAAAACCATGTATTCCATATCCCTACACCTAACGTTATAACCCTACACCTAACGTTATAACCCTTTAAAAGACCTCTTTGATAGTTTATCCTAGGTGCTTACGTCATGTGGTGGAGGTTTGATCCTTTCCCAAGCCTATGGTAATCTATTTTGTTATGACAGGTAGTGAGAGATATTTTCCATTTCCATATTGTGATATATACTTTATTACACCCAAGAGATGTGAGTATCTAAACACTATTTGTGAGATGCTAGTGTATGACCTTCGTGCTTGTCTTTGGTCTTTAGTGGAACGATTATTTGTTGTAATTACTTTTATATTAATGTTAAATGACCCCTAACTTGTATTTTGATTAGAATAAAAGCGCATTTGCTTGAGGACAAGCAAATCTCAAGTGTAAGGGTATATGATGAGGCGAAAAATGGTCCGTTTTTAGGGGGTCATTTAAGCCGGAATTTGAATTTATTTGATCAAATAATGCCCTAAATCATTCCTTTTGTGATTTTAGGTACTTTTGGAGTGAATTCTGGAAAAGGAAGCATTTTGGACGTTTTTGGAGCATAAAAGTGAAGAAAACGGCAAAGTCTGAATTTTCCTTGCTGGGAACAGTACCTGACGGCGTCAAGAGAAATTTCATGACGGTGTCAAGAGCAAAAGTGGTGGCAGCCTAGTAGAAATGTGACGGCGTCAAATCAAGGCCGTCAAGAGTAAAAGTGGTGATGGCCCAGAACAACATTACACATGACGGCGTCAGATCTGGATCTAGGCAGTCCGAGAATATCATGAGCGGCGGGTTGACGGCGTCAGAAGTTTCTTCTTGACGCCGTCACCTTAGAAAATCTATATATAGTCTTTGTAATTTTCATTCAATAAAGAGGACAATATTAGGGACGACTTGAAAAAACCCTAGCTCGAGTTTTACAGTATTTTCAAGGGTTTTCACCCCTTGAAACCCTTCATGTTCAATTAAGATAAGTATCCTTTCAATTCATTCAATATGTCTATGTGTTGTTTGAATATATCTTACGCTTATCTTGATTTTAACATGCTATGCTAGATCTCTTGTGTGTTTGCTTAGATGTAATGAAACCTAGATGTTGATTATAGGTTGATTGCTTGTTTATAGTTGTAATGGATGAATGATTTCGATGTTAGGCTTAAGAAAACTGGCAGACTTCCATAGTGTAACTTGCTTGAACGTCTTAAGAAACATGAACCAATGCGTACTAAGGTTTTTATGGTTGTATTTAATGCATGAGCGAATTCTAATGATCCCATGTTAGGAGCTTCTTGCGGGCTCGATGTATGAGTGAAGTAGGAGCTTATAGAGTTGGGGAAGTACGTAAGCCACCCCACAACTGGTATTAAGGAATATAACCCGTCATCCACGCAACTGTAACAAACTATCAACCTGTAAAAGATATCTTGGGAGTAATGAAATCTAAGTAAACACAATTTTCCCATTTATTGTTCACTCCATATTAGTAATTAGTTTTATTTGCATTTTTGTTATTTCATTTTGATTGCATCTTAGTTATTGGGTTAGTTGAATAGCAACTAATTCCGCCCACTCTTCCAATACCCGAGATTTTTATTTGCTTTTATAAAAATATAAAAATTCAAAAAGAATCATCCCTCACCTCTAGACCTAGTTTTTAGGTTTTCTAATTCTAGCGACACTATTCCTGAGTTGAACGATCAATCCCCCGGTACTTGTCACTATACTATACTACAACGATCAGGTACACTGCCTGGTGGGGGTTGTAAGATTCTCGAGATCCCTCGAGAGGTAAATCCTGGTGCAATTCCCACGCACCAAGTTTTTGGTGCCGTTGCCGGGGATTGTCTATCTTTACATTTATTCCTCAACTTTCGCAAAAGACTGCGGCGCTACCAAGTTTTTGGCGCCGCAGCCTGGGGAATAGTTATTGTCTAGGTTAGAATTTCTTTTTATTAGGTCTACTTGCTAGATTCCTTTCTAGTAAGATTTTATTTTTATTTTTTAGGTTCTCTTTAGTCTATCTTATTTCTTTGTGTCTTTGTTCATATTAGGTTGGTCTTTATAGATTTAGAGAATTGCCATTTAGAAGTTAGCAAGAGGCTTATAGCGCATAAAAGAAGAAAGAGGGAAGTTAACACATTTAAGAAATTTATTAAGCCCCTTCAAATGAAAATTGAGTTTACAGACTTCGCTCCAACCCCTGATGAATTGAGTTACCATAGATTTCTTTTACAACACCCCTGCCCCTCAAAATATAGAAAGATACCATGGATTAGGAGGCATAACTTTAGGAACATAAAAATTCCTTGCATGATTGGGTACATGTCTAGAGAGCATACATATATTGACATAAAAGCACCCATGAATATTATGTCTAGGCTCTACTACAACTGGATAATGAACAGAAGGTTAAGCCCTAGAAAAGACCCTTACAACTCTAATAGGCTATGCAATTTCGTCAAGAGAGTTAAAGGGGTACACATCTTTATACGAAATTTTACTTATCAATGCGACTTTGTAATCCTAGAAGATGTTAGAGGCATTATAGATCTACACCTAGGAGAAATGGTTCTAGGACGACCTTTTGTTGAGAAGACTAAGATGTATTGTGATCATGAGAAGGGGATAGCTCAGTTTACTGATGAGATAGAGAAGATTACTTTTATGATGCCTCACATGACGGAAGAATTAAAAGGCATCAAGAATCTACAAATTGGTGAGATTCGACCTGATGAGGTTAAGGAAGATGGAATTGATGATGATGCTTATTATGAGAGGAGGTAAACATACTATTCAGGTTGCATGAATTTAGGCCCTGAGTACAAGCGTGATGGGAATTGGGTTAGATGTTTTGAGTCGGCACAAAAGTGGGAAAGGAAAACGTAATAGCCCATGACCTTGAGTCTAGCTACAAGACTCGTAAATAAAGAAAAACGCTTCTTGGGAGGCAACCCATCCTTTGTGTGATTTTTATTTTGTTTGATTGTTATTTGTTTCCGTATGCATGCTTTATTTTTATTGTTGGTAAATCATGTTTTAAAACTAAAATGATGAAAATACTTTATTTTGTCGTTTGGCTTTGTCTTAACTTCATCCAAAGGTATTTCGCTAAAGATAAGCGTAAGGGGAAACCCCAAATATGTTTTTAAGAAAAAAAATTGATCATGATTCTCCACAATATTAAATGGACATGTATATTCGTATTTGATAGAGTCAAGTGCTTGTATCGAGTCATAATGATGTTTTGCATGATTTTCCAGGAAGTAAGACATAAGTTTTCCAAAAATTTTCCAGAAACTTAACGTAAGGATTTCTGCAGGTCACTTCTGACGGCGTCAGGAAGAAATTCCTGACGGCGTCATGTGTAAAATTCTGGAAATTTTGCTAGTTTTGTTTTTCTGACGGAGTTTTAAAGTTTTTGTTAATTCTTTAGTTTTATAAACTCCAGGAAATCTGCAAACATTCATTCCACAAGCATTATATCCCTTTAATTCCTAGAAAGCAATTTAAGATATATATGTTATTTTTCTAGGATTTGTTAGTATATATAGATTGCCGCCGATTTTACGCGAGGTTGCCTTGTTTGTTTTCTCAGGTTTAACAGGTTATGTATGACAAGAAGATGATTTATATTCTGGAAGGGAAGCTTTGATTGTTCATTTTCTTGGAGGAAGATCTAACCTTGTTACCACACTATCTACACCAAACGAATCAGGGGAGTATTTGATTTCATTCTTTTACCTATTTCACTTTTACATTCTTTAATTGAACATTGGGGACAATGTTCATCCTAATTGTAAGGGGAGGGTAAAATGATGATACCTTATAGTATACACTTTCACTTGAGTTTGTTTGTTTGATGGTAGATGTGTAATAAAACTATGAGAAATACTTGTTAGCGTAATTTTAGCGCCAAATTTAAATTTTTTTACAACATTGAGGAGTGAAACTTTAGCCTTAGCAAGCGTCTCATGGATAGGAGCTGTATGACTAGCACAAAAATGATACCGCTAAAAAATTTCTACCCCAAATATGTGAGGTTTGCCCTTAGATCTTTAGGAAAAAGCATTCATTGTTGGTGCTTATGAGTGTACCGGTAGTATTTAGATTCTAGAACTTGTGATAGCGATACATCCCGAGACCGCTAGTGAGACTACATTCGTGTAGTAGGATTTACTACATGATAAGAGACATGAGGATCACCCTTGTGTTAAACCCGTATCATAATTACTTGACCATTTAAGTCGTATTACTTGACTAGTTAAGTCAATTAATTTTTCCCACACCTTTAGCGTTGTACTCATTTTTAGTACACGAAACCCCTAGTACACCCCTCCGAGCCTATCTTTTCGTTTCTAACTTTAAGCATTTTACTTAAAGGAAGAATTTGTTACACCCCACTTAAATGTACAACCAAATCGCCTTAGCCTTCCGTGTATGCACTCATCTTTAGTGCATTATTGTTATTTGTTTAAACCCTTAGTTAATTATCTAATTGATTACATGGTTGCTAAGTCGAGTCATATCCTTGTACATATTGTTTTGGGACGATTGGGACTCATGGGTAAATTACTAATGTTATGGAGTAATGGGGAAGAACATCTTATTATTACCCACATATGTACGTTAATCTTAAAAGTACTCTAAGTGTTTTGATTATCTTAATTCGAGTCCTTAGATTAGTCTATTGTAAAGTATGTAAAGATTCAAGTGTAAGGGGAATGTTCATTCCCTATGATGTATTATTTTGGATGATAGGTGTTGGGAATAAAATGCTCAAGTCAAAGAGTCTGCCATAAGAGCCTGCCAGATGATGAGTTAAGCATGTCTCTTTGTTTTGCTGAAGTTGAAGATAAACTAACAGTACCTTCTGGGTGAGAAGGTACTGCTAGTTGATGAAGGTCCTGCCAGTTTAAACGTCAAGTTATTATATTTTATTTAGAGATATTTAATTGTATTATTAGTCTTTGTACAAAGTTACACGTTAAGTAAAAGTAGTACAGAAGTCTCAGTAGATAATATGGAGTGTTTTACCTTGAAATGTGTAATATTAGGATAAGATAAGTCTCTAAGTATATTATATTATGCAACTTGACAACTTGTAATAAGGGTTCCTTATACTATAAAATGAACCCTTAGTCACCTTCTTAGACATCACTGCATGCACAACTTCAATCATAAAATCCCTTTTACGTATTAAAAGATTCAAGGTTACCTTTGTAATCCCGGTGATAGTTTAGATCACCCGTATTATCTCATAAATAATATTGAATCGTTTTGTGTTATTCATGTTGTGTTCATCACTCTAAATTATTCACGTTTACTTATTCACCACCTTTGTTCCTTTAGTGTGTTCTAGTAAATTCCGCGTACTAAATCACATTCATTCATAAATATCCCAAACACATTATTAAGACTAACATCCCAAGTGTTTGCATAATCCTTCCACAAGTGGTATCAGAGCAAGGCTGATATTTACGACATAAAAGAACAAAGCAAAAATGGATGTTGAGCACATTCAAACCAATGTGGCTGCGAAACTTCCATTACTCAAACAGAATGAGTTTGAGATGTGGAGACTAGGGGTTGAGCAATACTTCCAAGTGCTAGACTATGAACTTTGGGAGATTATTGAAGAAGGAAACTCATTTAAACCAATAACCACCACCTCCACAGTAAACGATGCACTTATCACAACTGTGCAAGTAAACCCAACAACCGCAGAAGAAAGAATCCAAAAGAGAAATGATCTTAAAGCCAGGAGTATGCTTCTCATGTCTATTCCAAATGACCAGCTCTTAATCTTTAACAAGTACAAATGTGCTAAAACCCTCTTTCAAGCTATTGTGGCTAGATATGGTGGTAATGATGCCACCAAGAAAACTCAGAAAACACTTCTAAAACAATAGTTTGAAAACTTTTCAGCCACAACAAATGAGTCTTTGGACAGCATATTCAATAGACTACAAAAGCTTTCCAGTCAGTTAGCCATTCATGAAGTGATAATATCTCAAGAAGACTTAAACTCCAAATTCCTTAGAAGTCTACCCTCTGAATGGGCCATGCATGTCATTGTCTGGAAAAACAAACTAGATATTGATTCTATGAGTCTTAATGATCTTTACAGCAACTTCAAAATAGTAGAGCATGAACTAAAGAAGTCTACTAGCTCAAGCTCAGGAAATATGGCCTTTGTGTCATCTCATGGTACTATCAAGAAAGTTGATGAAGAAAAGGATGGTAGAGAAGAAGGTACTGCCAACACAAATTTTGGTATTGCCAATACTTCTAGCAGTACCAAAACCATTTTATATGAAACAATTGGTTGTGCTTTCCTAACATCACAACACAGTGGTTCCATATTGACCTTTGAAGATCTTCAAGAGATCAGTGATGATGATCTTGAAGAAATGGACATAAAGTGGCAGCTTTCACTTCTTAGCATGAGGGCTAAGAAATATTTGATGAGGACTGGAAAGAAGATTGTCATCAATGGTAATGAACTTGCTGGGTATGACAAGTCTAAAGTGGAGTGGTACAACTGTCACATGAAGGGCCACTACTCAAGAGACTGTAGAAGACCAAAGAAGCAGGGTGATAAGGGAAGAGGTTTTGAGAACAAGAACAGGGGAAACAATGAGAACAAGAGCAAGGAAGTGGACATCACTGAAACAAAAGCTATGGTAGCTATTGATGGGCTGGGTTTTGATTGGAGCTTTATGGGTGAAGAAGAGTCAGCTTCAAATGAAATGGCTTTAATGGCTTTCACCAATCCTGAGGTACAAATTGCTAAATGTTCTACTAATTGTGAAGTTTTTAAAGAATTAGAAATTTTAAGAAAACTTTATGATGAACTGAAAGTAGAAGAAAGAAAAACTCATCAAGACCTAGTTAATCATAAGTGTGGTATGGCCAAACTTGAGAAGCAGATAATTCACTTTAGAGAAAATGAACTCACCTTTTCTGACACAAAAACTATTCTTAATAGAGACATATTTTTAAAAGATGCTGAAATAAGTCTGTTAAGAACTGAGTTTGCTAAAGTGAAACAAGCAAAAGATAATATTCAACTAACTGTTACAACATTAGAAAATGCTTCTGCCTGTACTAGAAGTATAGTTGAAAACCAAATGAACAAGAAAATCAAATCTAGGATTGGATACAACACTTGTCCACCTCCTTACAAAGGAATTCCCTGTCCCCCAGGTATAGATCTTGCTGAATCAGGTTTACATGAACTCACTTAAAAACCACTAGAAAATGTAAAACCTGTAGAAAATAGTGAACCTTTTGAAAGTGCAAGTGATACTTCACTCTCTAAAGAAAAGGTGCTCACTGATAAGAGCTCAGATGATACATCTATTGAAGATTGGACATCTGATGAGAATGAAAAAGAGACTACTTTAAAGAAAGGAAAAAAAGTAAGACCAACCAGTCCTAAAAGTGTAGATAGTATGACAAAGACTAAAGCTGTTCTGAAAATAGTTGAATGTTGTGCTAAATGTAATAGCAAACCTAGAGGTAGTCAGAGAAATTGGAACAACCTTAAGTCACACCAACTTGATGATAATCTTGTTATGTACAATAAGGCATGCTATTACTGTGGTAGTTTTAATCATACTCATGCTTATTGTAACAATTGGGTTTCTGGGAGTACATCAAGGTCTAAAACAAACCCCAGAAAAGGTTTTGTGAAATCTAACACACCAAAACTCAATCATAATGTTAGACCAAATAAGCCTGTTTACCCAAAATCCACTACTAAGGGTGCAAGTAACATTTTCAAACATACACCAAGAGTTGTGAAAAGTCTCATTGAAAGGAATTATGTGGTTAAAACACAAGATTGGAGACCAAAACCAAAAGGTCCTGCTAGACCAAATGGTACTGCCAAATTTGGTACTGTCAGACCAAAAACCACAAAATGTGTTAAGAATGAAAATGCTGTTAAGTCCTCAGCATGTTGGATTTGGAGACCACTCCAATCAAATGGTGCATCAACAGTCCTAAAGAGGTTTGATTACATTGATGCACGAGACAAACCCAAGTCAGTCATGGCTTGGGTACCCCAAGGAAACTAATATGTGTATATATGTGCAGGAACATTCAAATGATATTGCTGATCAAGGATATGTAGATAGTGGATGTTCAAGGCACATGACAGGCAACATGTCTTACCTCACAGACTTCAAATCATTTGATGGAGGATATGTTACCTTTGGGGGAGGAATCAAAGGAAAGATTACTGATGAGGCGAAAAATGAACCACTTTTAGGGGGTCATTTAAGCCCAGAATTGACTTTATTTGATCAAATATTGCCCTAAATCGTTCCTTTTATGATTTTAGGTACTTTGGGAGTGAAATCTGGAAAAGGAAGCAATTCAGACGTTTTTGGAGCATAAAAGTGAAGAAAACGCCAAAGTCTTAATTTTCCTTGCTGGGAACAGTAGGTGACGGTGTCAAGAGTTAATCCTTGACGGCGTCAAGAGCAAATTTCCATGACGATCCAGTACAGATTTGACGGCGTCACGAAGTAGGGCGTCAAGAGTAAAATTCATGACGGCCTGGAAATGCATAATACATGACGGCGTCAAAAGTAGATCAAGGCAGTCCGAGAAGAGTTTTGGCGGCGAGGTGACGGCGTCACAAGTTTGGTCTTGACGCCGTCAGACCCTATTTCCTATATATAGTTTTCTAATTTTCACACATTAAGAGAAGTTTTTGGAGAAACCCTAAGTACGAACTTGGTGCAAATTTTACAGGTTTTTCAAGGTTTCTAAGCCCTTGATACCTTTCATGTGTAATTGAGATAAGTGTTCTTTTAATTCAATCAATATGTCTATGTGTTGGTTGTCTATATCTTGTTCTTGTCTTAATTCCATCATGCTAGGCTAGATCTATCTTGTGTTTGCTTGGATCTAATGAAACCTAGATGTTAATTATGTGTTGATTACTTGTTTATAATTGTCTTGGATGAATGATTTTTATGTTAGGCTTAAGAAAACTGGTAGATCTCCAATTGGTAACATGCTTGAACGTCTTAAGAAACATGAACCGATGTGCACTAGGTCTTTATTGGTTGTATTTAATGCATGAGCCACTGTTTATAATCCCTATGGTTGTGCTGGGCATGATATAGGAGGAGATAAGAGCTCATAGAATTGGGGAGTTAAGTGCGCCACCCCATGAATGATATTAAGGAATACGATCCGTCATCCATGCAACTATAACAAGTAATTAACGTGTAAAAGATGTCTAGGGAGTAGTGAAATCTAAGTAAATACATTTTCTCCACTTATTGCTCACAACCTTAGTATAATTTAGTTTATTTTTATTTTTAGTATTTTATTTTGATTGCATCTTTAGTATTGGGTTAGTTGACTAGCAACTAATTCCGCCCAAATCATTCAAACCCGAGATTTTTAATTGCTTTCTAAAAAAATATAAAAATACAAAAATAATCATCTCTCACCTTTAGAACTAGTATTTAGGTTTTCTAATCCTAGCGACACTATTCCTAGCTGAACGATCAATCCCCCGGTACTTGTCACTATACTATACTACAACGATCAGGTACACTGCCTGGTGGGGGTTGTAAGCTTCTCGAGATCCCTCGAGAGGTAAAGCCTGATGCAATCCCTACGCATCAAGTTTTTGGCGCCGTTGCCGGGGAATAGTTATTGTCTAGGTTAGAATATCTTTTTATTAGGTCTACTTGCTAGATTCCTTTCTAGTAAGATTTTATTTTTATTTTTTAGATTTTCTTTAGTCTATCTTTTTCTTTGTGTGTTTGTTCGTAATTTCCATTGACTCTTCCGTTCACCATTATGGAGTACGCGAATCCACCATACCACCAACCACAAAGGCCATTCTACCCTATTGACATCTCGAATTTCAAACAATATCGAGATGAACCCATATATGATGCATGGACTCGTTTTAGAAATTTAGTCCGAAAATTCCCTCATCATAGTTTCGGTTTAGCATTCCTAACCCGAACCTTTTACTATCGTGTTGGCCAATATGACCAAATGCGCATTGAGGAATTTGCCAATGGGAACTTTAGGGAATTAAGTGCTGAAGAAGCATGAGATGCCATAGAAGATTGTGCCCAATATTATTATAGGGTAGACAACCCAACAAACGTTAGTACAAGTCAATTGAATATAAATTTCCAGGATCATGAAACAAGTTTGTTTGGGGATGAATATATTAGTGTTGAGATACCTAAGTGGTTGTCATGTAATGCCATAGTACAAAACAAACACATAGGTAATCTAGATAAAATGGAGGATGAGGTAAGTAACGTAAGCCCATCAAGTACCCCACAAGTCTTACCATCATTTGAGGCATACACACCGCCCGTGACTTGTTCGGATGAAGTTGAAAAGACTTTAGGAATCCCAATTGAGGTAAAACCTTTGAACCAAACACAACTAGAGGATATAGGTTTGAATACTTATAATGATAACCTTACTCTTAGTTCTAGGGAAGTTCCTAGTTTTGATGAACCGGAGCCTGAACCAAAACCGTTACCTAATCTTCCATCCTTGGATGTGAATTTAGGAATTGAGATAGGTTCCGATCCACCCATCAAACCATATAGTTCGGGTAGTTTTAGGATAAAGGTAGTGGACTCTAAGCCTTGTAGAGAGAAACCAATATAGGAGTGGAAAATGACCTTACATGCTTACATCACCCATTTATGATTGATCATAAGAAATATTATGGGTTTAAACCGGGTTTATTAGGTCAAGATGGATCCCCAACTAGTAATCACTTGAAGTTGATTGAAAATGATCCCTTTCTAGGAGAAAATCTTAATCCACCCATTAACCCGATTGAATTTGTTAAGGTTATGATGATAGAAGCACACCCCTTTGAGCATATAATTCATCCACCACTCTTACCTCACTTGGCATATTTTCACCCTAAGAGTGTGTATCGCTACTTCCACCCGCACTTAATTCAAAGTGTAGGGAAAACCTCACCTTTATCCGTGAAATAAGGGTAGAGTCAGGCTCGTGACTCGAACAAAAACAAGCGCTTCTTGGGAGGCAACCCATGTTTTGTGTGATTTTATTTTTGTTTGATTGTTATTTTCTTCCGTATGCATGCTTTATTTTTATTGTTGGTAGATCATGTTTCTCAATTAAATAGTGGAAATACTTTACTTTGTTGTTTTGGCCTAGTCTTAACTCCACCTAAAAGTATTTTTGCAAAAGATAAGTATAAGGGGAAACCCCAAATATGTTTTTAAGAAACAAACCGATCATGATTCTCCACAATATTAAATGAACATGTATATTCATATTTGTTAGAGTCAAATGCTTGTATTGAGTCATAATGAAGTTTTGCAGGATTTTCCAGGAAGTAGGACCAAGTTTTTCCAGAAATTTTCCAGAAACTTAACATAAGAATTTCTGCAGGTCACTTCTGACGGCGTCATGAATTAATTCTTGACGGCGTCACGTGTAAAAATATGGAAATTTTACCAGTTTTGTTTTTCTAACGGAGTCTTATGGTTTTTGTGAATTATTAAGTTTTATAATCTCCAGGAAATCTGCAAACTTCATTCCACAAGCATTATATCTTATCTTGTTTTCTAGGATTTAGTAACTTATATAGGATGCCGCCGATTTTACACGAGGTTGTTTTGTCTATTTTCTCAGGATTTACAGGTTATGTTTGACAAGAAGATGATTTATATTCTGGAAGGGAAGCTTTGATTGTTCATTTTCTTGGAGGAAGATTTAACCTGGCCACCTTATTATCCATACCGAGCGAATCAGGGGAGTATTTGATTTCATTCTTTTTACTTTTTCACTTTTACATTCTTTACTTGAACATTGGGGACAATGTTCATCTTAAGTGTAAGGGGAAGGTAAAAAGATGATACCTTACATGTACACTTTTGTTTGAGTTTGTTTTGTTTAATGGTAGATGTGTAATAAAACTATGAGAAATACTTGTTAGTGCAATTTTAGCGCCAAATTTAAAATTTTTTACAACATTTAGTAGTGAAACTTTAGCCATAGCAAGCATCTCATGGATAGGAGATTGTATGACTAGCACATAACCGTATATTCAGAAAAATTTTCCACCCAAATATGTGAGGTTCGCCTTTAGATTTGATAGGAAAAGCATTTACTATTAGTGCTTATGAGTGTACCGGTAGCATTTAGATTCTAGAACTTGCGTTAGTGATGCATCCCGAGACCGCTAGTGAGACTACATTCGTGTGGTAGGATTTACTACATGATAAGAGGCATTAGGATCACCCTTGTGTTAAACCCGTATCATAATTACTTGACCATTTAAGTCATATTACTTGGCTAGTTAAGTCAACTAATTTTTCCCACACCCTTAGCGTTGTACTCATTTTTAGTACACGAAACCCCTAGTACACCCCTCCGAGCCTATCTTTTCGTTTCTAACTTTAAGCATTTTACTTAAAGGAAGAATTTGTTACACCCCACTTAAATGTACACCCAAATCGCCTTAGCCTTCCGTGTATGCACTCAATTTTAGTGCATTATTGTTATTTGTTAAACCCTAAGTTAACTATCTAATTGATTACATGGTTGCTAAGTCGAGTCATATCCTTGTACATATTGTTTTGGGACGATTGGGACTCATGGGTAAAGTACTTATTTTATGGAGTAATAGGGAAGAACATCATTTATTACCCCCATATATACGTTAATCTTAAAAGTGCTCCGAGTGTTTTGATTTTCTTAATTCGAGTCAATAGATTAGTTTATTGTAAAGTATGTAAAAATTCAAGTGTAAGGGGAATGTTAAACCCCTATGATGTATTATTATGGATGGTAGGGTAAGAGTGTATGCAAAAAAAAAAAAAAAAAAAAAAATCAAAAAATCAAGAAAAAGAAAAAAAAAATAGAAAAAGAAACAGAGAAAAAACATACGGACTACCATCCCTTTTCATTCTATGTTCATTTTATGTTTTTGTTATTTTTCATTTATTAGCTTAAGTCGAGTCTAGTCTTGGCTTAGCAACGCCATATTGTACATGTAATTAACCAAGATTGTTAACTCGCCACCAGTAAAACTTCCTTTATCCAACAAAACCGTGTATTTCATATCCTTACACCTAACGTTACAACCCTTTAAAAGACCTCTTTGATAGTTTATCCTAGGTGCTTACGCCATATGGTGGAGGTTTGATCCTTTCCCAAGCCTATGGTAATCTATTTTGCTATGACAGGTAGTGAGAGATATCTTCTGTTTCCATATTGTAATTTACACTTTATTACACCCGAGAGATGTGAGTATCTAAACACTATTTATGAGGTGCTAGTGTATAACCTCCGTGCTTGTCTATTGGTCTTTAGTGGAATGATTATTTGTTGTAATTACTTTTATATCAGTGTTAAATGACCCCTAACTTGTATTTTGATTAGAATAAAAGTGCATTTGCTTGAGGACAAGCAAATCTCAAGTGTAAGGGTATATGATGAGGCGAAAAATGAACCACTTTTAGGGGGTCATTTAAGCCCGGAATTGACTTTATTTGATCAAATATTGCCCTAAATCGTTCCTTTTGTGATTTTAGGTACTTTGTTAGTGAAATCTGGAAAAGGAAGCAATTCGGACATTTTTGGAGCATAAAAGTGAAGAAAACGCTAAAGTCTTAATTTTCCTTGCTGGGAACAGTAGGTGACGGCGTCAAGAGTTAATCCTTAACGGCGTCAAGAGCAAATTTCCATGACGATCCAGTACAGATTTGACGGCGTCACGAAGTAGGGCGTCAAGGGTAAAATTCATGACGGCCTGGAAATGCATAATACATGACGGCGTCAAAAGTAGATCAAGGCAGTCCGAGAAGAGTTTTGGCGGCGAGGTGACGGCGTCACAAGTTTGGTCTTGACGCCGTCAGACCCTATTTCCTATATATAGTTTTCTAATTTTCACACATTAAGAGAAGTTTTTGGAGAAACCCTAAGTACGAACTTGGTACGAATTTTACAGGTTTTTCAATGGTTCTAAGCCCTTGATACCTTTCATGTGTAATTGAGATAAGTGTTCTTTTAATTCAATCAATATGTCTATGTGTTGGTTGTCTATATCTTGTTCTTGTCTTAATTCCATCATGCTAGGCTAGATCTATCTTGTGTTTGCTTGGATCTAATGAAACCTAGATGTTAATTATGTGTTGATTACTTGTTTATAATTGTCTTGGATGAATGATTTTTATGTTAGGCTTAAGAAAACTGGCAGATCTCCAATTGGTAACATGCTTGAACGTCTTAAGAAACATGAACCGATGTGCACTAGGTCTTTATTGGTTGTATTTAATGCATGAGCCACTGTTTATAATCCCTATGATTGTGCTGGGCATGGTATAGGAGGAGATAAGAGCTCATAGAATTGGGGAGTTAAGTGGCCACCCCATGAATGATATTAATGAATACGATCCGTCATCCATGCAACTATAACAAGTAATTAACGTGTAAAAGATGTCTAGGGAGTAGTGAAATCTAAGTAAACACATTTTCTCCACTTATTGCTCACAACCTTAGTATAATTTAGTTTATTTTCATTTTTAGTATTTTATTTTGATTGCATCTTTAGTATTAGGTTAGTTGACTAGCAACTAATTCCGCCCAAATCATTCAAACCCGAGATTTTTAATTGCTTTCTAAAAAAATATAAAAATACAAAAATAATCATCCCTCACCTTTAGAACTAGTATTTAGGTTTTCTAATCCTAGCGACACTATTCCTAGCTGAACGATCAATCCCCCGGTACTTGTCACTATACTATACTACAACGATCAGGTACACTGCCTGGTGGGGGTTGTAAGCTTCTCGAGATCCCTCGAGAGGTAAAGCCTGGTGCAATCCCTACGCATCAATTACTGGTTTTGAAGACAATGTTGAAACAACTGATGATCATGATTACATCTTAATGCCAATTTGGAAAGGATTGGATTCATCTTCAAGTCATGGAGAGCCTTCTAATACAACAAATGAAGGTGTTGAAGATGATCATGGAACTCAGGGTCAAGGGAATCAAGAAAATTCTGCAAATGAAAAGGGTACTGCCAGTTCACCAAATGGTACTGCCAGTTCACCAGATGGTACTGCCAGTTCACAAGTTGGTCCTGCTGAACCATTAAATGTTCTATCAAATGATTCCTTACCAGAAGATGTAGGGATTGGCAATCTTCCACTTACCTATGATGTTCCTACAACATACAACACAAGAATTCTCAAAGATCACTCCATTGATAATGTGATTGGCAGCATTGATTCTGGTGTTAAAGCAAGAACTCAAGTCTTGTCTTCAGACCAAGAAGGGTTTGTCTTAGCTGTCTATGAAGAAAAGAACCATGAAGTTGCCAACATATGCCTGTTTTCATGCTTTCTCTCACAGGTTGAACCCAGAAATATTACAAAGGCCTTAGATGATTCAAGTTGGGTTGAAGCAATGCAAGAAGAGCTACTTCAATTCAAACTTCAGAAGGTTTGGATACTGGTTGATTTGACCAAAGGTTACAGGGCAATTGGAACCAAATGGGTATTCTGAAATAAGAAAGATGAAAGGGGAATAGTGATAAAAAACAAAGCAAGATTGGTTGCCCAATGGTATACTCAAGAAGAAAGAGTGGACTATGAAGAAGTTTTTGCTCATATTGCAAGAATTGTAGCAATTAGGCTATTCTTGGCCTATGTTTCTTTCATAGGCTTCACTGTTTACCAAATGGATGTCAAAAGTGCCTTTTTATATGGTACTATTGAAGAAGAGGTGTATGTTTCTCAACCTCCAGGCTTCATTGATGAAGAATATCCAGACAAGGTGTACAAGGTTACCAAGGCTCTTTATGGTCTACACCAAGTGTCACACCCCCAAGATCGGGTCCAGCGGAAGCATACATGTAGCTGGGGTGTAACTCAATTGGTATTACAACACAAGTTCAAAAATGGTTTTCATTTGAATCATTTAGAATAAAGAGTTTAATAAAAAATGTTAAATTTACATTTTAAAAGTAGTGCGGAAGTAGGCCCTTAAAAGTAGCTTAAAACGGTCCCCATATAAATAATCAGAGTCTTCTATGACCATGCCATGCCCTGCCAAAACCTCCAGTAGTGTGCCATAGGTTAAAACCTGAAAATACATGCTAAAGTGTCAACACGAGGTTGGTGAGTTCATAGAGTTTGTTTAACAAATAATGCCTATATAGAAAAGATCGCCCAGCAAAGGCATCGTAAATCCACTCAGTTACAGGTCCCGCCATAAGAGACTTGTAACCTGTGTGTTTACAACCCACTGCCAAATGTGTTAAAGTCTACGTGAACAAAAGAAATACTGGTATCCAAATTCCCAGATAAACATAGCAAAAACGGCTATATAAATAATTCAGTCAATGAGGCCATATGATAAATCAGTCAAGCGGGAAAACCCGTAATAAGGTTGATGCAAAGGCATCGCAACTCAGTCAAGTAAGGAAACAGCAATATTACGTTTGACATCACAGCCAAGTGGGGAATACCACAATACGTTTGACATCACAGCCAAGTGGGGAACACCACAATATTACAATGGACATATAGGTCAATCAAGTCGGGAAACAGCAATACTACGTTTGACATCACAGCCAAGTGGGGAATACCACAATATTACGTTTGACATCACAGCCAAGTGGGGAATACCACAATACGTTTGACATCACAGCCAAGTGGGGAATACCACAATATTACGTTTGACATCACAGCCAAGTGGGGAATACCACAGTATTACAATGAGCATATAGGAACAATTGGTGACTATGAGGTCATATAAACAAGGATAATCAATCCCATGAAATACAGGAAATCAAACATACCAATGAATGCAGGTGATCAAACATGCAAATGAATGCAGGTGATCAAACATATGTTTAGGTAACATTGGAAATATTTGAGAAATCAACCAGGTAAAACAAGTAGTGCGTTTAAGTAAAACGAGCATGTATTCTCCCCCAAAGAGTTTACCAAAACAATTGAAAAAAAGTAGGGGCTATGACTCACCTGGTGCGATAGCTACGATGACAAGAATGGATACACTGAAATGAGGCACGATCTCTAACCGCAACCTAATATGAGTAATAACGATCTACCTTAGATCATGACATAATGAAATGAATACACGTGCACAAGATGCCTATACCACTCGTAACTTGGAAACACTAGTTATTGTCAAAGTAAAATAGTTTCCATACTTAGGAAAAATAAGTCCCAATGGAGTTATAAAAACTTGTCGTAATATATCGTATAAAAATGTTAGCGTTCTATTCCTTGTATCGAAAACCTTAAAATAACGTCGTTAAGTCGTATAATATCCTCTTGGATCATACGTATTCGTTTGATAAGAAAATAGTCCTTAGTAATATTTTCTAGAAAATATACCGTTTAGCGCGTACGTTATTATTTTTATTTGTGTCCATATATATATATATATAGTTTGACGATGTTAGAATGGGTATAACTCGGTCGTTTTAAGCTCGTTTTCCTTGTTCTTTATGTCCACGGATTCATCTTTGTGTATACTAGTATATTTTTGATAACTCGGCTCCTCTAGGTTACGTTTAATGCCTCAAATTACCCGTCGTATTCTGCCAATCAGCAAGCAGTTTTCTAAGAAATAATTTTCGTCGTTAAATTTGCAAAAATCATATCTCCTTCGTTATAAACTCGTTTTAATCCGTTCTTTCGCTTAAAGTTTCGTTTTTGAATGTATTTTCTAAATCTTTGATCAAAACTTAGTCACCATCTACTGATTTTCCCACGAAATTAAAATAGGGACAGTAGGTATATCAAAAGTTTCAAAAACCATTTTCAAGTCTCCAAACTAGTTCCATCCTCCATCAAACCACTTTCAAACATCACAAAGCTAATCTAACCCTACCATACACCTTCTTAGGGTGTCATGGGTCCTTAGACATTATCAATCCACTAGGTCTAACAAGGGTTTCTTATGTGTCCATTTCTAGGGCTTCAAAGTTACATATGTACAAAAATGGAGTGGTACAAGTTGATGCATGTATGATATCTTGTAAGAAAAATGTATAAACATAATAATAACTTGTAAAAATCATAAAAATGAGTTTGTTTACTTACTTGATGGTTTAGAGAGTTTAGATGATGAAAAACCTACTAATCCTTGAGTTTTTATTTCAAAACTCTATCAAGGATGATTATATAAACTAGTTTATGACAAGATCTTGTAAAATTTATACTCCTTGCTCCTTGAACACCTTAGTTCGATCCACACTCAAGAGAAAATGAAGAGAAAAGTTTACTTGCTTTGTAAAAATGATTTTGTAACTAAAAAATGGATGAAAAGTTTCTTATATACTTGGAGACAAAAGTTAGGTGACATTTAAGAGTGTTGGTGAGGTTATTAAAGTTTGAAGACCTTAGGGGGGGGGAGGGGGTGGCCGGTCCTAAAGGAGGGAAATGGGGGGGGGGGGGGGGGTTGTCTTGGGATTAATTAGGAAAATTAGTATTAGTAGTAAAGTGTAGTTAGGTTAGGTTTAGGTTTAAGGTTTAATCGGGTACCGGGTTTGTTAGAAATAAGTTTTGTTGAAATTATTCGGGTCATAATAAAGTTATAAAAATTGTAAAAATAAGTCGGGTACAAGTACGGAGAGTTTGGGTGATTATCGTTCAATTTTGGTGAAAACCGTCGTTATCAAATTAAACGTACGATACGTAATAGTTAAATTTCCAAAATACCGGGTAAATTAATATTATAGCTTTTATATTGTAAAAATGAGTATAAAAACGTATTAGGATCATAGTTGGGAGTGTCGGACATGTTAGACACTTTTATAGTTCGCGTATTAGCGTTTATTTAAAATAAACGTACGTAAATCGTTAATTATATTAAAAATATAATTTGAATACCCTACGAGTGGAATAGTATGCAAGTGCCATAAAGATGATATGCAGACTATTTCTAGTCTGTATGAGATGTCCCAAATGATAAAGCATGAATTCGCTCCTGAACCAATACGGTTACGCGAAGTTGATTACTCGTAAACTAAATTTACGATGACATGAGTAATGCACGTGAATAGTGGTTTTCTCTCGGAAATGAATAGTATCAAGTGAATAGTAAAATTTCCGAATGTTTCTCGAAATGTCAAATTGACCTCAAAAACGATGAATAGTGATTGATGAATAGTAAATGATGAATAGTAACTTGTGAATAGTAAATTGTCGAGGTTTGGAAAATGACCAAAAATTACGAGTTGTGACAGTCTTCCCTTCTAACAGGAACTTCGTCCCGAAGTTCAGTTTGTGTAAGTCTCTAGAATGGTATTGGTGAAAAGATGGTGATAGTTGAGAATTTTAGCGAACTTCCACGATAGGAATTCGATTCTGCTTTAACCGTTCGACCTAACAGTCCATGATTTCTAGTGGTCCTCTTACAAGGTTTAGGTTTATCATTGGGTTGGATTCCTTCCAATGGAATCATAAGTGACTAATCTGAAAGTCATTTGAATAGGTGAACCATAGTTGTGTAATCCGGCTGTTTTCTAACAAGGCTCGAGTCTGATGACCACTAGGCCTACTCTGTCCGAAATATTAAGTGGTCCAGTGTATATCGGGTTTATCTTTCCAACTTTTCCGAATAATATCATGCCTTTTCTAGGTAGAACTTCAAACATGATCTGACTACCAATTTGAAGTTTTAATGGTTTACAACTTATAGAATTTGTAATTGATTCTTGACTTGTTGGAAATTTCTGATTATTTCATGAATGCCTACTGGACTAGTGAGTTTGGCTTTTTCCGAATTTCGATCCGTCCTTGGATGTTGGCACTTCGACCATAGAGTGCTTCAAATGGTATAGTCTCTAAGCTCGTGTGGTAACTATGGTTATAAAGGAATCTTATTTATGGTAAATGGTTAATCCAACCATTTCTAGAGTCAACTACTCATGCTCTGAGCATATCTCCCTATGTTTGAATCGTTCTCTAATTTCTGACCATTGGTCTACAGACGATAGATGGTGTGGTTCCAAAGAAATCTTAATGAAATCGCTAGGAGTTTGCGGTGATAAAAGATAGAATATTCATTAGATCGGAATTCGTTAATAGTACATGAAACTTATACGATAGAACGTAGAATTAAACACAAAAGAAATACAACACAAGAGAGTTTAGGCTTTAGTCTTCTTGTTCCTTAGCTCCGGGCAGTCCTTCCTGAGATGCCCTAAGTTTCCACATTTGAAGCAACTTCCTGGAATCCTCTGATTTGTGGGTTTCGTACAGTCCTTAGTTAGATGACCCCGCTTCTTGCACATTCCACACAGTCCACTGCAATGATATAAGTGATGCAGACTACACATGTTGCAGTAAGGTAAATTTCCAGTATATCTTTTCTTTGAGCGTGGTCTTGCAACATAAGCTCTAAACACTTCTTGTCCTCTGTTTGGCTGCCATATTTGATCGTTTCCTTGGTTGTCATCCCTTTTCCTTTTGTTTTCGTTGTTGTTGTTGACAGTAGTTTCTTGCTTCATCACTTGAGCCATAAGCTTTTGAGATATTCTGATAGCTTCCTCCAGCGTGTCTGATTTAGAAGCAATTACGTTCCCACTGATGTTGCAGGGTAGTCCACCGATGAAATTTTCTAGCAGCTTTTCGTTATCTGAAACCATAGTTGGACATAGCACAGCCAACTCCTGAAACCTTCGGATATATGCCTCGATATCATTACCTACTGTCACTAGCTTATAAAACTCTGTTTCCAACTTCTGCACCTCAGTACGAGGGCAAAACTTATCAGTCATCAATTTCTTGAATTGCTCCCAGGTGAGCTTGTAGGCATTTTCCATACCCATCGGTTGAGCATAAGAATTCCACCATGACATAGCTTCATCCAAAAGCATGCCAGTAGCGAATTTTACCTTGCTGACATCAGGACAGTTGCACATGAGGAACACATTCTCAGTCTTTTCAAACCAGCGAATCAAAGCAACCGCTCCTTCAGTGCCCTTAAACTTGATGGGATCACTAATCTTAAAATTTTTCCAAGTACATTCACGCCTATTATCGGATTGTCCATCTGTCCCTGTCTGTAAAGCGTCCTCAGCAGCCCTTGCAGCTATCTCAGCTCTCTCGATCTCTAGAGCTTCGGCGATACTATCCTTAACCAATTTCCGAATAGCAGCAGGTGTCATAGTTGGAGTAGCTTTAACTTTCCTTGGCGGCATAGCTCTTCAAAACGAGAAAAGAAGGGTGAGACATAATTAAGACGTTTCCTAGTAGTAGATGTTCGAGAGTGGTTTATCGTAGAATGAAAAGTTGATGTTGCGATATGACGAGTTGACGTGGCTCGAGTGGTTTTGTGATATCCTGAGATTTTCGTTGATTTTTAAATGGTCATAATGTACCTAGGGATCCTCCTTATATATGGTATGGAAAGTCTTTCCTAGGGAGGTCATTGATAATATCCACTTATCAATATTGGGAGTAATGAGTGATAAATGACATAGGGATCTATAGAGTATCACCTAATTCCTTATATATATGGGGATGGTGAAGGGAAATAATAATGATGGTGAGAAGGGAAAAGACTGTGACATCCGCGACATAATGAGATTGTGATGAAAGTAAGTACGCACACATGAATAAAACATTTGGAAAATGAGTTGAGAATTTATTCCAGACAAAATTTTATTATAACCATTCTTAGTGTTTCAAAATTCATTTCTGAGTCGGATATAGGTAGTCAGCCTATGTCCCACTATCCCGGGTTGAATATAGGTGACTAGTCTATATTCCACCGAGGTTCCATGAATTTTGAAATACTCAGCTCAGTTATACTACCAAGACGTACAGAAAGACAAAAGCAAGTGACCAAACTCGAGGTCAAATGATGAAACTATGCAAAGAAGAACATAACGCGGTGACATATACGATACATGAGCATGCTTATATGAAAGACAATGATAGTAATCTACTAGAATAAGTGAATATAATATGCCAGATAATGAGACACAAATCTCATCACCTAAGTCAGCAACAAACCACAAGTGAGGCATCATCTTGGCAGGCAGGCACGTGACGGTCATAGGGTTAAGTTTTTCGTAAAAGTAGCTATAGTCTAGGTTTTAAAAACACTTAGTTCGCTATAGCCAAAGCTCTGATACCAATCTGTCACACCCCCAAGATCGGGTCCAGCGGAAGCATACATGTAGCTGGGGTGTAACTCAATTGGTATTACAACACAAGTTCAAAAATGGTTTTCATTTGAATCATTTAGAATAAAGAGTTTAATCAAAAATGTTAAATTTACATTTTAAAAGTAGTGCGGAAGTAGGCCCTTAAAAGTAGCTTAAAACGGTCCCCATATAAATAATCAGAGTCTTCTATGACCATGCCATGCCCTGCCAAAACCTCCAGTAGTGTGCCATAGGTTAAAACCTGAAAATACATGCTAAAGTGTCAACACGAGGTTGGTGAGTTCATAGAGTTTGTTTAACAAATAATGCCTATATAGAAAAGATCGCCCAGCAAAGGCATCGTAAATCCACTCAGTTACAGGTCCCGCCATAAGAGACTTGTAACCTGTGTGTTTACAACCCACTGCCAAATGTGTTAAAGTCTACGTGAACAAAAGAAATACTGGTATCCAAATTCCCAGATAAACATAGCAAAAACGGCTATATAAATAATTCAGTCAATGAGGCCATATGATAAATCAGTCAAGCGGGAAAACCCGTAATAAGGTTGATGCAAAGGCATCGCAACTCAGTCAAGTAAGGAAACAGCAATATTACGTTTGACATCACAGCCAAGTGGGGAATACCACAATACGTTTGACATCACAGCCAAGTGGGGAACACCACAATATTACAATGGACATATAGGTCAATCAAGTCGGGAAACAGCAATACTACGTTTGACATCACAACCAAGTGGGGAATACCACAATATTACGTTTGACATCACAGCCAAGTGGGGAATACCACAATACGTTTGACATCACAGCCAAGTGGGGAATACCACAATATTACGTTTGACATCACAGCCAAGTGGGGAATACCACAGTATTACAATGAGCATATAGGAACAATTGGTGACTATGAGGTCATATAAACAAGGATAATCAATCCCATGAAATACAGGAAATCAAACATACCAATGAATGCAGGTGATCAAACATGCAAATGAATGCAGGTGATCAAACATATGTTTAGGTAACATTGGAAATATTTGAGAAATCAACCAGGTAAAACAAGTAGTGCGTTTAAGTAAAATGAGCATGTATTCTCCCCCAAAGAGTTTACCAAAACAATTGAAAAAAAGTAGGGGCTATGACTCACCTGGTGCGATAGCTACGATGACAAGAATGGATACACTGAAATGAGGCACGATCTCTAACCGCAACCTAATATGAGTAATAACGATCTACCTTAGATCATGACATAATGAAATGAATACACGTGCACAAGATGCCTATACCACTCGTAACTTGGAAACACTAGTTATTGTCAAAGTAAAATAGTTTCCATACTTAGGAAAAATAAGTCCCAATGGAGTTATAAAAACTTGTCGTAATATATCGTATAAAAATGTTAGCGTTCTATTCCTTGTATCGAAAACCTTAAAATAACGTCGTTAAGTCGTATAATATCCTCTTGGATCATACGTATTCGTTTGATAAGAAAATAGTCCTTAGTAATATTTTCTAGAAAATATACCGTTTAGCGCGTACGTTATTATTTTTATTTGTGTCCATATATATATATATATATATAGTTTGACGATGTTAGAATGGGTATAACTCGGTCGTTTTAAGCTCGTTTTCCTTGTTCTTTATGTCCACGGATTCGTCTTTGTGTATACTAGTATATTTTTGATAACTCGGCTCCTCTAGGTTACGTTTAATGCCTCAAATTACCCGTCGTATTCTGCCAATCAGCAAGCAGTTTTCTAAGAAATAATTTTCGTCGTTAAATTTGCAAAAATCATATCTCCTTCGTTATAAACTCGTTTTAATCCGTTCTTTCGCTTAAAGTTTCGTTTTTGAATGTATTTTCTAAATATTTGATCAAAACTTAGTCACCATCTACTGATTTTCCCACGAAATTAAAATAGGGACAGTAGGTATATCAAAAGTTTCAAAAACCATTTTCAAGTCTCCAAACTAGTTCCATCCTCCATCAAACCACTTTCAAACATCACAAAGCTAATCTAACCCTACCATACACCTTCTTAGGGTGTCATGGGTCCTTAGACATTATCAATCCACTAGGTCTAACAAGGGTTTCTTATATGTCCATTTCTAGGGCTTCAAAGTTACATATGTACAAAAATGGAGTGGTACAAGTTGATGCATGTATGATATCTTGTAAGAAAAATGTATAAACATAATAATAACTTGTAAAAATCATAAAAATGAGTTTGTTTACTTACTTGATGGTTTAGAGAGTTTAGATGATGAAAAACCTACTAATCCTTGAGTTTTTATTTCAAAACTCTATCAAGGATGATTATATAAACTAGTTTATGACAAGATCTTGTAAAATTTATACTCCTTGCTCCTTGAACACCTTAGTTTGATCCACACTCAAGAGAAAATGAAGAGAAAAGTTTACTTGCTTTGTAAAAATGATTTTGTAACTAAAAAATGGATGAAAAGTTTCTTATATACTTGGAGACAAAAGTTAGGTGACATTTAAGAGTGTTGGTGAGGTTATTAAAGTTTGAAGACCTTAGGGGGGGGGGGGGGTGGCCGGTCCTAAAGGAGGGAAATGGGGGGGGGGGGGGAGTTGTCTTGGGATTAATTAGGAAAATTAGTATTAGTAGTAAAGTGTAGTTAGGTTAGGTTTAGGTTTAAGGTTTAATCGGGTACCGGGTTTGTTAGAAATAAGTTTTGTTGAAGTTATTCGGCTCATAATAAAGTTATAAAAATTGTAAAAATAAGTCGGGTACAAGTACGGAGAGTTTGGGTGATTATCGTTCAATTTTGGTGAAAACCGTCGTTATCAAATTAAACGTACGATACGTAATAGTTAAATTTCCAAAATACCGGGTAAATTAATATTATAGCTTTTATATTGTAAAAATGAGTATAAAAACGTATTAGGATCATAGTCGGGAGTGTCGGACATGTTAGACACTTTTATAGTTCACGTATTAGCGTTTATTTAAAATAAACGTACGTAAATCGTTAATTATATTAAAAATATAATTTGAATACCCTACGAGTGGAATAGTATGCAAGTGCCATAAAGATGATATGCAGACTATTTCTAGTCTGTATGAGATGTCCCAAATGATAAAGCATGAATTCGCTCCTGAACCAATACGGTTACGCGAAGTTGATTACTCGTAAACTAAATTTACGATGACATGAGTAATGCACGTGAATAGTGGTTTTCTCTCGGAAATGAATAGTATCAAGTGAATAGTAAAATTTCCGAATGTTTCTCGAAATGTCAAATTGACCTCAAAAACGATGAATAGTGATTGATGAATAGTAAATGATGAATAGTAACTTGTGAATAGTAAATTGTCGAGGTTTGGAAAATGACCAAAAATTACGAGTTGTGACACCAAGCTCCTAGGGCATGGTATGAAACATTGGCTTTCTATTTATTGGAAAATGGATTTCAAAGAGGCAAGATTGATCCAACTTTGTTCATCAAAAGAACCAAGAAAGACATCTTGCTGGTGCAGATTTATGTTGATGACATTATCTTTGGATCCACAAACCAGGAGTTGTGTGTGGAGTTTGAAAAACTTATGCATAGTAAGTTTGAAATGAGTTCCATGGGGTAACTTACTTTCTTTCTGGGTCTTCAAGTGAAACAATCAAATGAAGGCATATTTATCAGCCAAGATAAGTATATAGCAGAGATCCTAAGGAAATTTGGGTTTGCAGATTCAAAGGTTGCAAGTACACCAATGGATCCAGAAAAGGGGTTACTCAAAGATGCTGAGGGTGAAGATGTTGATGTGCACAATTACAGAACAATGATTGGATCCTTGATGTACCTTACATCATCAAGACCAGATATCATGTTCCAAGTATGTGTATGTGCAAGGTTTCAAGTAAATCCAAAAGTTTCTCATCTCACAGCAGTCAAAAGGATCTTTAGATACCTCAAGGGTCAACCTAGGTTGGGTCTATGGTATCCAAGGGAATCATCTTTTGAATTGGTAGCTTATTCAGATAGTGACTATGCTGGTGCAACCCTAGACAGAAAATCCACAACTGGTGGATGTCAATTTCTTGGCTGCAGACTCATATCATGGCAATGCAAGAAGCAAACAATGGTGGCCAATTCTACAACTGAAGCAGAATATGTTGCAAGTGCAAGTTGTTGTGGCCAAGTTCTTTGGATTCAAAATCAATTGCTTGAATATGGGTACAATTTTCTTAACACCATTATTTACATTGACAATTAGGGGTGTTATCGGGTCGGGTTATCGGGTAATCGGGTCTTGTCGGGTCGGGTGAGTCGGGTTTTAGTTTGGAAAAAACTAACCCGCAACCCGACCCGATAAGGAGTCGGGTTATCGGGTTTGGGTTGATATCGGGTCGGGTGTTGTCGGGTCGGGTGATTCGGGTTATCGGGTGACCCGATTAAGTAACAACAAGTAAAAAACATTATTTAAGAAAATTGGTATGTTCATCCGTTTTTACTTCTATTTTGTTTACTTTTATGCTATTGCATTATTTTTTTTTTACTTTGTCATCTGTTTGCATCAATGTATCATCCATCATTTGTAACTTCGTAGTATTGAATATTGATTAAAGTTGTAGATTACTTTTTGTCAATTGTAGACCACAGTTGTTGTACCATGAAGAGCAAGAATCCAAATCCATTAACTGTCTCAATTGAAAGATACGTAGTATTAAAATGTGAAAGTTTTCCATGGGCTACTAACCTTGTGAGTGAACTGTCAAAACTTAGAATTCAAGGACAGCAGAAAAAGTCCCACAACATATTAGATCACAAAATATCAGTTCCACACATACTGATGTCAAACCTAGGTGCAATAGATACAAAAGAGCATCTACACTTGGTCGGACACACCCACTAACCCAATGCAAATGCCTCTTATCCCTACTGCAGCCCAAGATCAGAATCAAACATCCTTAAACTGGTACAATAAACCTCACTTTGTAACCACTGATGTCACATTTGCTGTCTGTCAAATCAATACCAAACGAATGCCACAAAGAAGCACACTAATTCATAAAAACAAAAAACAACAATACAACATCTTCTAATATTTTTTAGACTATAGACTTGACTAATGTTCCCTAAAAAATAAAAATTAAAAAGCAATAAGTGATTGTCGGGTCTTATCGGGTTGACCCGATAACCCGATATTATTTTTTTATTAACCCTAACCCGACCCGATAACACTATCGGGTTATCGGGTTCGGGTCAAAACAACCCGAATAGCTTTTTTGACCCGATTAGACCCGACCCGATTAGCCTTATCGGGTTCGGGTTCGGGTCAACCCGACCCTACTGACACCCCTATTGACAATAGCAGTACTATTTGTATCATTAAAAATCCAGTTCAACATTCAAAAACAAAACACATTGAAATCAGACACCATTTCATAAGAGATTGCAATGAGAAAAGGTTAATACAAGTTGTCAAAATTGATTCTGAAAAGAATTTTGCAGACCTTCTCACCAAAGCTTTTGATTTAGGTAGATTTAAATACCTGGTAGCAGGTATTGGTATGATAAATCTTTGAAAAACATGTGTTTTTGTACATAAAATAACAAGTTCTGGCCTTTAAACATGGTACTGCAAGTTAGTCATAAGGTTCTGTCAGTGCATAATTGGTACTGTTAGTTCAAAGTTTGCTCTGTTTTTGTTCATCTTGATGCTTAAAATGTTGACAATGCTATAAAACAAGTGCTCTGCACTCTGTTCTTTTGGTCTACAACTAACAAATTTCAGGTTATTCAAGGTTGATAACAAAAATCATGATATGGAGATGGTAATCAGTTCACCAAGTTTTACAAACTTAAGAGCTGGCTAGTCCAAATGCAAACGGCTATTGGTAAAGACTTCTCAAATCCGTTGATAGCTGATAGTTTGCTAAAAACTAAAAGGGATTTTTACTAAAATTTCAAAGAGACTGCCAAGTTATATTTCTAAATACAAGGTACTGGTAGTTCAAATTTTAGTACTGGTAGAGTAAAATGGTACTGCTATATAGCCGTCGAGTCTGTCAGTTTAAAAATATAGCCGTTGTTTTGAAGGGTGTTTCTGTAAATTACTCATGTTTTTCTCGATTTAAGGGTATGGTTATTATAATAAAAGATCTTTTTAACCGCCTCTTCAATTACTTATCTATATCTTTAATAGTCGGTCAAAAGTAATTTTCTCATAATATCTTTAATCAATCCTTATTACAATTCACACTCACCTTTCATCTTCTACCAGTACAACAATAAAATCCCACCATCATAATCAAGTTTTTCCTTAAACTTTCACCATGGCTCATCTAAGTTTTGTCAAACGTCACAACCAGTTAGCATTTTTGGAAAAGTCTGAGGAAAATGAATCTTTTCATCAAGCAGTAGACTTTCTAAACAATTCTTATATCAGGTTTGCTTTACTTGTGAATCCCACTATTTTTGAATCTCAAATTTTACAATTTTGGCAAACGGCTAGAGTTAAAACTCTTAGGAATGGGATTCAAGAGTTAAAGGTCAAAGTGGATGGCAGAACCCTGACTTTTACCGAATCATCCATTAGAAGACATCTTCATTTGGATGATTCAGATGGTATTAGTCAATTGCCTGATACTAAAATCTTTGAAAATTTGACAAAAATAGGGTATAATGTGACTTCTACTAAGCTCACATTTCTTAAAAAGCATTTTACCCCTCAATGGAGATTTTTGATCCATACCATCCTTCATTGTTTAAGCCAAAAGAAAACCTCATGGGAGCAGTTTAGTGGTAACATGGCTGCAGCTCTCATTTGCTTGGCAACAAACAAAAAATTCAACTTTTCAAAATACATTTTTGAAGGATTGGTTAAAAATGTGGATAGTGAAACAAAGTTTTTGATGTACCCCAGGTTTATTCAATGCCTCATCAACAAATCCAAACATTTGTTACTTCCCCCAAACAAACCTTTTAAAACTCCAAAACTTACCCACAAGGTGTTTTCAAATATGAAAATTGGTTTTCAAGGAGAAGAAGTACCACTTTTTGAGGAGATGTTACCACAACATACTGAAGAACCATCCACATCATCTGATCATTCATCACCAAACCCATCACCAGTACCATCAGTCACACTACCATCAGCATCTCACCAACCATCACAAATACCATCTGCAACATCACCATCATTATCACATCATAACTCACCACCCCACTCTCCTCCACATCAAAGTTTAGATGCTCAGACTGTAAAGGAACTAAAGGAGCAAGTGCAGCTCTTGCAAACTACTCTTGAAAGTCAAAACAAACACTTTACAGAGATTAACACCAAGCTAGTTAAGAGGGTTGAGAAATTGGAGTTAAAGGTGAAGTTGTTGAAGGGTAAAAGGACTTCTCAGTTGGTTGCTTCTAGTTCCTCAAGTTCAGATGCAGAAGGTTTGGGTCTCTCTTCCAAAAAGGGGAGGATGGGTAGTTCTAAGAGTGAAGAAGAGATTCAGTTTCAATTTCATGAAGGAACTCAAGTGGTTGATGAAGAGCCTGCTAGTGCAGAAAGAGAGCCTGTTAGTACAAAAGAGACTGCTGAAGCAGAGCAAGAGCCTGCTGGGATTCAGAGGCTATTGGCTATGGATTTAAAAGGTTCTGCTCAAAAGTTCTACAAAAGAAAAAGGGGATCACAGCCTCAGGGGAGGTTTCTTGTTTCTGATGAACAATCTGCTGCTCCAAGTCTAGAATCAACACCAAAAGACAAAGGCAAGAAAATTATGTTTGAAGATGAAACAAAGCCTAAAAAGTTGAAGAAGAAAGAACAAGTACAATTGGCTGTAGATGATATGTTATCCAAACAGCTTCATGAAGAAGAGGTTATGGGGGCTGAAGAAGAGTCAAGAATATTACAAGAAAAATTTGATGCTCAGCTGCAATATATTATTTCCATTGATCCAATTGTAATGGGTGAAGCTTATACTCTTGTGTGTGATGAGTCTCTTAGCTCAGATGAAATGACAATCGAACTTAATGATTTCATCACTAAGAAATATAATCAAGAGGCATTGGATGATGTCTATCAGCAGATCCAGAAGAATAAGAAGAAAGGGTTTAAAATGCCTCATTCTGAGGCAGATCAGAAGCATTTCTTCAAGTTATATCTAAAAAGAGAAGTGAACATGAAGGATCATCAACTCAAAAGTAAATCATTTGATGAATTGAAGCTTCTATACTTAGAGGCTTACAGAATAAACAAAACCACTTTCCTCATGGATTCACAAGAAAGGCCTTCCAAAAGAAGAAGAGATGATCAGAAGGATCAAGCAGAGAAAGCAGACTTGCCTCCTGTTCAGTCAAGAGAAATGGTTGTCCATGTTCCACAAGTTGTCTTTGCTGAACCTTTACATGCAAGGCATCCAATCATAGATTGGGAAATCTACTATGAAAAATTTGGTAAAGCATGGAAGATAACAAGAGTTGGAAATAAGGTTGAAATATTCAAGAACTTTGAAAATCTGCTTAGAGCATGTAGCAGAATGGATCTAGATGAATTGTGGGACTTAGTTCAAGAGAAACTGAAAACAAAGTATAAACCTGATGCAAAGGAGCAAGAGCTATGGGTGGAGTTCAGCAGATTATATGATCCAAATCCTACTGATACACATTGGAAATTCCCTTGCCATGATTTATCTGTTTCATGGGAATACTTCAGCATGAGCTATGTTCATCATCTTTCCACTCAGAGTGGAATAGAACTTTTTATGCTAGGTGAGAAGGAGTATCCTTTAAGCTCTGAAGTATTATCAGTCTTGATCTCCAATAAACTATTGTGTGAAGAAGAAACTGATGCAGTCAAAAGATTGAAGGAAAGCATATTTGATCAGTATGAAAGCCTAAGGAGGAATAGATGATAAGGTTTTTTGGAAGAGTTCCCTCAGATCCTCAAGGTATGAATTTTATTCACAAGAAACTTGGTTATTTTAATAAGGGATAACAAGTTTAGGGGAGGATTGTTGGGAATAAAATGCTCAAGTCAAAGAGTCTGCCAGAAGAGCCTGCCAGATGATGAGTTAAGCCTGCCTCTTTGTTTTGTTGAAGTTGAAGATAAACTAACAGTACCTTCTGGGTGAGAAGGTACTGCTAGTTGATGAAGGTCCTACCAGTTTAAACGTCAAGTTATTATATTTTATTTAGAGATATTTAGTTGTATTATTAGTCTTTGTACAAAGTTACACGTTAAGTAAAAGTAGTACAGAAGTCTCAGTAGATAATATGGAGTGTTTTACCTTGAAATGTGTAATATTAGGATAAGATAAGTCTCTAAGTATATTATATTATGCAACTTTACAACTTGTAATAAGGGTTCCTTATACTATAAAAGGAACCCTTAGTCACCTTTTTAGACATAACTGCATGCACAACTTCAATCATAAAATCCCTTTTATGTATTAAAAGATTCAAGGTTACCTTTGTAATCCCGGTGATAGTTTAGATCACCCGTATTATCTCATAAATAATATTGAATCGTTTTGTGTTATTCATGTTGTGTTCATCACTCTAAATTATTCACGTTTACTTATTCACCACCTTTGTTCCTTTAGTGTGTTCTAGTAAATTTCGTGTACTAAATCACATTCATTCATAAATATCTAAAACACATTATTAAGACTAACATCCCAAGTGTTTGTATAATCCTTCCACAGTAGGGTAAGAGTGTATGCAAAAAAAAAAAAAAAAAAAAAAAAAAAAAAAAAAAAATCAAAAAAATTAAGAAAAAGAAAAAGAAAAGAGAAAAACATACGGACTACCATCCCATTTCATTCTATGTTCATTTTAAGTTCTTGTTATTTTTAATTTATTAGCTTAAGTCGAGTCTAGTCTTGGCTTAGCAACGCCATATTGTACATGTAATTAACCAAGATGATTAACTCGCTACCAGTAAAGATTGTCTTTATCCAAAAAAACCGTGTATTCCATATCCCTACACCTAACGTTATAACCCTTTAAAAGACCTCTTTGATAGTTTATCCTAGGTGCTTACGCCATGTGGTGGAGGTTTGATCTTTTCCCAAGCCTATGGTAATCTATTTTGCTATGACAGGTAGTGAAAGATATTTTCCATTTCCATATTGTGATATATACTTTATTACACCCGAGAGATGTGAGTATCTAAACACTATTTGTGAGATGCTAGTGTATCACCTTCGTGCTTGTCGTTGGTCTTTAGTGGAACGATTATTTGTTGTAATTACTTTTATATTAGTGTAAAATGACCCCTAACTTTTATTTTGATTAGAATAAAAGCGCATTTGCTTGAGGACAAGCAAATCTCAAGTGTAAGGGTTTATGATGAGGCAAAAAATGGTCCGTTTTTAGGGGGTCATTTAAGCCGGAATTTGAATTTATTTGATCAAATAATGCCCTAAATCGTTCCTTTTGTGATTTTAGGTACTTCTGGAAAAGGAAGCATTTTGGACGTTTTTGGAGCATAAAAGTGAAGAAAACGGCAAAGTCTGAATTTTCCTTGCTGGGAACAGTACCTGACGGCGTTAAAGAGAAATTTTATGACGGCGTCAAGAGCAAAAGTGGTGACGGCCCAGTAGAAATGTGACGGCGTCAAATCAAGGCCGTCAAGAGTAAAAGTGGTGACGGCCTAGAACAACATTACACATGACGGCGTCAGATCTGGATCTAGGCAGTCCGAGAATATCATGGGCGGCGGGTTGATGGCGTCAGAAGTTTCTTCTTGACGCCGTCACCATAGAAAATCTATATATAGTCTTTGTAATTTTCATTCAATAAAGAGGACAATATTAGGGACGACTTGAAAAAACCCTAGCTCGAGTTTTACAGTATTTTCAAGGGTTTTCACCCCTTGAAACCCTTCATGTTCAATTAAGATAAGTATCATTTCAATTCATTCAATATGTCTATGTGTTGTTTGAATATATCTTACGCTTATCTTGATTTTAACATGCTAGGCTAGATCTCTTGTGTGTTTGCTTAGATGTAATGAAACCTAGATGTTGATTATAGGTTGATTGCTTGTTTATAGTTGTAATGGATGAATGATTTCGATGTTAGGCTTAAGAAAACTGGCAGACTTCCGTAGTGTAACTTGCTTGAACGTCTTAAGAAACATGAACCAATGCGTACTAAGGTTTTTATGGTTGTATTTAATGCACGAGCGAATTCTAATGATCCCATGTTAGGAGCTTCTTGCAGGCTCGACATAGGAGTGAAGTAGGAGCTTATAGAGTTGGGGAAGTACGTACGCCATCCCATGATTGGTATTAAGGAATATAACCCATCATCCACGCAACTGTAACAAACTATCAACCTGTAAAAGATATCTAGAGAGTAATGAAATCTAAGTAAACACAATTTTCCCATTTATTGTTCACTCCATATTAGTAATTAGTTTTATTTGCATTTTTGTTATTTCATTTTGATTGCATCTTAGTTATTGGGTTAGTTGAATAGCATTCCGCCCAGTCTTCCAATACCCGAGATTTTTATTTGCTTTTATAAAAATATAAAAATACCAAAAGAATCATCCCTCACATCTAGACCTAGTTTTTAGGTTTTCTAATCCTAGCGACACTATTCCTGAGTTGAACGATTAATCCCCCGGTACTTGTCACTATACTATACTACAACGATCATGTACACTGCCTGGTGGGGGTTGTAAGCTTCTCGAGATCCCTCGAGAGGTAAAGCCTGGTGCAATTCCAACGCACCAAGTTTTTGGCGCCGTTGCCGGGGATTGTCAATATTTACATTTATTCCTCAACTTTCGCAAAAGAGTGCGGCGCTACCAAGTTTTTGGCGCCGCAGCCCGGGGAATAGTTATTGTCTAGGTTAGAATTTCTTTTTATTAGGTCTACTTGCTAGATTCCTTTCTAGTAAGATTTTATTTTTCTTTTTTAGGTTCTCTTTAGTCTAACTTATTTCTTTGTGTCTTTGTTCGTATTAGGTTGGTGTTTATGGATTTAGTGAATCGCCGTTTAGAAGTTAGCAAGAGGCTTATAGCGCATAAAAGAAGAAAGAGGGAAGTTAACACATTTAAGAAATTTATTAAGCCCCTTCAAATGAAAATTGAGTTTACAGACTTCGCTCCAACCCCTGATGAATTGAGTTACCATAGATTTCTTTTACAACACCCCTGCCCCTCAAAATATAGAAAGATACCATGGATTAGGAGGCATAACTTTAGGAACATAAAAATTCCTTGCATGATTGGGTACATGTCTAGAGAGCATAAATACATTGACTTAAAAGCACCCATGAATATTATGTCTAGGTTCTACTACAACTGGATAATGAACGAAAGGTTAAGCCCTAGAAAAGACCCTTACAACTCTAATAGGCTATGCAATTTCGTCAGGAGAGTTAAAGGGGTACACATCTTTATAGGAAATTTTACTTATCAATGCGACTTTGTAATCCTAGAAGATGTTAGAGGCATTATAGATCCACACCTAGGAGAAATGGTTCTAGGACGACCTTTTGTTGAGAAGACTAAGATGTATTGTGATCATGAGAAGGGGATAGTTCAGTTTACTGATGAGATAGAGAAGATTACTTTTATGATGCCTCACATGAAGGAAGAATTAAAAGGCATCAAGAATCTACAAATTGTTGAGATTCGACCTTATGAGGTTAAGGAAGATGGAATTGATGATGATGCTTATTATGAGAGGAGGCGAACATACTATTCAGGTTGCATGAATTTAGGCCCTGAGTACAAGTGTTATGAGAATTGGGTTAGATGTTTTGAGTCGGCACAAAAGTGGGAAAGGAAAACGTAATAGCCCATGACCTTGAGTCTAGCTACAAGACTCATAAATAAAGAAAAGCGCTTCTTGGGAGGCAACCCATGCTTTTTGTAATTTTTATTTTGTTTGATTGTTATTTGTTTCCATATGCATGCTTTATTTTTATTGTTGGTAGATCATGTTTCAAAACTAAAATGATGAAAATACTTTATTTTGTCGTTTGGCTTTGTCTTAACTTCATCCAAAGATATTTCGCTAAAGATAAGTGTAAGGGGAAACCCCAAATATATTTTTAAGAAACAAAATTGATCATGATTCTCCACAATATTAAATGGACATATATATTCGTATTTGTTAGAGTCAAGTGCTTGTTTCGAGTCATAATGATGTTTTGCAGGATTTTCCAGGAAGTAAGACATAAGTTTTCCAAAAAATTTTCAGAAACTTAATGTAAGGATTTCAGCAGGTCACTTCTGACGGCGTCAGGAAGAAATTCCTGACGGCGTTATGTGTAAAATTCTGGAAATTTTGCTAGTTTTGTTTTTCTATCGGAGTCTTAAAGTTTTTGTTAATTCTTTAGTTTTATAAACTCCAGGAAATCTGCAAACATTTATTCCACAAGCATTATATCCCTTTAATTCCTAGAAAGCAATTTAAGATATATATGTTATTTTTCTAGGATTTGTTAGTATATATAGATTGCCGTCGATTTTACGCGAGATTGCCTTGTTTGTTTTCTCAGGTTTAACATTTAGGAGTGAAACTTTAGCCTTAGCAAGCGTCTCATGGATAGGAGTTGTATGACTAGCACAAAAACCATACCACTCAAAAATTTCCACCCCAAATATGTGAGGTTCGCCCTTAGATATTTAGGAAAAAGCATTAATTGTTGGTGCTTATGAGTGTACCGGTAGTATTTAGATTCTAGAACTTGTGATAGCGATACCTCCCGAGACCACTAGTGAGACTACATTCGTGTAGTAGGATTTACTACATGATAAGAGGCATTAGAATCACCCTTGTGTTAAACCCGTATCATAATTACTTGACCATTTAAGTCATATTACTTGACAAGTTAAGTCAATTAATTTTTCCCACACCTTTAGCGTTGTACTCATTTTTAGTACACGAAACCCCTAATACACCCCTCCGAGCCTATCTTTTCGTTTCTAACTTTAAGCATTTTACTTAAAGGAAGAATTTGTTACACCCCACTTAAATGTACAACCAAATCGCCTTAGCCTTCCATGTATGCACTCATCTTTAGTGCATTATTGTTATTTGTTTAAACCCTTAGTTAATTATCTAATTGATTACATGGTTGCTAAGTCGAGTCGTATCCTTGTACATATTGTTTTGGGACGATTGGGACTCATGGGTAAAGTACTAATGTTATGGAGTAATGGGGAAGAACATCTTATTATACCCCCATATGTACGTTAATCTTAAAAGTACTCTAAGTGTTTTGATTATCTTAATTCGAGTCATTAGATTAGTCTATTGTAAAGTATGTAAAGATTCAAGTGTAAGGGGGATGTTCATTCCCTATGATGTATTATTTTGGATGGTAGGGTAAGAGTGTATGCAAAAAAAAAATCGAAAAAATTAAGAAAAAGAAAAGAGAAAAACATACGGACTACCATCCCGTTTCATTCTATGTTCATTTTAAGTTCTTGTTATTTTTAATTTATTAGCTTAAGTCGAGTCTAGTCTTGGCTTAGCAACGCCATATTGTACATGTAATTAACCAAGATGATTAATTCGCCACCAGTAAAGATTGCCTTTATCCAACAAAACCGTGTATTCCATATCCCTACACCTAACGTTATAACCCTTTAAAAGACATCTTTGATAGTTTATCCTAGGTGCTTACACCATGTGGTGGATGTTTGATCCTTTTCCAAGCCTATGGTAATCTATTTTGCTATGACAGGTAGTGATAGATATTTTCCATTTCCATATTGTGATATATACTTTATTACACCCGAAAGATGTGAGTATCTAAACACTATTTGTGAGATGCTAGTGTATGACCTCCGTGCTTGTCTTTGGTCTTTAGTGGAATGATTATTTGTTGTAGTTACTTTTCTATTAGTGTTAAATGACCCCTAACTTGTATTTTGTTTAGAATAAAAGCGCATTTGCTTGAGGACAAGCAAATCTCAAGTGTAAGGGTATATGATGAGGCGAAAAATGGGAATTTGAATTTATTTGATCAAATAATGCCCTAAATCGTTCCTTTTGTGATTTTAGGTACTTCTGGAGTGAATTCTGGAAAAGGAAGCATTTTGGACGTTTTTGGAGCATAAAAGTGAAGAAAACGGCAAAGTCTTAATTTTCCTTGCTGGGAACAGTACCTGACGGTATCAAGAGAAATTTTCTGACAGCGTCAAGAGCAAAAGTGGAGACGGCCCAGTAGAAATGTGACGGCGTCAAATCAAGGCCGTCAAGAGAAAAAGTGGTGACGGCCCAGAACAACATTACACATGACGGCGTCAGATCTGGATCTAGGCAGTCCGAGAATATCATGGGCGGCGGGTTGACGACGTCAGAAGTTTCTTCTTGACGCCGTCACCTTAGAAAATCTATATATAGTCTTTGTAATTTTCATTCAATAAAGAGGACAATATTAGGGACGACTTGAAAAAACCCTATCTCGAGTTTTAAAGTATTTTCAAGGGTTTTCACCCCTTGAAACCCTTCATGTTCAATTAAGATAAGTATCCTTTCAATTCATTCAATATGTCTATGTGTTGTTTGAATATATCTTACGCTTATCTTGATTTTAACATGCTAGGCTAGATCTCTTGTGTGTTTGCTTAGATGTAATGAAACCTAGATGTTGATTATAGGTTGATTGCTTGTTTATAGTTGTAATGGATGAATGATTTCGATGTTAGGCTTAAGAAAACTGCCAGACTTCCGTAGTGTAATGATTGAGGCAAAAGCAGTCAACTAAATTCAACCACGGATGTGGTTAAACAAGTCAAACTCCTAAGGCTCAATGCTCTGAGGAATACAGTGTTTTCCCGGGTCGTTTAAGTCCCGACGAGGTGTGAATTGTAAACAAAACGGTTATTTGATCGGGTGAATTTGGATGAGAAAAAGGTTTGTGTGATTAGAACTAACGAATATACTAGAAAATAGCTTAAACAAGCTATTAGAATAAGACGTGAAAGTTTGAAAACCCAGAAACGATTAAAACCTAAAAACGCGTACGTTACGTTTAAATAAACGTAGACGTACGAAATAAAACGCGAGTTTTGATAAAATAAAATACTTACAAAAGTGAAAATCAGATTTTTACAATCCTAATAATAAAAGAAACTTTTTAGAAAATTAAAATTACTTTTTACAACATTTAATTAATTATTATTAATTAAAAACTATTTATTAATTACTTATTATTAATACTTTAAATAACTAAAATACACTACAATATAATTTAAATACTAAAAAGGTGAAAATAAAATTTCTAAAATTATAAAATAACTAAAAATAAGTTTTAAAAATAAAAATAAGTGTTTTTGTCTTTTTGTGCTTTTTATATTAATTAATTACTTATTAATTACTAATTATCTAATTAACTATTTTAAATTAAGAAAATTACTAAATGAACAGTGAAAATTCTAATAAAATTTCTAAAATTATTTTACAACATATAAAAGCTATAAAAAAATATAAAAACTTGATTTTACTTAATAAAAACTAATTATGCTATATTAAACTTAATATTAATTAATAATTAATAAAACTAAAATTAATTCTAATTAATACTAAATGATACAATAAAAATCTGAGAAAATTAATATAAGTACTTTAATATAAGATATAATTAATAAAAATATAAAAATGACAAGTACTTAATAAAAATTTAAAAATGAAAATTAAAATTAAATAAAATTAAATAGAAACTATCACTTAGAAATAAATTGGTTTTTTCTTGGTTTTTCTTTTTGAAACTTGATTTATAACTAAAAACAATAACTTTTTGTAAAAGCAAAATTTTTTTTGAACTTAATAATAAGCTGGAATAAGCCAATAAGTCAAGACAGTTGACTTTTGTTGACCCAAAGGAAAAATAAGCTAAAATGGCATGTGGTGGGACCCACAATGGGTGTTTCTGGTGTAATTAAGCTAAGTAAACTAGAATAAGCTGTAAAAATAAAGAAATGAGCTCTTAATAAGCTAGATAAGCTTGATAAGCTAATTCCAAAACCAAACTGTGAACAGATTTGGGACAAGGTTTAGTGACTAAACCAGGTGGGTCCCACAGGGTTTCAGGTCAAAGAATTGGTCAAACCTGATACCCTGGTAGGAGGGGAGTGGAAAGGAACCAAATTTGGTGGCTGTGGACAACCATGGTGGCCTGAAGACCACCACCAAGGTGGTGGTGTGGACTGTGGTTCTGTGCAGCAGGGCAGACCTTGCCCTGCAAGTGTCTTTGGGACAATGGTGGGCCCCACACAAAATTACCAAAAATAAAAGGAAATGGGGAATTGAAAGTTGAGCTGGTAAACAAATGCAAGAAACAAGTTTCACAATCTGAGCTATCACACAAAAATCAAAACAATTATCCAAACTTTTGGAAAAATCTGAAAATGAAACTTTGACTTTTTAAAGAAACTTGGTAAGTTGACTAATATGAGTTTTGGTTGGGATTCATTGACTGAAAAAGTTGTTTTAGCTTATAATGAGATTAGGGTAACTTATTTTAACACATTACAAACTTGGAATGAGGGGCTTGAACATCAAAGACCACACAGATTATCAGTTAAGCAGGTACACATGGAGTTTTGACTTATTTCTAATTGAGCACTGGTTTTCACAGTTCTAGTGTTCTACATAAACCTAATATGACATGTTCTAACCAACTAGACCCACTGAGACTAACATTAACACAATGCTAAACCCTAAATCCAAACACCCCTGTAACAGTTAAAGGCTTGAGTTTCACACTACCAAAGGCTTATTAAAGCTGAAAAACTAAATCATTGTGCTAAAACATTCTAAATTAAATCTTAAACAACAAGTAGTAACACCTAAAAAGTATTAAAACAGAAGCAATTCACAAAAGCAAATTTTAAAACTGAAAATGGAAGTTAAGCTGAGATGTGGTGAGTATACCTCAAGTCAGTGACCTAAAGCTCATTTGAGCTTATAATCAAGCTACTCAACCCAGTATAATCATCTAGAACCTGTCTGACTTGGAATTTTACCATGAAGAAATTCCTTTGACTTTCATTGACTGAGCTTGAACTTCTTAAGCAATTGAGAATGAAATAGTACTATTTAGCTGTGAACCTCACCAATGGCTATAAGCAAACTAGAATTAACTCACAGGACCTAAGGTAAGTTGCTACAAGCTTATACTTAGCTGATTAAAAAAAAATGACTTTAACTGATTAATAGGAAAAACAATTTTTGAACAAACATAAAAAGCTAAACTTTATTGAAAGAAAACAGGATTACAATATCTTGAAATAGATTACACTGGATTGAAACAGACAATACAATTTTTACCTAAACTATACTAAAATTACTAATTAACTACTACTCTATTCTTCTCTTTTCTTTTCTTTTTATAGTCCTGGAGTGTTGCTTTTTCTTTCCCACTTTTATGCTGGCCGTTGGATGGGCACCAATTCATCTCAGCCTTCAAATGTATTTTTGGCGGGAAACATGGGATTGGCAGATTGGGTGTTGGTGGGAGCATTAAATGAGGAGGGGGGAAGGTTGGGTAACATTTATGATGGTTGGTGGAGTTGGTGAGTGATTGGAGAGGAGGGGGGAACAAGAGCCTGGAGATTAGGGGGAGGTTAAGGACGATGAACAGTGGACATGGGAGGTTAGGGATGGGTTTGACCCGCGTTGACCCTGGGGTGGATTATTAGTTTAGGGGATGGGCTATCTGGTGGGCTTGGGGGGTTTGTAATTGGATCAGGGGTGGGTTTTTGGGTTGTGTTTGTTTTTGGGTTAAATAAATAACAAGGGTCCGTTTGGTTTGGTAACTTAGTGAACACAAGGACCAATTTTGTAGTTTTCCAAAAGTGAGGGACCTGTTTTGCCATAATTCCAAAGTATTCACAAAGACAAATTTTTGACAACATAAAAATATTACAAGGATGAAAATAATATTTTTCCAAAATAATACACCCGGGGACCAATTGTGTCATTTTTCAAAAGTCCGGGGACTAAACATGAAATTTCCTCAAAGTTTTCACCCCAGGGTTAAAAAATGATTTTTGTGAATTCCCAAGGACCAAAATTGATTTTTCATTCAAAATTATCCCACCAAGGACTGAATCTGCCAAAGTTTGAAACTCCAAGGACCAAAAGTGTAAATTTCCAAAACTTTTCCAATTTTTCACCAAAGGACTAAATATGACAACTTATGATTTCAAAAGGACCTTTGGTGACAATTTTCTATATTTTGAATATCCAGGGACTAGTTTTGTAATTTTACGAAAGTTGAGGGACTGAACTGCCAATTTTGCAAACTTTGTGCGTTTTTCATCTGTTTTTGCTCGTTTTGCATCTAAAACATATAAAACACAATTTTGAAATATTTTCAGTATTTTGATGCATTACTGAGTGTTTTTGTATGTTTTGCAGTTCAGATTAGACCAAAAATGATGAGTGTTTGAGCACTCATCAATCCCCTACACTAAACTATTGCTAGTCCCTAGCAATACTGTTTTGAAAACTTGATGGATTTGAAAAACTCTTTACCAAAAGCCATCACTTCTGGAGTAGCCAGGTGTAAGAACTGTGGCACACCTGATAACCGTGTGATTTTGAGCAAACCACCAGCTGTCAACGGATTTGAGTAGTCTTTACCAGAAGCCGTTTGCTTCTGGACTAGCCAGCTCTTGATGGAATAGTCAACATCTTGGTGAGCTGATTACCAATTATGGATTTCCACGGCCTTTACCACAAGCCATAATCTTGCGGGCTAGCCAACTCATTTGTTTTCGGGGAGTTGATGAACCATACAATTTTGGGCAAATTGCCAGCCGTCAACGGATTTGATATGTCTTTACCAAGAGCCGTTTGCTCCTGGACTAGCCAATCCCTTTTGTTGGTTAGACAAGGCGGACTGATTACCAAAAATTTTGAAGCACCAGTGAAAAAATTTTTTGAAAAAATTTTGAAATTTTGGCTAAAACGGGGGTATTATATAGTAAAATGTGATAAAATTCGCTAGAATAGCGAATACCCCCCCCCCCCCCCCCCCCACACTAAGCATGAATATTGTCCTCAATATTCAAAATCCCGGCTATTATGCCGACATTTTGAACGTAAAAGGGCAACATTACAAGCTAAGCGTGGAAAACACCATTTTGTATTTTCACTCTTGTAACCATAGCATGGGGGACTCCCCCACACTTAGGGTGAACACCCTATAAGCATGCTATTGTTTTTGTTTACCGAGTCGCTAGCTTGACTCGACCCCGAATTCATTTGTCCTTGGGGAAGCATGATGTGGAAGAAACAATCTCAATCGGACTTTCATTCAAGATGTTTGGACAAACATATGAAGCACGTGAAAGTTCCACACCGATGAGATATAGTACCGGCTCAAGAAAATGATACATGAAAATGCCGGGATCAAATATAGTGTCCTCATTCCCGAAGGAATGTAGAACAGGAGAAGTCACCCTGTAGGTGAAGAAAGGAAGAAAGATCTTGATGACAATCAAGATTGAATCATCATCATCGGAAAGAGAATTCATGATTGGTGTATCATGAATCTCATCAGTAAAGCTCGTGTGATCTAGACAAATTATGGGCGGGAGGGTTGGGATTTTGATATCAATCAAATTCTCAAGGTTGAGAATATTTCCCTCCGGAAAACAAAGATCAACTTTGTCTAGATCAAAGTAAAAATTATCATACTCTGGTGGAGGTATGATACGAGTGAGTTCACCGGAGAACTCCTCAAAGGTAAATAAATCATATTCGGGGAGAGAAATTTGAGAATGAGAAGTGGTACTGTCACTAATCTTCTCTCCCATATGATCATAGGTAAAGGCTTCAAACTCCGGAATAGGATCGTCGGAGACAATGTCACTATCCTTTATGGGGATAGGAGATGAAATAGGTTTCATTTTGAAAGCCTCGATTTTAGAAATGAGGAGATCAACATTCAATAATGTTGCACGAAGTGCTTCATCCTTGATTTCAGTGTCAATCTCATCATTCTCTTCTTCTAAGCTGACTAGCTCAGAAGGTAATTCTTCCATATAAACGATGTCCTCACAAGATAACGAATTGTCATAAGTAGAATCGGAGAACACCTCATCATGATTAGATGGGAAGAATAGAGGAGGAGGAATATCACACATATGGTCAAAAGTCCCCTGTGACTCTCTCGGGATTGGGACAAGGATCTCAACACTAGACTTTATTAATTCGTCCGATTCCTTATTAGGAACAGTGCTAAGATGCTTATCCCCCATGATCAGAGAGTGAGTGTGAACTTCGGGTGTGATAGGAGTGGGTTGAGATGGAATCTCAACTGGTGGAATCTCATCTGATGAACCTGATGAATCTTTATAAAATCCAAGGATATCAAGTGTATCCTCATCATCACTGTCATCAGGAATGAAACGAAATCGAGAGCTAGATCTGGCTGCCTTTTCTTTTGCTATTGATTCCCGAATAGATCTTTCATAAGCATCTTGGGAATTTATTTTAGCAGCCTGTTCGTCAGCTAGCAATTCTTCCATCGATTTTTGGTTTGGATTATCTGGGGTATGTGTCATTCCTCTCAAGTCTTTTACTAAATCTAAAAGATCAATGAGAAGACTTTCAGGAATTGGTGGAGAGGGAGGTTTATAACACCCCGTAAAATTTTCCTAACATTATAACATAAAAACAGCCATTTTTACCCATGACATTTTTTTGTCATAACATTTTAACGATACTCACATTTATATTAAAAAAAAAAATCTAAAATATCGCGAACAAATTAAAACATTCATAAATACATTTCGACAATCAAATCTAAAACATCATTATTTAAGTCCAAACAACTGATAACACACGACACTCTCATTATATCACATGACACAATTAAACTCAAGACTTCATTTGGCAGAACCATTTTTGTAATCAAACACCAGACCTCTATATAATTAATCTATCTAAATTATTATACAACTTATATCCTATCGCGACTAATACATATTTTACCCAATGCAACAACTTCTATAGACACCTCGACCGACATATTTTCATTTTGTTTCTCATCTCGTAATAAATTACTACTACACCAAACGGACTCCATAATCTTTTTATTCCTTCGTTTGAGATTGGGTAACAGCGAGATCACCTAGTCATGTTCCAATATAAACCTAAATCATCAAACTTCTTGCTCACTTAATATATGAACTAGTACACTATTAAAGACCCCGACACAACTCGAGTAGATTTCTTATAATTTATCACATACTCTCTAACTCATCTCGACTCTCGTCCTTCTCCATTTGTTTCGACTAGACCAAGATTGTATAATTTCTAGTACTTCAATTCGTACAAGTTCCACAACTACTGACAAACTAAATTCCATTTGTTTGTCTCCCTTATTGGACCGATTTTTGACAGAAATACAACAAAGCACATATTACCTTTCTCCTTTCATTTGTTTACTACCTCAGATACAACCTAAAGACAACCACAAAACTCACCCTTGGGTAAAAACTAGCACAACGTGTCATAAGCCTTCTTGTGGCCTCCCTTGCTCTCCAATCACTTAGTATTGTCAGGAATCTTCAAGCGCTTGCCCTACACTTTCCCTTGCTCATAATTGTTGTTAAGTCTCGATTTGACAATAGGGGAGGTGGCGTACTACCTTTGTAAGATTGCATGTTATCTCATACTAAACTCAAGTATATAAATAAGCTATACGAATAGCAGTCTAGACACTACAACTCACAATCATGCATGCTTATCATTTGTGTTGAGCCATGGTGGAAGGAAAAGCATGGTGATGTAAACATGAAACTGATATAGATTCATGGTTAAGCCTTAACCAGATTATACCTCATTACCATACCACCTATCAGATATCACTATACCAAAAGTAAACATGAAATACTACTCTTGCACATACTGTACGAGAAGATCTAGCCAACACATAGATTCCATACGTTTTCTTAAGTCGACAAGGAGCAGGTCATGGTTCTCGAGTTCTAAAGCTTCTCTAGTTCTAGTAGGTGACAAGGTTGAAAACTTCAAAGGCGTTGAAGTTACTTTGGCTTCGTTTCTCTTTCGACCCGTCGTTCATCCCCCACCACCAGTTGGTGTAGTAAGTATCCAAACCCATTCCAGCTTATTGCTTTCCTTCATGCATATATAAGATAATTAAGGTGGCATTGTTTAAACTTGTGTGGTGATTTTCGAGTTCACAGAAAGCTTTAAGGTGATAAACGAATTTGAGTCTTGTTTCAAAACCGACATACACTTTCGAATATTCAAACTATAAACTTTGGAAAAACTGAAAAGAAACGCATAAACATATAACACATACATGCAAGTAGTTTTGTGTTCAAAGAAACTTGTGTGACTACTTGAATGAACTCGCATTTTGAAATACTCTCACTCAACTAATTCTCAACAAACAGTAAACATATCTTGGCTCAACACTTACTCATTTCGGCTTTATACTCTCTTTTAAACTCATTGAACTTGATATATATTTATACTCGACACACTGTGGAAACAAACTCGAATGAGTCGAGAATCATTTAAACTTCTTTGGACTCCTCTTGCAAATGACAAGCTCGTACATAAGTCTATATAGCTTATGATTTTGTGAGATAATACAAACATATACATGCAAACATATAAACTCAGCATTCACTGAATAAACTTGTAAGCCAAATGAAACACAGTAGCTTAACATTAAATATATCTAACATGCAAACTAAACCGAAAAGAGTCCTTGCTCCACTGGGTGCGTAGCTTGGTTGTGAACGAGAGGTCTTGAGCTTGATCCTTGGGAGTGGCACTTTGCCAAATTTTTGTTATTTTTGAAGCTTTAGCCTTTTGGCAGATTCAGCCCTCAACATTTGATAACTTGTCAACTTACTTAAGAACTTTAAATAAGTTTTATAACTTACATTAATATTTACATTTGTAGCCCCAAACTTTGAACCACTTATCATTTTCTTAAAAACTTTTATAAGTTTTTAAACATATTCATTTTTGACTGAGTACGAAAATCATTTAACTATTGGTTAAAAGAATAAATTTTGTATAATTTAAAGGTTTTCATAGAAACTTAATTTCGTTTTAACAAAGTTATGACTATATCATAGTAATATGTATCGGGATCTACATTTTTGAGACTATAAATGGAATAACATTTCTGAATAACTTGAATTATAAAATTATATAACTTGACGTTATTATCGGTTAACTTGAACACACGTTAAGAAATGGTTATTCCTACAATAAAACTCATCGATTCATTTAACCAGGCATAAACTTTCAATTTATCGTTCACCAACTTTCGATACATATTATAAACTCATGACGAGAAATATAAATAATAAACGATACATAAAGACAAGTTATATTGTATATAACTTGCTCCTGAACTATTAAGCGTTTTGCCACACAAGCCACCTCTGCCACAAAACCACTTATGTCATCCTACTTTATGTCAAAACACTATTCTCGATAAGTTAAACTTATCCCAAACTCCTATAATTATCCAGGTTATCTCGTGAAGTCATTTCACTTCTGACGTTACTTATTCTCTGTCTACTATTTCATTCAGGTGAGTCATAGCCCCTACTCTTAATTGTTTTATAATGATTTATAAACATTTTTGGGGGAGATACATGCTTAACTATTGTTTTATACTTTTACAAGTACTCGTTAACTATTTACATATTACTGTGATTTCATAGCCCACTCTTTAACTATTTTCCCGTGGGGGAGATACATGCTTAAAACTCGATCACAAGTCTTTTATACCGGGTATTGAAATACCGTCAGGCCAATGTTATTTGCTTAAGTTACTATTGCCGAAAGTCCCTCGATCATGAACCTTAATCACTTGAAGGGTGAACGTAAATAAATGTGGATAGTACTATTAGTGATTGACAATCCTCGTTTGGTTGTTAGAGAAAACACCAGGCGCACTTTATTGTTCTTATTATAGGTTATTGGCAAATACCTATCTTGAGGGCCTACTACTTACCGTCATAACTTGAGATTATGATTGGCTGTTAATCGTTGAGTATCATGAGCTTAAGGCAATAACAGGAACATTGATTTAAACTTATTGATTGTATGTGATTACAATACATTCTTAACTTGTGATTCGAAACTCGTGTTAAATGGATTTATAAACCAATTACTATTTTTGGTGTTGGCCCGATGAAGGGCAAACCAACGGATTGATTTGTGTTGATAAGGAAATCACTCTTTTCTAATTAACGATTTAAACTATAAACTCTATGAACTCACCAACCTTTGTGTTGACACTTTTTAGCATGTGTTTATCTCAGGTTACTATACAAGAAGGAACTTGAAGGCACGGAGTGGGCTTGTAACCCGGCATGGGCTTAAATAAACATTTTGGCATATTTCAAATAAACTTGTCGTTTAAATTATGAAACATCTTGATGTCTCGAATATTTGGTATTTTGAATGAATTAAACTTTAAAGCGTCACTTTTGTGTCGTTTTCCATGATTGTGACAAAGATCCTCGAAGTAACACCCAAAAAGTCTTCCGCTGACATTTTAAGTCTTCCGCTGACGTGATGATTTTGGGGGTGTTACAGATTGGTATTCAGAGCTACAGTTATAGAGAACCAAGTGTTTTGAACATTGGACTATAACTACACTTTTAAAACGGACCACTTTTACAAAATACCACCTTATGCCCTCCGTGCCTACGCGTTTCCAACATCTGGTAGAGACATTACTTTTACATGAATTCTTATATATGTTAACATGTTATGATTATGCTAATGACTTATATTTACTAATCGGGATTATTACAAAAACTGTGTCTTTATATTTTCGTCCGCCAGACGATTATATGACTTTTAGATAGTTTATGCTACAACTACACTCTAGTATATTAATGTATATATATATATATATATATATATATATATATATATATATATATATATATATATATATATATATATATATATATATATATATATATATATATATATATATATATATATATATATATGCTCCCCCAACTATTTTGAGTACTATACCAATCCTCCTTAATTATCTTGCTCTCATCTTTATAGATGTATATGACATACTCTTTTTGTACTCTCGGAAAATATGCGCACTACCTCGTCGATCAGTATGGATGTTGAGTCAGAAATTCTTAAGTAGGATGATTTACAACGTCCTTATTTGAATGGATTGGGACGCCTTTCCATTGAAATAAAGAAATTGTAAACCGCCGAACCATAAGTTTATACTTCGTTATTTACATCGTTTGGGACGCTTCTCTATGTAAATAATGAATTATAAATAAGTGGGCTTAATTTTGTCTGAAATGGCATGCATATGAAATCTAGGATCACTAAAGTTCATAAAACACTAAAACTTCAGCCAAAGACTCACAATTTTCTTCTGCGTATGCCTAATTCTAAGGCATTACGGCACAACCACATTTCTTCAATCATGTGCTTACTTTACATTCTGGCGATTTATGAAACCTTTTCACGACATTGTATGTGATTACAATGGTCTCTCTTACTTCTCCGGCACTATGAGTGATATAGCGACCTCCGAACCTTTCACAACTTTACCTAAAATCCATCAAAATCTATAAATCCCTCTAATAGAAATACAAGATATGGAATTGCTAAGGAACAAACAGATTCATCATCTACAAAATCTTGGAACCAAATACCGTGTTGTCACTAAAAACTATATTTAACAAGTTTTCTCTTTACAAAAGCTAAAATTCAGCAACTTTCTCTTCATTCAACAAGTTTCCACTTGAAAACTCTTATTATTAAAAATCTGTTAACAAGCAACTAGTTTAACGGGTAGGTTACCCTACAGATTTTAAACAAAATATTGTGAACCATGTTTATCTTCAAAACATGTTAAAATAAAAATCTTCATTCAAAAATGGAATTGTTTCTTAAGTCAAGAGGAATTGAACATAAGACAACGTAAGTAATTAGAACTACTCAACAATTATGACTATGAGAACTACTATCATCAAGGAAAAAGCTAATGTAGTAGTAGATACGTTAAGCTAGAAAGAAAAATTAAAAAGAAGAAGCTAATGTAGTAGTAGATACGTTAAGCTCAAAAGATCAATTAAAACCACTCAGGGATTAGATCGTTAGGAATGACTATTTGTTCACCCTTTCCACTCACCTTTACAGCTACCCTATCATAGAATCCCGGGACGGGATTCCGTTTAACGGGTAGGTAATATAACACCCCGTAAAATTTTCCTAACATTATAACATAAAAACAGCCATTTTTACCCATGACATTTTTTTGTCATAACATTTTAACGATACTCACATTTATATTAAAAAAAAAATCTAAAATATCGCGAACAAATTAAAACATTCATAAATACATTTCGACAATCAAATCTAAAACATCATTATTTAAGTCCAAACAACTGATAACACACGACACTCTCATTATATCACATGACACAATTAAACTCAAGACTTCATTTGGCAGAACCATTTTTGTAATCAAACACCAGACCTCTATATAATTAATCTATCTAAATTATTATACAACTTATATCCTATCGCGACTAATACATATTTTACCCAATGCAACAACTTCTATAGACACCTCGACCGACATATTTTCATTTTGTTTCTCATCTCGTAATAAATTACTACTACACCAAACGGACTCCATAATCTTTTTATTCCTTCGTTTGAGCTTGGGTAACAGCGAGATCACCTAGTCATGTTCCAATATAAACCTAAATCATCAAACTTCTTGCTCACTTAATATATGAACTAGTACACTATTAAAGACCCCGACACAACTCGAGTAGATTTCTTATAATTTATCACATACTCTCTAACTCATCTCGACTCTCGTCCTTCTCCATTTGTTTCGACTAGACCAAGATTGTATAATTTCTAGTACTTCAATTCGTACAAGTTCCACAACTACTGACAAACTAAATTCCATTTGTTTGTCTCCCTTATTGGACCGATTTTTGACAGAAATACAACAAAGCACATATTACCTTTCTCCTTTCATTTGTTTACTACCTCAGATACAACCTAAAGACAACCACAAAACTCACCCTTGGGTAAAAACTAGCACAACGTGTCATAAGCCTTCTTGTGGCCTCCCTTGCTCTCCAATCACTTAGTATTGTCAGGAATCTTCAAGCGCTTGCCCTACACTTTCCCTTGCTCATAATTGTTGTTAAGTCTCGATTTGACAATAGGGGAGGTGGCGTACTACCTTTGTAAGATTGCATGTTATCTCATACTAAACTCAAGTATATAAATAAGCTATACGAATAGCAGTCTAGACACTACAACTCACAATCATGCATGCTTATCATTTGTGTTGAGCCATGGTGGAAGGAAAAGCATGGTGATGTAAACATGAAACTGATATAGATTCATGGTTAAGCCTTAACCAGCTTATACCTCATTACCATACCACCTATCAGATATCACTATACCAAAAGTAAACATGAAATACTACTCTTGCACATACTGTACGAGAAGATCTAGCCAACACATAGATTCCATACGTTTTCTTAAGTCGACAAGGAGCAGGTCATGGTTCTCGAGTTCTAAAGCTTCTCTAGTTCTAGTAGGTGACAAGGTTGAAAACTTCAAAGGCGTTGAAGTTACTTTGGCTTCGTTTCTCTTTTGACCCGTCGTTCATCCCCCACCACCAGTTGGTGTAGTAAGTATCCAAACCCATTCCAGCTTATTGCTTTCCTTCATGCATATATAAGATAATTAAGGTGGCATTGTTTAAACTTGTGTGGTGATTTTCGAGTTCACAGAAAGCTTTAAGGTGATAAACGAATTTGAGTCTTGTTTCAAAACCGACATACACTTTCGAATATTCAAACTATAAACTTTGGAAAAACTGAAAAGAAACGCATAAACATATAACACATACATGCAAGTAGTTTTGTGTTCAAAGAAACTTGTGTGACTACTTGAATGAACTCGCATTTTGAAATACTCTCACTCAACTAATTCTCAACAAACAGTAAACATATCTTGGCTCAACACTTACTCATTTCGGTTTATACTCTCTTTTAAACTCATTGAACTTGATATATATTTATACTCGACACACTGTGGAAACAAACTCGAATGAGTCGAGAATCATTTAAACTTCTTTGGACTCCTCTTGCAAATGACAAGCTCGTACATAAGTCTATATAGCTTATGATTTTGTGAGATAATACAAACATATACATGCAAACATATAAACTCAGCATTCACTGAATAAACTTGTAAGCCAAATGAAACACAGTAGCTTAACATTAAATATATCTAACATGCAAACTAAACCGAAAAGAGTCCTTGCTCCACTGGGTGCGTAGCTTGGTTGTGAACGAGAGGTCTTGAGCTTGATCCTTGGGAGTGGCACTTTGCCAAATTTTTGTTATTTTTGAAGCTTTAGCCTTTTGGCAGATTCAGCCCTCAACATTTGATAACTTGTCAACTTACTTAAGAACTTTAAATAAGTTTTATAACTTACATTAATATTTACATTTGCAGCCCCAAACTTTGAACCACTTATCATTTTCTTAAAAACTTTTATAAGTTTTTAAACATATTCATTTTTGACTGAGTACGAAAATCATTTAACTATTGGTTAAAAGAATAACTTTTGTATAATTTAAAGGTTTTCATAGAAACTTAATTTCGTTTTAACAAAGTTATGACTATATCATAGTAACATGTATCGGGATCTACATTTTTGAGACTATAAATGGAATAACATTTCTGAATAACTTGAATTATAAAATTATATAACTTGACGTTATTATCGGTTAACTTGAACACACGTTAAGAAATGGTTATTCCTACAATAAAACTCATCGATTCATTTAACCAGGCATAAACTTTCAATTTATCGTTCACCAACTTTCGATACATATTATAAACTCATGACGAGAAATATAAATAATAAACGATACATAAAGACAAGTTATATTGTATATAACTTGCTCCTGAACTATTAAGCGTTTTGCCACACAAGCCACCTCTGCCACAAAACCACTTATGTCATCCTACTTTATGTCAAAACACTATTCTCGATAAGTTAAACTTATCCCAAACTCCTATAATTATCCAGGTTATCTCGTGAAGTCATTTCACTTCTGACGTTACTTATTCTCTGTCTACTATTTCATTCAGGTGAGTCATAGCCCCTACTCTTAATTGTTTTATAATGATTTATAAACATTTTTGGGGGAGATACATGCTTAACTATTGTTTTATACTTTTACAAGTACTCGTTAACTATTTACATATTACTGTGATTTCATAGCCCACTCTTTAACTATTTTCCCGTGGGGGAGATACATGCTTAAAACTCGATCACAAGTCTTTTATACCGGGTATTGAAATACCGTTAGGCCAATGTTATTTGCTTAAGTTACTATTGCCGAAAGTCCCTCGATCATGAACCTTAATCACTTGAAGGGTGAACGTAAATAAATGTGGATAGTACTATTAGTGATTGACAATCCTCGTTTGGTTGTTAGAGAAAACACCAGGCGCACTTTATTGTTCTTATTATAGGTTATTGGCAAATACCTATCTTGAGGGCCTACTACTTACCGTCATAACTTGAGATTATGATTGGCTGTTAATCGTTGAGTATCATGAGCTTAAGGCAATAACAGGAACATTGATTTAAACTTATTGATTGTATGTGATTACAATACATTCTTAACTTGTGATTCGAAACTCGTGTTAAATGGATTTATAAACCAATTACTATTTTTGGTGTTGGCCCGGTGAAGGGCAAACCAACGGATTGATTTGTGTTGATAAGGAAATCACTCTTTTCTAATTAACGATTTAAACTATAAACTCTATGAACTCACCAACCTTTGTGTTGACACTTTTTAGCATGTGTTTATCTCAGGTTACTATACAAGAAGGAACTTGAAGGCACGGAGTGGGCTTGTAACCCGGCATGGGCTTAAATAAACATTTTGGCATATTTCAAATAAACTTGTCGTTTAAATTATGAAACATCTTGATGTCTCGAATATTTGGTATTTTGAATGAATTAAACTTTAAAGCGTCACTTTTGTGTCGTTTTCCATGATTGTGACAAAGATCCTCGAAGTAACACCCAAAAAGTCTTCCGCTGACATTTTAAGTCTTCCGCTGACGTGATGATTTTGGGGGTGTTACAAGGTTCGTCATAATACGATGTGTCAAAATTGTCACAAGGATAAGGATTACCCGTTTGACAATCTGAGCTGAAGTGTGGACATCCACAGTAATCACAGTAGTAAAACTGATGTGGCTGTGGGTTGTACGTGCTAGAGTCATAATTGCTATCAGGAAACTGCTCATAGACAAGCGTGTTTCCCGATTGACAATCAGAACTGTAGTGTGAACCACCACAGTACTCACAATAGTAAAACTGCTGAGACTGATGGTGTGGTAGCTGGTGGAATGAATCAGTGGTGTCATGGTAAGAATAGGGATCTTGGTTATAGACAGACCCGTTTCCTGACTCTACCATGCCACAACCGGGGCAATTACCACCATTATGAGAACTACCACACCACTGGCAAACCAGAAAGTGTGGATGAGACATAGAAAGAATCAAATGTGTATAGAGGGTGAGGAAATGAGAATCAAAGGTGCGAGAGGGTAAAGGTGAATATTTTTGGGTTTTTGGAAATACATTTTGTACAAATGAGAAGGAAAATCTTTTTGTGTTTTTTGTGTTCGTTGAAAACTGAGTTTAAAAAGTTTTCGGGAATGGTTTTTGTTTTGATAATGGGAAAATATGAACAAAGGATGGATAAATGTACAATGGAACGAATTCCAAAGACACTAATCAGAAAAACCGTTTAGAATAGCGCGCACACCTCCCCGGCAGCGGCGCCAAAAGTTGATTGAGGCAAAAGCAGTCAACTAAATTCAACCACGGATGTGGTCAAACAAGTCAAACTCCTAAGGCTCAATGCTCCGAGGAATACAGTGTTTTCCCGGGTCGTTTAAGTCCCGACGAGGTGTGAATTGTAAACAAAACGGTTATTTGATCGGGTGAATTTGGATGAGAAAAAGGTTTGTGTGATTAGAACTAACGAATATACTAGAAAATAGCTTAAACAAGCTATTAGAATAAGACGTGAAAGTTTGAAAACCCAGAAACGATTAAAACCTAAAAACGCGTACGTTACGTTTAAATAAACGTAGACGTATGAAATAAAACGCGAGTTTTGATAAAATAAAATACTTACAAAAGTGAAAATCACATTTTTACAATCCTAATAATAAAAGAAACTTTTTAGAAAATTAAAATTACTTTTTACAACATTTAATTAATTATTATTAATTAAAAACTATTTATTAATTACTTATTATTAATACTTTAAATAACTAAAATACACTACAATATAATTTAAATACTAAAAAGGTGAAAATAAAATTTCTAAAATTATAAAATAACTAAAAATAAGTTTTAAAAATAAAAATAAGTGTTTTTGTCTTTTTGTGCTTTTTATATTAATTAATTACTTATTAATTACTAATTATCTAATTAACTATTTTAAATTAAGAAAATTACTAAATGAACAGTGAAAATTCTAATAAAATTTCTAAAATTATTTTACAACATATAAAAGCTATAAAAAATATAAAAACTTGATTTTACTTAATAAAAACTAATTATGCTATATTAAACTTAATATTAATTAATAATTAATAAAACTAAAATTAATTCTAATTAATACTAAATGATACAATAAAAATCTGAGAAAATTAATATAAGTACTTTAATATAAGATATAATTAATAAAAATATAAAAATGACAAGTACTTAATAAAAATTTAAAAATGAAAATTAAAATTAAATAAAATTAAATAGAAACTATCACTTAGAAATAAATTGGTTTTTTCTTGGTTTTTCTTTTTGAAACTTGATTTATAACTAAAAACAATAACTTTTTGTAAAAGCAAAATTTTTTTTGAACTTAATAATAAGCTGGAATAAGCCAATAAGTCAAGACAGTTGACTTTTGTTGACCCAAAGGAAAAATAAGCTAAAATGGCATGTGGTGGGACCCACAATGGGTGTTTCTGGTGTAATTAAGCTAAGTAAACTAGAATAAGCTGGAAAAATAAAGAAATGAGCTCTTAATAAGCTAGATAAGCTTGATAAGCTAATTCTAAAACCAAACTGTGAACAGATTTGGGACAAGGTTTAGTGACTAAACCAGGTGGGTCCCACAGGGTTTCAGGTCAAAGAATTGGTCAAACCTGATACCCTGGTAGGAGGGGAGTGGAAAGGAACCAAATTTGGTGGCTGTGGACAACCATGGTGGCCTGAAGACCACCACCAAAGTGGTGGTGTGGACTGTGGTTCTGTGCAGCAGGGCAGACCTTGCCCTGCAAGTGTCTTTGGGACAATGGTGGGCCCCACACAAAATTACCAAAAATAAAAGGAAATGGGGAATTGAAAGTTGAGCTGGTAAACAAATGCAAGAAACAAGTTTCACAATCTGAGCTATCACACAAAAATCAAAACAATTATCCAAACTTTTGGAAAAATCTGAAAATGAAACTTTGACTTTTTAAAGAAACTTGGTAAGTTGACTAATATGAGTTTTGGTTGGGATTCATTGACTGAAAAAGTTGTTTTAGCTTATAATGAGATTAGGGTAACTTATTTTAACACATTACAAACTTGGAATGAGGGGCTTGAACATCAAAGACCACACAGATTATCAGTTAAGCAGGTACACATGGAGTTTTGACTTATTTCTAATTGAGCACTGGTTTTCACAGTTCTAGTGTTCTACATAAACCTAATATGACATGTTCTAACCAACTAGACCCACTGAGACTAACATTAACACAATGCTAAACCCTAAATCCAAACACCCCTGTAACAGTTAAAGGCTTGAGTTTCACACTACCAAAGGCTTATTAAAGCTGAAAAACTAAATCATTGTGCTAAAACATTCTAAATTAAATCTTAAACAACAAGTAGTAACACCTAAAAAGTATTAAAACAGAAGCAATTCACAAAAGCAAATTTTAAAACTGAAAATGAAAGTTAAGCTGAGATGTGGTGAGTATACCTCAAGTCAGTGACCTAAAGCTCATTTGAGCTTATAATCAAGCTACTCAACCCAGTATAATCATCTAGAACCTGTCTGACTTGGAATTTTACCATGAAGAAATTCCTTTGACTTTCATTGACTGAGCTTGAACTTCTTAAGCAATTGAGAATGAAATAGTACTATTTAGCTGTGAACCTCACCAATGGCTATAAGCAAACTAGAATTAACTCACAGGACCTAAGGTAAGTTGCTACAAGCTTATACTTAGCTGATTAAAAAAAAAATGACTTTAACTGATTAATAGGAAAAACAATTTTTGAACAAACATAAAAAGCTAAACTTTATTGAAAGAAAACAGGATTACAATATCTTGAAATAGATTACACTGGATTGAAACAGACAATACAATTTTTACCTAAACTATACTAAAATTACTAATTAACTACTACTCTATTCTTCTCTTTTCTTTTCTTTTTATAGTCCTGGAGTGTTGCTTTTTCTTTCCCACTTTTATGCTGGCCGTTGGATGGGCACCAATTCATCTCAGCCTTCAAATGTATTTTTGGCGGGAAACATGGGATTGGCAGATTGGGTGTTGGTGGGAGCATTAAATGAGGAGGGGGGAAGGTTGGGTAACATTTATGATGGTTGGTGGAGTTGGTGAGTGATTGGAGAGGAGGGGGAACAAGAGCCTGGAGATTAGGGGGAGGTTAAGGACGATGAACAGTGGACATGGGAGGTTAGGGATGGGTTTGACCCGCGTTGACCCTGGGGTGGATTATTAGTTTAGGGGATGGGCTATCTGGTGGACTTGGGGGGTTTGTAATTGGATCAGGGGTGGGTTTTTGGGTTGTGTTTGTTTTTGGGTTAAATAAATAACAAGGGTCCGTTTGGTTTGGTAACTTAGTGAACACAAGGACCAATTTTGTAGTTTTCCAAAAGTGAGGGACCTGTTTTGCCATAATTCCAAAGTATTCAAAAAGACAAATTTTTGACAACATAAAAATATTACAAGGATGAAAATAATATTTTTCCAAAATAATACACCCGGGGACCAATTGTGTCATTTTTCAAAAGTCCGGGGACTAAACATGAAATTTCCTCAAAGTTTTCACCCCAGGGTTAAAAAATGATTTTTGTGAATTCCCAAGGACCAAAATTGATTTTTCATTCAAAATTATCCCACCAGGGACTGAATCTGCCAAAGTTTGAAACTCTAAGGACCAAAAGTGTAAATTTCTAAAACTTTTCCAACTTTTCACCAAAGGACTAAATATGACAACTTATGATTTCAAAAGGACCTTTGGTGACAATTTTCTATATTTTGAATATCCAGGGACTAGTTTTGTAATTTTACGAAAGTTGAGGGACTGAACTGCCAATTTTGCAAACTTTGTGCGTTTTTCATCTTTTGCTCGTTTTGCATCTAAAACATATAAAACACAATTTTGAAATATTTTCAGTATTTTGATGCATTACTGAGTGTTTTTGTATGTTTTGCAGTTCAGATTAGACCAAAAATGATGAGTGTTTGAGCACTCATCAGTAACTTGCTTGAACGTCTTAAGAAACATGAACCAATGCGCACTAAGGTTTTTATGGTTGTATTTAATGCATGAGCGAATTCTAATGATCCCATGTAAGGAGCTTCTTGCAGGCTCGACATAGGAGTGAAGTAGGAGCTTATAGAGTTGGGGAAGTACGTACGCCACCCCATGATTGGTATTAAGAATATAACCCGTCATCCACGCAACTGTAACAAACTATCAACCTATAAAAGATATCTAGGGAGTAATGAAATCTAAGTAAACACAATTTTCCCATTTATTGTTCACTCCATATTAGTAATTAGTTTTATTTGCATTTTTGTTATTTCATTTTGATTGCATCTTAGTTATTGGGTTAGTTGAATAACAACTAATTTCGCCCACTCTTCCAATACCCGAGATTTTTATTTGCGTTTATAAAAAATATAAAAATACCAAAAGAATCATCCCTCACCTCTAGACCTAGTTTTTAGCTTTTCTAATCCTAGCGACACTATTCCTGAGTTGAACGATCAATTCCCCGGTACTTGTCACTATACTATACTACAACGATCAGGTACACTGCCTGGTGGGGGTTGTAAGCTTCTCGAAATCCCTCGAGAGGTAAAGCCTGGTGCAATTTCCACGCACCAAGTTTTTGGCGCCGTTGCCGGGGATTGTCTATATTTACATTTATTCCTCAACTTTCGCAAAAGAGTGCGGCGCTACCAAGATTTTGGCGCCGCAGCCCGGGGAATAGTTATTGTCTAGGTTAAAATTTCTTTTTATTAAGTCTACTTGCTAGATTCCTTTCTAGTAAGATTTTATTTTTATTTTTTAGGTTCTCTTTAGTCTATCTTATTTCTTTGTGTCTTTTTTCGTATTAGGTTGGTGTTTATGGATTTAGAGAATCGCCGTTTAGAAGTTAGCAAGAGGCTTATAGCGCATAAAAGAAGAAAGAGGGAAGTTAACACATTTAAGAAATTTATTAAGCCCCTTCAAATGAAAATTGAGTTTACAGACTTCACTCCAACCCTTGATGAATTGAGTTACCATAGATTTCTTTTACAACAACCCTGCCCCTCAAAATATAGAAAGATACCATGGATTAGGAGGCATAACTTTAGGAACATAAAAATTCCTTGCATGATTGGGTACATGTCTAGAGAGCATACATACATTGACTTAAAAGCACCCATGAATAGTATGTCTAGGCTCTACTACAACTGGATAATGATCGAAAAGTTAAGCCCTAGAAAAGACCCTTACAACTCTAATAGGCTATGCAATTTCATCAGGAGAGTTAAAGGGGTACACATCTTTATAGGAAATTTTACTTATCAATGCGACGTTGTAATCCTAGAAGATGTTAGAGGCATTATAGATCCACACCTAGGAGAAATGGTTCTAGGACGACCTTTTGTTGAGAAGACTAAGATGTATTGTGATCATGAGAAGGGGATAGTTCAGTTTACTGATGAGATAGAGAAGATTACTTTTATGATGCCTCGCATGAAGGAAGAATTAAAAGGCATCAAGAATCTAGGGAGTGAAGTAGGAGCTTATAGAGTTGGGGAAGTACGTACGCCACCCCACGACTGGTATTAAGGAATATAACCCATCATCCACGCAACTGTAACAAACTATCAACCTGAAAAAGATATCTAGGGAGTAATGAAATCTAAGTAAACACAATTTTCCCATTTATTGTTCACTCCATATTAGTAATTAGTTTTATTTGCATTTTTGTTATTTCATTTTGATTGCATCTTAGTTATTGGGTTAGTTGAATAGCAACTAATTCCGCCACTCTTCCAATACCCGAGATTTTTATTTGCTTTTATAAAAATATAAAAATACAAAAAGATTCATCCCTCACCTTTAGACCTAGTTTTTAGGTTTTCTAATCCTAGCGACACTATTCCTGAGTTGAACGATCAATCCCCCGGTATTTGTCATTATACTATACTACAACGATCAGGTACACTGCCTGGTGGGGGTTGTAAGCTTCTCGAGATCCCTTGAGAGTTAAAGCCTGGTGCAATTCCCACGCACTACACTTACAGGTTCGGACTTCGAGATTGTTAACAACATAGTGTGAAAACTTTCTCTAATTCTTACCAAGGCCGTTCCTGAATCGGATAGCCCCGAGAGGGCTTACAAGATCTTCCTAAGTAGATCAATGATTAGGTGAGTCACTAGAGATCACTCCATGATTGTAGACCATTGTGAAACTGCCATGATCACTAAACGTAATCCAGAAGAGATTACCGAAGTGACCTGTTTTCAGGGTTGTTTGATGTTGACCCTGGCAGGAATTTCCATTCAATCACTGAGAATTACATAAGTAAATTCCCTCATAAATGTTCTGGCAGGTTGCTAAGATCTGCGTAGGACTCAAAATATTACAGTTGGTGTTATTAATGTCGAAACAGCCAGTGTAAAAGTAATACATGTTCCTATGAGATCTTTAGATGCATCTTGTGGCTTTAGACTTGATAAGTGCGTAATTTGGTCGTCGGAGACTAGAGCGGTGTCTCCTGTTTCAATATAACATGGCTCGTAATGAGCGGTCGATAAATTATGCAAGGTTCCTCGCGAGAATAAAACAAGATCTTTTGTGAGAACTTGAGTGGTTAGAAGGTTTAGTGCAGTGCGTCACTGGGTCCATGACGTCTTGTCTTCAATACCGATGTTACCTTAGTAACCACCAGTAGCATATGAATTGAACCCGGTTTCTGCCCTAAGGTTGAATAATATGGAGGGCTATTTCTTTTCATCATTTCTCATTACTTTTTCTTTTTAATTCTTCAACCCCTTCTTTCTCCTTTCTCATTTATCTCATTCTTTCATAATCATACCTAAGGACTTTCTAATACTTTCTAATTGGTATTTTCCTTGGGTAGATCCCTCCGGCCCTGGCGGATCATAGGACGGTTTTCCTAACCTTAGTGATGCGTGGGAATTGCACCAGGCTTTACCTCTCAAGGGATCTCGAGAAGCTTACAACCCCCACCTGGCAGTGTACCTGATCGTTGTAGTATAGTATAGTGACAAGTACCGGGGGATTGATCGTTCAACATAGGAATAGTGTCGCTAGGATTAGAAAGCCTAAAAACTAGGTCTAGAGGTGAGGGATGATTCTTTTTGTATTTTTTTATATTTTATGAAAAGCAGTTAAAAATCTCGGGTTTTAGAGGAGTGGGCGGAATTAGTTGCTAGTCAACTAACCCAATAACTAAAGATGCAATCAAAATAAAAAAAATGAAATAAAACTAATTAAACTAGTGGTGTGAACAATAAATGGGAAAATTGTGTTTACTTATATTTCATTACTCCCTAGATATCTTTTACAGGTTGATAGTTTGTTACAGTTGCGTGGATGATGGGTTATATTCCTTAATACCATTCGTGGGGTGGCGTACGTACTTCCCCAACTCTATAAGCTCCTACTTCACTCCTATGTCGAGCCTGCAAGAAGCTCCTAACATGGGATCACTAGAATTCGCTCATGCATTAAATACAACCATAAAAACCTTAGTACGCATTGGTTCATGTTTCTTAAGACGTTCAAGCAAGTTACACTATGGAAGTCTGCCAGTTTTCTTAAGCCTAACATCGAAATCATTCATCCATTACAACTATAAACAAGCAATCAACCTATAATCAACATCTAGGTTTCATTACATCTAAGCAAACATACAAGAGATCTAGCCTAGCATGTTAAAATCAAGACAAGCGTAAGATATATTCAAACAACATATAGACATATTGAATGAATTGAAAGGATACTTATCTTAATTGAACATGAAGGGTTCAAAGGGGTGAAAACCCTTTAAAATACTGTAAAAGTCGAGCTAGGGTTTATTCAAGTCGTCCCTAATATTGTCCTCTTTAATGAATGAAAATTACAAAAGTATATATATATTTTCCATGGTGACGGCATCAAGAAGAAACTTCTGACGCCGTCAACCCGCCGCCCATAATAAAATCGGATTGCCTAGATCCAGATCTGACGCCGTCATGTGTAATAAAGTATATATCACAATCTGGAAATGGAAAACATCTCTCACTACCTGTCATAGCAAAAAATAGATTACCATAGGCATGGGAAAGGATCAAACCTCCACCACATGGCATAAGCACCTAGGATAAACTATCAAAGAGGTCTTTTAAAGGATTATAACGTTAGGTGTAGGGATATGGAATACACGGTTTTGTTGGATATAGGCAATCTTTACTGGTGGCGAGTTAATCATCCTGGTTAACTACATGTAGAATGTGGCGTTGCTAAGCCAAGACTAGACTCGACTTAAGCTAATAAATCAAAAATAACAAAAACATAAAATAAACATAGAATGAAACGGGATGGTAGTCCGTATGATTTTTTCTCATTTTTTTTTTTTTTTTTTTTTTTTTTTTTTTTTTTTTTTTTTTTTTTTGCATACACTCTTACCCTACCATCCAAAATAATACATCATAGGGAATGAACATTCCCCTTACACTTGAATTTTTACATACTTTACAATAAACTAATCTAATGACTCAAATCAAGATAATCAAAACACTTGGAGTACTTTTAAGATTAATGCACGTATGGGTGTAATATAAGATGTTCTTCCACATTACTCCATAACACAAGTACTTTACCCATGAGTCCCAATCGTCCCAAAACAATATGTACAAGGATATGACTCGACTTAGCAACCATGTAATCAATTAGATAATTAACTAAGGGTTTAAACATATAACAATAATGCAGTAAAGATGAGTGCATACACGGAAGGCTAAGGCAATTTGGTTGTACATTTAAGTGGGTTGTAACAAATTCTTCCTTTATGTAAGAAGCTTAAAGTTAGAAACGAAAAGATAGGCTCGGAGGAGTGTACTAGGGGTTTCGTGTACTATAAATGAGTACAACGCTAAGGGTGTG